>VMOF01000024.1:47517040-47577040 GCA_011764245.1 Trialeurodes vaporariorum | reverse complement strand
AAAAACAATGGTCGTAAGTATAAAATTATGTTACGGCTTGACGGTCCTCCGAAAGACGTTGGAAAGTGCGTGCTTAAGTATGATTACGTGTGGTTTCTACCCCCCGATCATCATGCGAGCGGGACCGTAAGGACGTAACATTTTTTGGTCCCAGGTCGTAACACCTTCAGCCCCCTCCTCCACTTTTATAAGGAGGCTGGCTTAAAACCAGTGAGAAGGGGGGGGACATTTTTCAAGCCCCCTTTTTGAACCCCAGACCGCTACTCCTCCCTTTTATTTCCCTGATTCTCAAAACATCCCCACCGACCCCAGTGGCGGATCCGGCCCTCGCGAACGGGGGGACGAATTTTGGATTTTGGCCCCTAAATGACCCCCTTTTCTTGTTTTTGCTCTTGCTTTTCCCCTTCCTCTCCCCTCTTTTCCCACTTTTTGGGCCAAACGGGGGGGGGCGATCGCCCCCTTCGCCCCCCTCCCTGTATCCGCCAACGACCGACCCTTTAGTCAGATTGGATGTATGTGCATGCAGATTTTATTTTAAGTTCGATTGTCGACCAAAGTAAAGAAATAACAAATTTAAATTCATCGGCTACTAACAACGTATGAAGGAAATAATGGGTGGGATTGAGAGAAAGAGAAGGGGGGAGAGAAAGAGAGAGAGGAAGGAAAAGGGGGGAGTGGGATAGAGAAATTCCTGGACCCGCCTTTGCAGTAAACACAGGATGAAGTTTTCGCCGCGAGACAACTATCACCTGTTTAAACAGGACTATAGACTTTTAATTACGGTGCTTAAAGAGAGTAAGAACGCGCAACGGAACCCTTAAATGAGATTAGAATTGTGTCAGAAGGGAAGTTGAGGAACAAAACGGTGCCAGTTCGAAATTGAATGGCTTTTTTGCCGAAAGGGTCTATGTAACCAAAATCAAGTTTTGAGAAAAAAGAGAAAAAAAAGAGGAAAACTGGACGATTCTTTCAATTTTTAAGTTTGATTGACGAAAATAGAGAGAGAAGGGGGGAGATAGATAGAGAGAGAGAGAGAGAGAGAGAGAGAGAGAGAGAGAGAGAGAGAGAGAGAGAGAGAGAGAGAGAGAGAGAGAGAGCGCGACAAATTATTAAGGAATCGCTCTTAAATGGTGGAGCTCCGCAGATTTCGTGGAAAATATCTGTCTAGTTTTTCACTCTGTTTATAGAAACGCACACACACACAGAGGAAAGTCTCAAATTAGATATGAATCTCCCACGGTACCTGCGTAGCTCCACCATTACTTCTTAAAGCGTATAGTCATGTTATGAGTCTGTGAATGAATTTCATCATTTTTTTACTGCCCTCATCATAGTCTTTAAGGAGCCGTCAATGCACTCAACCCTAATCTGCGTGAATGAAACACTCATAAAAACACAAGTAGGTACACTAGTGGATCCAGCAGGCCGAACATTTAATCCATCGTTAAACCGATCGTTAAGACTGTCTATGAGTGATTCTATTGGTCGGAAATAGTAAAACTTGACCGTTGCTATGGTGACCATCGTTAAAGATGTTAAAGTGCCCGCTATTTAAAGGTTACTCATGAATAGCCTTTAACTAACGGGACCCTTAACCATAGTTACCATAGCAACGGCCAAGTTTTACAATTTTCGACCAATAACATCACTCATAGATAGTCCTAACGATCGGTTTAACGATGAAGTAAATGATCTGCCCCTAGGGTATACGACACGATCCAAATGCTCATACAAGAGTCACTTATATGCACAATGTAATAATGTGAGCTTTAAAAGGAAAAGTTTAACCAAGTGGTGTTGTGTTACATTTTGAGAGTTAGACTATGGATACTGGGTAGTTGCCCCTAAAATCGTTGATGGCCCATGCAGAATATACGAAAGTTGTTTCTTTGAAAGGAGCTTGCACCGAAGCGTGAAAGTTGAATGAGTAAGATTCGCGTCGATGCGATGCGGTGGACAAAGCCGATACAATCGACTCGGAATATCATTTAATTTTTCACCACGCAAAGTATTTTCTTCTTTTGTCCGCTCGAGGAAAAGCGTCGCGTCACTGACTCAAAGGGAAATGTCGTTGATTGCACAAACTTGACAGTCTCTTTTTTTTCTTTTCTTTATCCAAGCTCTCTCTTGAATCCTCGCCAAAACTGTTTGAACGTCATTGATTTAAATTTGTTTCACGCTGTAAGTTTTCTTGGACAGTCTCTTCTATTCCAGCGATATCGCTTTCGTTAAAATTGGGGTGGAAAGATGCTCCTGCTGTTTAAATTCCCTCTAGAAATAGCACTCTATTATTTAAGGTATAGATGTCCCAATTACCACCACCCTTAAGACAAAATTTCAGTAAAATATACCTGTAAAAATGTCAATTTTTATTTAATCTAGGATCTGTTTCCATTAGGACCCTTCAAACACATTCCAGTTTTATTAAAAAAATAAGAAATTGGAGTAATTAATCAAGAAAGAAAACGATTAATGAAACTCGAAAAAATGGTCCATGTCCCAATTACCGCCATGCCATAAGTGGCTTCGTCCCAATTATCGCCATACATATCCTTTCTGGCTTTTCATTCAAATCGTAATGTTTATTGTCAGGAAATGATGAAATTATAATAATTTAAAAAGCAGAAAGTAAAGAGAACAAATTTTTATTACGTAACTACTGAAAGAAATCGGCACAAACAGGTGGTGCTGGGCATTGGGCAGGTGTCTACTTTTGTGATTTTTTAAGGGCACAACGCTGCTAAACATCAACTTCAAACTTTTTTTTTCCAGTTCAGCCAACCTATGAAAAACACTTATCTCATATACTCTTAAATTTGCCTGCTAAATTAGGCTTATTTTAAAGAATAAATAAATAGGGTGGCGGTAATTGGGACATCTACCTTACAAACAATTTGGGAAAAAAAATTAAATCTAGGATACTATATACAATGCATATGGCACCCAGAACTAGCGCGACGCGACGTAATGGTTTGAGATTTGAAAAAAATTATGAAATTTCTAAATTTATTGGTTTGAAATGAAGGTCTAAAACTGGCAACATCGAACTTTATTTCCTTCCTTTGTCGCGACAACATTCATTGATTTTTGTGGTCGAATCTGAAGTAGGATATTGTTGCTTCTCGATTTATTTATATGGTCGCTGAAAGGGGGAGCTTAAGTTTCCTATGTCCTTTTATCGCGGTAGTATAAGAAAAGATCAAAGGAGCGAACCAATAATGATTTTAACTTCATGTAATAAAGATGTTCGATGATTCGGATAAGAATCGTGGGGCTTTCACCGAAGAGGAACTTTAGACAAAGAGGCGAGCTTTTTTATTCAAGTTTTTTATTAATTTTTTCTTCTTTTTTTCTCTCTTTTTTTTCAAGTCTCAATCTTGAAGTTTTATTCACTTAATGACTTTGATGACGAACCATAGTTGCCTGTTGTTGAAGGATATTCATAATCAAAAGATTTAATAAATCGTCCCAGAGGAAAAAATTGGCAACCATGAATTCATTACATTTGAATGTATGAGAAACAATCGATTCTTGAGGGAGCAATGGTCCTTTCACTTATCGATTGTTTTGCATGCAATCCAATGGGAGTAACACACAGTTGCCAGATTGCTAGATCCGCCTTTGCAATATAGCGTCCGAGCAGTGGCGATGCGATGGCGTACGCAGGATTTTTTTTTTTTTGAAGGGGCTTGCACTGATGAAAGTTTGACTGAAAATTATTCCACCCTTCCCCTCCACCCCTGAAAATCTGAGGTCTGAGAGGCTTTAGCCCTCTTAGCCCCCCCCACCCCTTGCGTACGCCACTGCGTCCGAGGATGGAGACGGGCCCGAGACCCCTGGCTCCAAACAAACTCATTTGTTCACTCCGAACTTTAAAAGTATCTACACTCTACGGCTTTTTCATTTTGCTTATATATATATGATCTTATCTGAAGGCGCTCGATATCAAAACAGTCTCGGTAGGCTCATGCAAATGATCAACATTTTAATTTGTTGATTTTTCTGTCTTTAAAGTAACAAGACGGTGTAAACTAGGTACAAGATCTTGTGAAGAAACCAAATATTTTCGGGTGAATATAGTGTACACTGTACAGCAGGGGCAACGCATCAGTTTGTCCGACACATTATTTCGTCCATAACTATTAACTAACGTTTGATTCATCGTATTTTGTGCAATGCACCTTGTCCAAACATTCATGGCCCACTATACAAAAGCCTGGCATAAAGAGCCTGGCACTGGGCTTGTGGGAAATGGCTGTCATAATGGATTTTTGATTTTTCGGTCTCGAATTAAAGCTTAGAGGCGATGCTCTAAAAAATATTCACACGGCATCCTACTCAATCGTATGATAAGTTTCGGAGATAACATCGGTCAAAACACGTTAAAAAGGGTCTCTTTCAGAGCCATATTGCCCATCAATGGGTCTGTTGCACACTTCGGCTACAACGTTTTAAAGTATCAATTCCTATGTAAAAAGCCGAGAAAATAACAATGGCAGCATCAGAAAACACTAAAATTTAGTATTACACTCACAAATTGCGAAAAACACTAGAAACTATTCACCCCTGTATCTTTCCACCACGCACGGAAAAAAAAAGATTAGTGAAAATAACCATACGGATACCTGATTTTGGCACCTGCTAGATGTTATGGTAAACTTGATCAGAAGTATGGTACATTTACCGATACTTCGAGTAAATTCGACATGCAATCAGGTTACATCACCTAGCACCGAGTCAAAACATAGTATACCTCTGGTTAACATTACCATAACATCTAGCAGGTGCCAAAATCAGGTATCCGTATGGTTATTTTCACCGTAGTTTTTTTCCGTGCGTGCACGATATTTCGCGAAATTAGCGCGGCTCATTCAAATAATCACGGCCGACGGTCATCACAGCTGAAACAAATAAACAGTAAATACTGACGGCGTCTGCTCGAATTTTTACGTTTCAATATCCTCAATTCCTCACAAAAGGTTGTGAAAGGTACGGAGACCGACATTTGTGTCGAAAACTTATCAAAATGAAACAATAACACACAGGAGTTCCAAGCATGATGATCGAAGTTGGAATCATCCTTGGAACTCCTGTGAGTTATATATTGTTTCATTTTGATAAGTTTTCGACACAAATGTCGGTCTCCGTACCTTTCACAACCTTTTGAGGATATTGAAACGTAAGAATTCGAGCAGACGCCGTCAGTGTTTACTGTTTATTCGTTTATGAAGTCAGCTGTGATGACCGTCGGCCGTGATTATTTGAATGTGCCGCGCTAATTTCGCGAAATATCGTGCACGTGGTGGAAAGATACAGGGGTGAATAGTGTCTAGTGTTTTTCGCAATTTGTGAGTTTAATACTGAATTTGAGTGTTTTCTGATGCTGCCATTGTTATTTTCTCGGCTTTTTACATACGAATTGATACTTTAAAACGCTGTAGGCTGTAGCCGAAGTGTGCAACAGACCCATTTGAGAAAAGTACTCGAAAACGGTCTGTTCATTTGCTTCTGATCGCGCTTGAATAAGGAAATAGGATTGTAAACAATACAAAGGTAAACAACCATTGTAAAACAACCCAACAAGAACACGAGAGAAATGCGGCGGGCACAAAGAAAACAAGAGTGAGAGTGAGGGAGGGAGGTGGAGAGAGAGAGAGAGAGAGAGAGAGAGAGAGAGAGAGAGAGAGAGAGAGAGAGAGAGAGAGAGAGAGAGAGAGAGAGAGAGAAAGAATGCTGAAAGGAAAAATTCTTATATACTGGCTGAACGTCAAGTGCGCAAAGAGAGAGAAAGGCAATGTCGTAGCTTCGACTATATGACTGAAAGTGACCCTTTCGGACTGCGTTTTAACCGCGGGTATCTGTATATACGATTGAGTTGGTGCCGTGAGAACTTTTTCTAAGCATCACATAAACTTTAATTTATGAGAACAAAAAATCAAAGATCAATTTGGAGCCATTACCCATAAGGTCAGTACCAGATATCGGGGCTTGGGAAAATCGATACCTTGCCCCGTCCCATCTCAAATATTGGCGGCAAAAAAGCCATCCTTCCTTAACCCGTAATAGGTCAAGTCCGAGTATATTCCTTTTTTCATCTAGTCTTTGCATTGTTTCAGTCTTCATTCCACCTAAACGCGATTATAGATGAAAACTCTTACGAGAGAAGGTTTCTTCGGGCGCCTTCAATGTATCATATAGGCAATTCCAACTCCCTCGAGTACGAACAGTTAACTACCTCTCATTTATAAACGGAAACTGGCTTTCTTTTGATATAACCTGGCCGTTTGAGAACTAAGATTACACGACTGCCCCTGACCCCACTTACTACTCTATGGCTCCTCGTCAGTAAAAATGAAATTAGCGAAATGAAAAATGTCGGTTCGGTGGACGGATATGATGAAAGCTGTCATATAAATTCTTATCCACGGCCTCAACCTTGAGTCAAAATTTATCTCCCATCGCGCATTTCGCTCCCGTCCAACCCTCGCCCCTCATCCCTCAATTTGTAAGGGATCTTTTTAGCATGATACGTGCCTAGTTCCATTTCAGCCGCAGGCGATCTTTCCTTATTTTTCGAGGATTACCAATTTTCACGCATCGCACGAATGGGGATCATAGTAGCGCCTGCCACCGCACAGTGGCGCGAGTCAATGGGATAGGTCGGGACTTGACGTAAATGCGTATAATCTTTGTCAATTCGCAACGTAAAAATTTAAAAATGGTTTCATTGATTTTATCATACAATATCCTGCAAGAAGCAAGCACCCCTCATAGTTTGTTCTTTTACGGTAAAAAACATTCAAATTTGTATTT
This sequence comes from Trialeurodes vaporariorum, assembly GCA_011764245.1. Taxonomy (NCBI): domain Eukaryota; kingdom Metazoa; phylum Arthropoda; class Insecta; order Hemiptera; family Aleyrodidae; genus Trialeurodes; species Trialeurodes vaporariorum. The sequence goes on along the minus strand of VMOF01000024.1, from coordinate 47,570,227 downwards.
TAAGTCACAAACTGAGCTCTTGCACGGTTTTGCTGTAGGCAAATGGAGTATCAATTCCAATGTAAAATGCTGCGGAAATGACGACGAGATCATTAAAAAAGTCTAAAACCCACTCCTCGCAGAGAAAACTTAACTTGAAATTTCGGGTGACCACCCTTGCATGTATGCACCAACCTCGGATTCGAACCCCAAACAAAAGAACATAAACTACGAATTTGAACAATGAGATTAATGAATTTGCTTTCAAAAAGTAAATTTGAAGGAATTAAAGGTCCATTTATACTCGTCACTATAGGAAACCGGTGATAACTACAGAAAAGTTCTATGTTGCGTTGTAAACGAGGAAGACGTGGCACTTAATTTCATGTCCTGTTCTTTTGTTTGGGATCCGAATCCAAGGGTGGTATGCATACATGCAAAGGTGGTCACCAGAAATTTCAAGTTAAGTTTTCTCTGCGAGGAGTGAGTTTTAGACTTTTTTAATGGTCTCATCATTATTTTCGCAGCATTTAACATCAGAAGTGATAGGCCATTTGTCTGTAGCAATACCCTTGCAAGAGCTCCATTCGCAACGTAAAAATTTAAAAGTGGTTTCATTGATTTTATCGTACAATATCCTGCAAGAAGCAAGCACCCGTCATAGTTTGTTCTTTTACAGTAAAAAAATTCAAATGTATTCACAAATTCAGTGGCGGCTCGGGAAATTTGGCAACCATGCTTATTTGCCATTCAAACTTATGCAAAAGCATCGACTTCTTGGGGGTGCAATTGCACCTCATAAAGATCGATAGTTTTACATAGGTTTAAATGGAAAGAATACATTGTTGTCACAATGCACGAACCACCACTACACAAATTCCATGTCCAACCCCTCCCATGGATTCACTCCACTGTGCGCCGCCGCATCAGTCACAAATTACCCCTCCTCCTATTTTTAGCGCACAAGGAAAAGATGTGGTAACGGCGGAGGGAGGGAAAGGGGGTAGTTATAGGAACGTTCTATACAAAGAGAGGGGGAGGGGGGGTGATAAAAGGCTCTCCCCGACGCATTATTCAACGTCGCGGTTTTATAAATTTAAGGGGAAGCACGTCCCTTCGAGTGTTTAATGGGCCTAGAGGGGTCGTAAGTGCAAGTAAATAGAGTTGTAAAAAGTTCTGTCATGTTAGTTCGGATATCAATCCGTTAGAGAGCGGGCAAATCTGCAGAGTCGTACTTAACCAGAGTTGCGCACTTCCCAAGAGCTTTGCGAGTTCGATGCTAGAGAGCTCTGGCCGTTCGTAACCTGGCGTTGAAGACGGGCGCGGCGCAACGCGGCGAACAGTGTGCATAGACTTGTTCAGTGCGATGCGACTTCGCAAAAAAAAAAAAAAATTGGATTCAAACAAAATGCTCCATCTCACTCGTTCTCGTGGGTTTTTCCCCCATAAGAAACAGGATCCAAATTTTCATATGATGCATATTCGTGCTAGTAAACAACAATATCTCTCAGATTTTATCACATCATTGGATTCCTTCCTTCAAGTGTAATCACGTTTCAACAACATTTTTGAAACATCTCGCATGAATTTATAATCACAGTCATAGCGAAGAAAGTCCCATGTTTTGTCCTTGTCTCACTCACAGTTTCTTATGAGCACACAATTCTACGATATGGGCTCATGGGAGAATTGGAGAAGAGAGAGAAATACAATTTCCTGGATCCGCTTATGCTTTCGAGGTGTTCATAAAAAATAGGAGGGAGAGAAGGTGAGGGGGAGAGGGGGAGAGGGGGAGAGGCTGAGTGTCAGCTACCGGACCGCTTCGATACTGTAAAAATAGAAATAATCAAATTTTCCCTCGTGACGCATGATTTCCTTTGGGACTGTTGAATAATTATCAACGTTCGTACAGTAAAAGTATAACAAATTTCTCCCCCAAAACCAAAACCAATTCTTTTTTCGGTGTTCTCAGGGGAAACCAAGACTCTGTCGAGTTTTGGGTCAGATATCATTCCAAGCCGTTTAGTCTCACAGCTTAACCTTAAAGTAAACGGATTTGACCGGAAGAAATAATGCAGGGACGCACAATTATTTTGTCTATCAGTGGCGTAGCGTGCAATTTGGCAACGTTCGCAGTTCGTCCATTTAAACACACGAAAAAGATCGAAGTATTGGGTGTTCGGAGAACACCTTCGCAATTCGACCTTTTACATGGGTTTAAGTGGACATATTACAGCATTGTCAAATTGCACGCAACGGCATTGCTGTCTATATGGCGGCTCGAGAACAATTGAGCTGTTGCAAATTTTTGATACAGGCTTTTTAATGGTGATTAAGGGATAAAACCCTGTGAAAATGACGAAAAGCGCACTAAAAAATCTCGAAATCCACTCCCAATCTCATACAATGCAACGCTCGACCATAATGGCAGGGATTACCGCCTAAATCTTAAGGCAACTGTATGCTTCTTCTTCTTCTTCTTCTTCTTCTTCTTCTTCTTCTTCTTCTTCTTCTTCTTCTTCTTCTTCTTCTTCTTCTTCTTCTTCTTCTTCTTCTTCTTCTTCTTCTTCTTCTTCTTCTTCTTCTTCTTCTTCTTCTTCTTCTTGTGTGGTGTCGCGAGAACAACTCGTGAGGATGGATATATATAAGTTTTAAAATGTTACGGGGGACTAATGTTCGGAAAAATGAGAAAAAACGGAAAGCGCTGATTGTGAATAAATGACGGAAGAGGTTACAAATGTTACAATGGGGCAGTTGCAAGGGTGTGAAATGTTGTGTTTCTTACAGAGAGAATGAAAGTACTTGATGAACTGAGAAAAAAGATGCCTTTGGTTTCTAATTAAGCCCCGCTGATACAAAGATGGGATTTTGACCCAAAATACATTGTTTTAAATGGGGATTCCGCGTAGTGACGTCACTACACACAAGATTTTATAGAACTTTACACGCGTTTATCTCCAAAACCGGGACACTTAGGAAAAAACCAAAGGCATCATTGTTCTCAGCTCATCAAGGACTATCATTTTCTTTATAAAAAAAACCCAGCATTTCAGACCCTTGCAACTGCCCCATTAACTTCTCTTGTTTTTGTTTACTTTTTTCCTCTTTTTTACGAGGGGGCTGCATCCAGGAAAGTCTCAATGGGGGAGGGGGGCATTTTTGTAATGTGAGTAGGGGGTCTCGGGGGGACACCCCCAGGTCAAAGGGGTCCCCCAGAATATATTGAAAATTGATGATTCTCTGAAGCCGATTTGGGGCATCTTTTAACCGTTTACTCCTCATTTTTATAAAGGAATACTACCTCATTTCAATTTTTGTTTGTGAAAGTGGAAGATCAGGCCCGTGCTATTGTTTCCCCATTCTCAAACAAGATAGTAATTAGAAAGTTACATGAATCACATATAGATTACATAAATCAAAGACCAATTTATCTGAACAAAGTTTACCTACCCCCCCCCCCCCACAAAACCTAGTCTAATTTACCTAAGGCTACTTAAAGGCTTTTGTTTTTCCCTTTTCTTTTTCTTTTGATTTCCCCCTCTTTCTCTTCTTCTTACTTTTTTTTTTTTTTTTTTTTATTATTATTATTATTTTTTGGCTCCAAGGGAGAGGCAATGCCTCCGTGGCCCCCCTCTGGATCTGCCCATGCCTGTGGGTTAGGGAGGAGCGAAGAATCAAAAAGTCGTCGGAACAAAACGCCTGGGATGAGAAAAGTTGCCTTTTTGCTTCAAAGAGAAACCCTGAAAATCTGAACTCGATCAGTCAATATCTTTTTCCCACGCCAGCCCCTTGAAATGTCGATATTTTCGTCAAAATTGCCAAAAATTACATAATTTTGAAGGTAACCTAAAAATCATCTGAGATGCCGTACGAAACTAAAAAAAGTTGCAGGTTATAGTAGTGCCGAACAGCCCTCTGTAAACAATGATTTGGATGAGATAAATTGTAAAACATCTAGAGATCGAAGAAAATTCTTGTTTTTTTGCTAAAAATTCCGACATACGCCAAAATCGATCGAATCCGTTGTTGGGCGCATATCGACGCGACGGTTTAATGTCATGGGAGTTGCTCCATTTCCATTACTCTATGCGTAAATATACCCTAGTGCCTGCAAACACATTATAGAGCAAATGCACATAGCTTAAAAATATCCTGGATCAAGAGGAGGAAAGCCTTAAAAGCTTTGAAATCAGGAAAGAACAACAAAATGCTTTTTTGAAAATGCGTTAAAAATGTCGTGTAAATTGCGTATCATTATTAACCATAGTTTTTCAAAATAAATTGAAAATAAGTGGAAATAATAAATGATATTGTTGGATACCTGGATGGACTGATATCACTCCATTCAGTTGAGGCCCCAGGCACGCAGCGAGAATCACTAACCATCGCAAAATTATATACCGAAATTCACGAAAGCTGACTTCCTATGTTTGGTTTTGGACACTTAAGAAACTCACTTTACCAACAGTATGACTGATTCAGACCAGTATTTTCTTCACTGCCAAAATTGTTTTCAAAAAATGGAAGTCAAGAGGGTGACCCTCGGTTTGGGTGTGAGGCTCTCGATTGGAGGGAGATCCTCACTCCTCAGTTAGGGGGGAGATCCTCACTTGGGGGGGGGGGGTTACAAAGTACGGTACAAGTAGGCACAAGTAGTTTCTTTTCCATAAAAATACTTTATTCCTTCCTTTTGCAGAGTAAGAGGAGGAAGATGAAAAAATCTCCCCCTCCCCTCAATTGGGTATAGTGGCACCCCTGAGTGGGGTTGTTTGAATTGGAAGTGATTCCTAAATTAACCCCTTATGAACCACGCAGAGTATACCCGTTTATCTCCTCTACCCTATTTCACATTGTTTCAGTCTTCATTCTGGATAGACGCGATAAGCTTTCGCCGGGCGCCTTCAGATCGCCGTATAGGCAATTCCAACTCCCCCGAGCACGAATAGATAACTACCTTCCCTATAATGGAAGAGTGATGTTATTTTGAACTAACCCAGTCATAAGAGGGGTTTATGAGTGAAAGTTGAAAATTTTGAATTTACGCATCTTTATTTTTGCCGAATTTTACGTAAGAATTAATGTGTCATAATGCTTTGGTAAAAGTACGCAACAGTCCCAATAATTTTAAAACGAGTATTTTTCAAGGCACAGAAACTTTAGGGTTAATTTTCTATCGTCATGAAATTACCGACTTTTATTATCTGCCTTGACAAAGGTATAGCAAGCCAATTTGCCTAGGATTGCGATCTTTCCGCGAAGCATACATTCAGAGTCTGTAAATGTGGATACGGAGATGCGCGCGTCGCGTCGCTTCGGAGGCATGCGTCTCCAGATTACCGCGTAAACGGGTAGAATTTGAAGGAGTAGCCAGTGTGGCTTGAATGTTCGGGAGCATCGGATTATCGTTCTTTTCGCTTTGCACGTTCTCGCCGGGTGTTATTTTGATTCTATTTTCTTTCTTTATTTTTTCCTCCTTCATTCAAGTTTATTCGTGTTGCTTGGTGGTGCATTGGAAGTTTTATTAGACCTTTCATTTCTATCAGTCGATACTAACTTGTTCGTCGTCAACCGTCGAACAACTTGGTACCTTTCTTTAAAAAACAAAAACAAAACAAAACATAATAAACAAACTCGTCAGAAACTTCAAAAATCAAGTCCCGCGAAGACCGACGATCGGTGTGCTGTCCACGTGCTTCTACTTGTGTACCATCTTTTAACCATTGAATCTAGTGCGGAGAACTGTGTCCGTCAAAAATAGGTACCAACTGCAGAATGGATGAATGAAATAAAAACAATAATAATAATAAAAAAACAAAACCCATATTTAAGATAGAAAGAAAGAAAGAAAGAAATAAATAAATAAATAAATATAGATAGATAGTAGCAATAGAATATTTTATCAGGTGCCTTAGCATCAACAGCTCTTTGTAACCATCAGGAAATGTATTAATAATGTAAATTGTAGATAAATATATAAAAAACTAGTTAGATATTAATATAAAAAATAAATAGGTAAATAGATAAATAAATAAATAAAAAATAAAAAATAGATTATAGATACGTAAATGAATAAAAAATGGGCCAACAAAGAAAATATTTGAGAATTGCTGTTTGTTAAAAAAATTAATTAATGAATAATATAAAACAAACTCAAAATAACTCGGAATAAGATGTTTCAAAAGTAACTCTGGAACTATCGACATTTTTCTGCGAGTGAAAATGGGATAAAGGAAGGGATTGTATTTGTTTTTATTTAATACATATGTCGCAGTCAATTTGCATGCCGAGGAATTTTTATAAGCTGCTCGAAAGATGCCTGCGAGAATGCAAATATCATGAATTGTTGATTTTTATGATAATTATTATCAGCCAAGCCTCCTTGGCTTTAACGTTATGCTATCAAAACAGGAAATTATTTCTGACCTGAAAATAGAGAGTTTAATGTTGACGGATGTGTACTGTGAAGTACAATTTTCATTAACAAAAATGTTGGTGAAATTTGAAAATTTAAAGCAAAATTCCCTTTAAAAAAAATGTCCCCCTTAATTTTTTTAATTTTTGCTTAATTTCCTTAAATGGGCTCACGTGAGGGATACAATTGCGACTTTACTTGTCACCGGTGTTTAAGATCATCTAAATACTTTAATTTCCTTGTAGTACGTAAAAGATTAAACGAATGAATGGCAATGGGGCAGTTAAAAGGGTCAGAAATTTAGTGTTTTTTACAAAGAAAATTAAAGTGCTTGATGAGCTGAGAACAATGGTGCCTTTGGTTTTTTCCTAAGTGTCCCGGTTTTGGAGATACACATGTGTAAAGCTGCAAAAAAAAATCGTGTGCGTAGTGACGTCATTACGCGGAATTGCTATTTGAAACAATGTATTTAGGGCCAAAATCTCATTTCCAGAACAATGAGACTTCATTAGAAACCAAGGGCATCTTTGTTCTCAGCTCATCAAGTACTTTCATTTTCTCTATAAAAAACACAACATTTCAGACCCTTGCAACTGACCCATTATTCCAATCTGTATAGTATACTTTGTAAAGTTCCTATTCAATACACTTCAAAATACTTTATGTAGAAATACTTTATGTGTCAATATCTTTCTTAAACTGCTTTCAAAGTAGTACAGCTGCGTGATCATGGAGAGAAAATTGAGCTTGGCATGACATTTTTGCGATTATATTTAATGACGGTCTGGTTTCGTGTTTATATCTAGAAGGGAGAAAGATAATTATCGAGTAATTGAATGTCTATCAGAGAGAATGAGTCCCGTCTACCCGCAGGCCGCCATCGCTAAATTTTTCATTTTTTTCTTCTTTTCCGTGTTTGCATTCGTAACACCTCAAGAATCGTCTTGTTCTAAATGAAGAAAACGCGCGTATCGGCAAAACGATTTCCTTTTGAGAATTCCTAGCGAGTGGCTTACGGCCATGCTATCGCATATTTCTTTCTTTTTTTCCAATGAGAGGTAAAAGAGGGGACAAAAAAGGTAAAATAAAGGAGGAAAACTGTAATACAAGATTTTAGAATTCATGCCGGAAAAATTGTTCAATCGCATGAAACTTAGACCCTCGGGGAATTCTCGATCGTATCCCAAGATAAGTTTAGCTTTGTTTCTTCGATGGGTATAAGCAAGCGCTCATATGCTCCTTTGAACCAACGCTGATGTTTTGCGGATATTTAATGGTGTTCTATATTCTACAATCCATCGAATGATTGAAGTAAAGGTTACTGATTCGGGTATTTCTATGAGCCAGTGTTATACGTCTAAACTGATTTTTGTAATCTTTGCTTCAACAAAATGAGCATTGAGCAGCTCTTTTTTCTTTCTTCCTTATTCCTTCTACTGCACAGCTCACAAAAACCTTCGCCAAACACTCAACCTCCCAGAAACTAAAAACATCAAACGCTTTTTCAATTTCCTCAAATCAACAGCCATCGCTGTCAAAAAGTAGATTTACCTTTTAATTTGTCAAGCCCGTGCTCATTATAGAGGTGTAAATGACCTAAGTTACTAAATCACAACTTAAATTAAAAATCGAAATTACTATACTAATTGCTTCCTTTCTTTCTTCTGTCCTTCTATTCTTTCTATTTTCTTTTGCACGAAGCTCGCGGAAACCTTTGCAAAAATTCAACCTTCTAAAAACTCAAAATGTTGACAATCATATTCAGCTTCCTTCAATCAATTACCATCACTGAGTAAACAAAGTATTCGGAAAGAAAAGGGCCTTACCTTTTAATTTTTCAACCATGTGTACTATCATAGGAGTGTAAATGGCCTCATCAGTAGCTGAAGAATCTCTCAAATAAAAACAAATTCACCTCAACTACTTTATTTAATTCTTTTTTTCGTGGGTGTATTTTTGTAGTTCTCTATAAAGTTGACCAAAAATTACTGGACTCAATTCTTCTTTAGGTTTCTCTGATTTTGATGAAAACGACGGCAGTGATATTCCATGGAGTTTATTTCTTGGTGAGTCAATGGCAGACATTTTTGGGAAAATGGCAATACTTATCATTGAAGTTTGAGTTGAGTAGAACTGCGGTTGAAAGGGGGAGAGATTTTTGTGGCAAATTGAAAAATTAATTTTGAATACTTATCGAGAATAAAAAGTCTTTGTTTGTTCACATTCTAAAGATAGACGGAGTTTTCAGCAATGTAATCTCTCACTGCTTTTGCTGATCGACCCGTTTTTATTTACGCTTTAAAATATTCTTTTGGGCATTTCAAACATTCTTGAAATGAGCAACTTCATCCACAAGTAACTTTCTCATCACTAAAACACTGTTATACATCTGGTGAGATTGTAAAAAAAAATTGTGCAAAATCGCATCCAGCGTACATACTTGTCTTAACTTTCCACGTATAGGGGACTCTAAACAAACCACTTTTGTAGGTGTAACAAGAACTACCGGTGCTCGTTTAATCCTCTAACGGCTAGGTTAGTTCGAAAGAAAGTCACACTTCCGTTTTACAGGGAATGTAGTTAACTATTCGTACTCGGGGGAGTTGGAATTGCCTATACGATACATTGAAGGCGCCCTGAGCAACTTCATCTACCCAGAGCTGCCGATTTACGTAGATTTAATGACATTTTTAAATTCACCGATGATTCCACCAGTTGAGAAAAGATTCCATAGTTCAATTCAGTGTACGACTGTAATGTACGAAAATGTAATATTTTTTCAATCGGTGGAAATGCCGTTATTTAATTAAAATATCCGCAAGTCTTCAAAAGTTATCGACGACTCTACCGGTTGAGAAAAGATACAATACGCAGGTATCTTCGTGCTTTGCACAGTCATACACTGAATTGAACTCTGTAATCTTTTCTCAACCGGTGGAATCTTCGGTGAATTTCAAAATGTCATTCAATCTACGCAAATTGGCAGCTCTGTATCTATCAAGTATTTTCATCGATAATCGCCTTTATCCGGTATGAAGACTGATACAATGTGAAATATACTAGAGGAGACAAACGACTATACTCGGGCTTGGCCCAAAAAGGGTTAAGTACTCACTGATAAAGATTGTAGACTCAAAACTTACAAGCCGAAGAAATAAAATAACCACGTTTGTTAGGTTTCCTTTTTTTAAAGGTTTATAATTCAATGAGGTGCTCAAGAAACTGTTCCCCAAATGATAATAATGTTTGAAGCACTGCCGCCACTACTGTAGGTAAATATAAGTGATGATTAATTGTTGTGTATCATGAAATAGGATCCCTCAGGGTGGAAAAAAAGCACGAATTAACCTGTCCGAAGGAATTAAGTACGTTTTACACGTTTTGATAAATGACAGGTCCCTCCGACGACTACAGAGTACCGGAACAGGGCCCAGGGATCGAGAATGAGTATCGCCACACCAAGTATCATCTCTATGCGCGCGGTTCCCTATCCATTATGCAAATGAGTGAGGATTTTAAAATTTATGATGTCTGCATGGAATGGTAGCGTCCTTCAGTGAGCTCGGTTTTGCTCGATAATGTAATGTTTATAGCTCAATGTTTATAGTGTTAAATAGCTTGCTTTGTGTCGCGCGGGGGTTGGCTCGCGGTTGAAAAAGGTGATTTCTCCTCCATGTCCCCATCGCGGGCGGGTCGACTCTCACCAGCAAATGAAAATGTGGGTTTGCCTTACTATCCTGAATTGGCTTACCGTTAAACAGAAGCCAACTTGACTTTACTCAATTTACATATAGCTCATCAGACAAGGCGCACTATGGTGTGAGATCGTCAAAAGTTGGCAAAAAAACAAAAATCAGAAAGTAAATTCATCAGTTATCATTTATAAATTTTTGAGACCAATTTTAATCTTGTAGAATACATTTAACAAGTAGTTTAAACCTAGAAATGTCACTGAATAGTTTTAAATAAAAAATGCCTCCCGGCAGGTCGGTAAGACGAAGTAGATTCCATACTTGGTTACATCATTTTTTCACAAATTTAAATATAGGTTATAATTTTCGTTGAATTTTTCTCTGAATTTTTCTTTTTTATTTTATCAGCTGCTCAAAATCCAAATATAATTGTGAAAAAGATTATATTACCAACAGAGAAATGTGTAATCTTTACAATGCAAGTGAGAAATAAAAGCTAGGTTATATAAGTTTTTCACAAATTTCAATAAATAGGTTATGTTATGATTTTCTTTGAATTATTCAATTTTCTTTTTTTTTATCAGCTGTTCAACATTTAAATAAAAATGACCATGAGAAAAAGATTATAGTACAAAGATTGAAAAATGTGTAATCTTTGTAACGGTAATGAGGAATAAATCTGAATAAGAGCAGCTGATAAAACAAGAAAATAAATAAATAACGTACCTAAGCAACAGTGTACGTGTAAAACGAAGAAAGAGCAATTATACCATTGTCTTTCACTTGTAAAATCCCATAAGAAACTAAATAGCTCGTAAAACACGTAAAACACAAGGAAAATTCAAGGCAAAGAGCATATGAACTAAAAACATCCTCCACGATATATACTAAAATTTTTGAACCAAAAAAACAATTTCTTCATATAAAAACACTGCCAAAAAACCCGAAAAACACATCACTATAACTCGCTTACAACGCAAAAAACGAAAAAATGACTCGAGTAAAAAAGTTGCGTATCAAAACGGCTAACATAAATTTCCCAAAAAAAAATACTCAAAACAAACACTCCTAAAAATAAACCTCAAAAACACATTTTACGACTCAAACACGGCCCATAACGCGAAAACTAACTGTCGGATTTACACCATCTTCGAACTCATCCAAGAATTAAACCCAACGAATAGTTGAGACAAATTTCAAAAATAAAAACCAAAAATTACGAACAGGATCGTGGGACATAAAAACGGTAAAACTGGCTGAAACATACGTATAAACATATATATATATATATATATATAAAATTTTCAACGAGTGGTATTTTATCACTCAGGGGACCATGAAACGTGCTCATTTGATAACATTTCCCGAAAAATCCAACATCGCACCCTCTGCAATAAGTAGATTCCTGGAATCTACTTAAAAGCTCAAAAGGTCGAAAACGACGTTTTTTTCACTAATTTGTTGCCACTTTGTTTCGATCTGAGACCACATAGTATGGCGTCATGAGGGGCGCTCCATATGATTTACTTCTTCCTGTTCGTTTTTGAAAGAGGAGAACATGACACGGCGAAATGTCTGATAGTACATCATATAGGGACTCTAGGCTTTACTCCGGATTTAGTCCCCCTCTCTCTCTCTCTCTCTCTCTCTCTCTCTCTCTCTCTCTCTCTCTCTCTCTCTCTCTCTCTCTCTCTTCGATGGGTCTGTTGCAAACTTTTGCTACAGCGCTATAGAGTGATCAATCTCATGTAAAATCGCGTGAAAAGTCCATTGGTGGCAGCAGAAAGTCATAAAATGCAATAAAAAACTCACAAGAGGCATTTAGCTGAAATCCAAGATGCCGGTAAAATATCGAGCAACCTGTGTGCACGCACCATGAACATCCAAGATGGCCAACCTCACAACATCGATCACAACCAATTGCAACGCAAACAAACTCATAACCTCCGATGCTGTGAGGTTGTTAACGTTGGCTATCATGGATGTTCATTGTTCACGGTGTGTGCACACAGGTTGCTCGATATTTTACCGCCATCTTGGGTTTCAGTTAAACGCCTCTTTTGAGTTTAATACTGCATTTTATGACTTTCTGATACCACCAATGGGTACTTTTCACATGGTTTTACTCAATATGTAACACTCATTATTGCTGTAGCAAAAGTTTGCAACAGACCCATTGAGCCTTATATTGATTGGGGACGATAAAATAATGTAGTGAGCTGATAAAACACCAAGTGTTTGTAAATGTTATAAAGAGTCAGATACTACTACTCAACGCAAAAAGCGGAGAAAGGAAAATAAATTTTGAACTAAATGTGTCCAACGAGACGGATTAAAATGTTGCTTTGATAGCACAAACTATATTCTCACGAGTATATCTTTGAACAGTTCTTAATTCTCACGAGCTTTAGCGATCACGAAACGTTAAAATAACTTTTGAACAAATTGGAGACTTCCACCAATGAACAAGGACAGTAAACTATCGTCGAATATTCCACGTAATAACTGCGCGGATACTGTGATATTGTGTTACGGAGGGATCCTTAAATTCCGTCTAAGAAGTCTGAAATTGGATAGTACAATAGCTCCGTGACAAGAATGGATAAAAAGAAATGGACGTCCATCTCAACCTCTCGGAGAGAGTGACGAAATTTATTTCCGAGCTCATTGCGATGAATTCACTGCAACCTCTGGATTTTCAAATGTCCTGTGCGGAGGCTCATATAAAAAGACACGTTAAGGATATAAACCGTCATTGCTTTGGTGCGTATTTCACTTTTACAATATTTTATTTCATAATTTTGTATATATAGGTATAAAATCTGATAAGGATGCTGAAATATTAAACTGAAGTTCAATAGACTATGAATTAGAAATTCGCGTTATCGATCGAATCAATAGCAGGATTACCTGGTACCTTCTGCAATTATTTGTATGTTATGTATTTTTGGTGTATGTGTTTTAAGAAATAACGAAAATAGATCATTTCTAAATAGATTTCAATGATGTTATGTGATACGACAAAGTTTACAAGAACAACTAATCAACTATATGTCACCACGGAAGGACGTGGATTTGATTCTTCTCTCTTTCATCTTTCCCTCCTTTCTTCCATCTTCGTCCATGGGGCATTAATGGCGTATGACGGACTATTAAACTGCTTCCAAAAAAAAAAAAAAAAAAAAAAACCAAAATAAAAACCAAAAACAAAAAACTAATCAACTTTATAGGGTGACTATAAAAAAGTCTCCACTCAGAAGTTGGTATGGTTGCAGCAGCTCGAAAAAATGGAGGGGTTCTTTGCCATTTGAGGGACAGTTTCTATACAAACCTGCGGTGAAGTCTTGTCAAAAGTGAAAAATCGCACATGAAAATATGATATAGTAATAAAGTACTTCAATCTTAAGGATAGTTTTTGAAATCGCACCGTTAATGGAATTAGCTCCCTCCTTCAATTTCTCGAGCCGCAACCATCCTATAACTTCTGATTGGGAATTTTTTTAGTCACCCTGTGTAAGCAATAAGTAGTCAATTGTTCATAATCATCAGTTTGTTTTTGTTTTTTTTTTTTGTTTTTTTTGTTTTTTTTTTAAGTTAAAGTTTCGTCTTTTACCAAGCAGAGCCCAACAGACGAAACGGAATGAAGAGAGTGAAAAGAAAGAAAGGTGGAAGAGAGAAGATCGAGTTACATCCATGTTCTTTCGGGAGGCAGGGATGGGAACCGATTCGGAACCGGAACCCGAAGAACTGGTTGATTTTAGGGCGGCTGAGACCGTCAAATCTTTTCACCTCTTCTGGGATTCGAACCCGAGATCTCAGGATTAGTGACCAGTGTTACACTGGTCACATCCTGGTCTCGGGGCAGTGTTGCCCTGACCACCAGACCACGGAGGCCAACAACTTACACTTGAAAAGTGCACTTAAAACGACATTTGAGGTATACTCACAATCAGGCAAGAAAATAGTCCCTACCCCCCGACCCGTGAAGAGAATCACCAACTTCACGATTTTCTCGACGCGTCGGAATTTCGAACCCGGGTCAATCTTGCACGGAATGACTCGAAGGTTGGCTGTCTTTACGCGCGCCATCTTCCCCACGCTCTTAGATGATTTAATGCGACTAAGCTCCATACGTCATGAAGGTAGATTAATGAAAATACTCTTCCTCGAAATTAAATCAAGATGAATTCCGTGGGTAATAAAAATTGCTCCGACAAACACACATTCACAACCATTTTTACGGTACGCATTTTACTCTCCGACCGGACCTCTCTCTTCTCTCTCTCTCTCTCTCTCTCTCTCTCTCTCTCTCTCTCTCTCTCTCTCTCTCTCTCTCTCTCTCTCTCTCTCTCTCTTTCTGTCTCTGTCTCTGTCTCTGTCTCTGTCTCTGTCTCTGTCTCTCTGTCTCTCTGTCTCTCTCTCTCTCTCTCTCTCTCTCTCTCTCTCTCTCTCTCTCTCTCTCTCTCTCTCTCTCTCTCTCTCTCTCTCTCTCTCTCTCTCTCTCTCTCTCTCTCTCTCTCTCTCTCTCTCTCTCTCTCCCTCTCCTAGAGATTATTCTTTCTCCTCGATCTCCGTATCTAGTCCGTAACATCCGGATTCCTGGTCCATCCCTCAATTTCCCTCGACCCGCATACTCGCAAAAGAAGTTATACCCACCGCGCACGAAATCGTGGCTCCAATTACGGAACAAGGAACGTTTCGCTCATTCCGTTTATGAAATCAATAATTTAATTAAAACTCTGCCCTTCTCTGTCCTTAATTCTCTCTCTCTTCATTTCCCCCGCCCCTCTCCCCTGATGCATTCTCTTCCCTCTTCCGTGAGAAAATAAACATCCTTTTTCCATGGTTGCCATGTTGACACTGCCATTTGGCCACACTGAAAACAAAATAGCTGATTCAACAATGGGGCTTTTGCTCACTTTTACTGTGAGCGATTGAATAGTAAATTCTTCAGTAAAAACCTGCGAAAATCACGAGGAGCCCCTTGTAAAATTACGAACTTCACTCACAGACTCACAAAATTACTTGTCATCAAGCAAGCTTTGGCGGAATTACGCAGGTAGAGGTCGTTTCACGAAAGTTGGCCGATGACAAATAGGTTTATTTACTGCGCTGAGACGAGTTTGCGATTTTGCGCATGTGCAAGAACGCAAACAAGTCTTTGCGCAGCGAGTCACATGATCTGTCATCGGCCTTCTTTCGTGAAATGAGCTCTATCTTAAGGGATTCCCATCTAATCTGAGACTTTTCTCTTTGTGATTCTAGAGAGAGACAGTTTCTTTTGGAAGGATTAACACGAAAGAGACTGACACATGATAGAAAGAAGTTAAATTTTCTCTCTTGGATAGTCTCATTAGAAATCTGTATGTCCAAGATATCTATTTTAACCCTTTCAGGACCAGGTTAGTTCAAGAGAACACCACTCCTCCGTTTCTAGAGGGAAGTTAGTTAACTGTTCGTACTCAGTGGAGTTGGAATTGCCTACACGCCAAATTGAAGGCGCCAGACGAGACTTTATTTATTGTAGTGTTTTCGTCAATACTTGCGTTTATCCGGAATGAAGACTAAAACAATGTGAAATAGACTCTAGGAGAAAAACGAGTAAACTCGGGCTTGGTCTACAAGCGAGGTTAAAAAACTCACACTTTCGTTAAAAAAATCAATGTTCACTGAATTAATTACAGTTTTCGATTTAAGGTCAAAAGGATGAGGCAAAGAAACCAGAAACAAGCCGTCCATGCTACCTCCCTTTGGGGCAGAGTTGGGCAACCGAATAATCAAAAATAATGCAATCAGTCTGGCAACAGAGTTGATAAGTGAGATGTGACACCATTGACTGTGAGGAGGTATGGTCAATTAATTTAACTAAAATTTCGGCGAATGATCTGATTCTATTGCGTTGCCAAACTAGACAAAAACTTCGTCGAATAATATTTGTCCAACTCTGCTTTGGGGAAGGACTTAAAAAATGACGTGACTTCTCAACAGTTATAGCTCGTTGAGAATAACAATCTGATTGTGTCAAACAATGGACTTAGACGGGTTTGATACGACACTAGGGGTGTCCAGAATACCAACCAATAATCAATTAATCCAGTAATGTTTAGACATTTTTTACAAATATTTTGAGGTGTAATCACAAAAGTTTTAGGCTTTTATTGGCTCTTAAAGCGTAATTTTTCTTCGATTAATAAGACTAAACCGATTAGTTGGCTCCGATTAATCGTTACAATCGTTTGAAAAATTTTGAGAGTGAATCGATTTCGATTAATTGATTAGTCGACTAATTGAACATCCCTATTATGACACTCTTCAAAATGTTGCCCAAATGGGGCTCTTGCAAACTTTGGCAACAGGGAATTGAAGAGTCGATTCTTGCATGAAAACCTGTAAAAATGACTATGAGTACACTAAAATGAATCACGAAATTCACTCACAAAATCTGGCTTAATGGCGGAGATACGCAGGTATTATGGGAGATTCCTATCTAAATTGAGAAATATCTCTGTGTTTCCGTAGAGAAAGTGAGGCAATAGACAGGAATCTCCCATGATACCTGCGTTGAATCGCCATTACGAACTTGCAGCTATAGCAGTTATGGGAGTTTATTACTAAATTTTCGACTTACCTAGTGTGATTTTCGTAAATTTAGCTGGTTTTTACATCAGATAGATCTATTCTTTTGCTCAAAGCAAAAGTTTGCATCAAGAGACCCATTATACTTTTTGCTATGCGGCAACACCGGAATTCTGAAGTGGTAAGGTAGAGGGGGGTGGGTGGACATGAGGAGCGGAAGTGAGGAGATGGTAACGTGTCATAGTTGAAAGAAAAAAAGAAAACCTAAACCGTTCAAATAGAAACGCCTGCAAGCTGTTCTGATACAATATCGTGACGTGCTCCATTTGCTCGAAAATACCATCGCTCGCCCGTGACTGTCATTTCAAACGGGGAATCATGACGCGCGAGCTACAGCAACAAGATAAGTTTTATCTTGGCTTTGAAAGAAAAGACAGTCGCAGTCGGAAAAGAACAGGTCCGGAATGGTGCACTATATCTTATGTATAGAGCTACGATGATTGGTCGAAGAGGGAGAGGATTATTAACGGTAAGGGGGGAAAAAGTGTGTAAGGTCTGGGTATGGAAGTTCGTGCGTTGTTTTCTTTTCAACGTATAGATAACCGGAGGGAACAGAGGGTTTTAGCAGGGCTGCCGTTTTGCGTATAATCAATGCTATTTTCAATTCACCGATGATTCCACCGGTTGAGAAAAGATTACACAGTTCAATTCAGTGCATGACTATAATAATTTAAAATACTCGCCTCTGTAATCTTTTCTCAACCGGTGGAGTCGTCGATGACTTTAAAAAACTTGCGGATATTTGAATTAATCAATGGAGTTTCCACCGGTTAAGGAAAGATTACAGATCAGAGTATTTTCGTGCATTGCAGTCAAACACTGAACTGAACTGTGTAATCTTTTCTCGACCGGTGGACTCATCGGTGAATAGAAAAATAGCATTGATTATATGCAAAACGGCAGCCCTGGGTTTTAGTAATGGCGGCAGCCGATGATGAGCGTTCCCAACAAAGACAGTTTGTCTCTCTCACTCTCATTTAACCCCTATGTACTGCCATAATTTCAAAAATCGTGTATAGAGACATTTTTCGTTAAATTTCTTGGCTGAATTGAATTCCTCGAGACTTTTGTAACGCGATTTTGATAATAATATGTCGTAAAACAAGGCCCTGTTTACGAATTTCGAGACTAGAAAGAGATGGGTGTACAAATGACATGGGGGTCCCGGGAGAGTGAGTGAGATAGTTTGGAATGCTACGCGAGTTTTATTACAACCGATTGCGACCGATGAGTGCATTGTTGTGGTTTTTGGCTAACCGTTGACTTCGCACTGAAACCGTCTATTTAGGGCTTTCCTCTTACTACCCTTTCACGATCTGCATTGTTTTATTTTAAGGTGGCCTCGAAATCGGACGCATGGTGAGGAAGGTTATGCACAGTGTTGCCAGATCGAGGGTAAAAATCCGTATCGTCCCCATTTCAATAAATGTGTTTTACATATACGGCTTTTTCACCCCAATCTGGCAACACTGGTTCTGCAGGATGTGCCGTGCCGTGGCTCGTTTCGTGTGAACGATAAAGCGTTCGCGAAGAAAAATAAAGGGAATCGTCGTTTTACGATGAGACGATTTTGATGCATTTCCATTTTTGCAGCTTAGCTAAAGTCAGCCTATAGAATTTGACCATCTTATAGTTTTATTATCTTGTTCAAAATATGGCGCTAAATCAGATAAAACTTGTGTATACGACGGTTTTTGACGCCAATTCCTAAATCGAAGTATTGTAAGCAGTCATTGGTTATTGAGGTTGAGGGTGGGGGTCCAGCCCGTGACACCAAAATTTTCCGATTATTACAGCCATGTGTTGCCGATTATTTGCCGTGTTTTAAGACGCAGCTCCATTTACTCAAACACCGTTCATAACATACACACAAATTCGGCGGAAGTATGGGTGCTGGGTCAAATCTAACTCGACATTTGTTTAAACTGTGTGAATTTGGATGCAAAGTTTACAAAGGGGCGTAGTTTTACAGCAGTATAACTACGTCCACCGCAACTTTAACACTTGCACACCTAGAGGGAGGGCAGTAGCGTAGCTAGCTGAGCGTGTGCCCCCCCCCCCCGCCGATTTGAATGCTGCGCCCCCCTTTTTTAAGGAAAATATCGGCCGCGTCCGTGAGCCCTCCCCCCGCCCAAATTTTGGCACTAGAGCCTTTATATAGCTTTCTCCCTTCTTTTCCTACAGCTTCTATTTTTTTCGATCTGTTCTTTTTTCTCTCCTTTTCCTTTCCTCTTCCTTTCCTTTTTTCCTTTTCCTTCCCTATTTTCTTTGTCCTTTCCTCTTTTCCTTTTTTCCCCTTTTCCTTTTTTCCCCTTTTCCTTTTTTCCCCTTTTCCTTTTTTCCCCTTTTCCTTTCCTTTCATATTTTTCGCTCTTTCTCTTTCTCTTCTCAAAATTTTTGCGCCCACCAAAGCGTTGCGCCCCCCCCCGCCCGGCGGGGTCAGCAGGGCCTATAGCTACGCCACTGGGGGAGGGGGTCCTCCAGGTCCTCCCTCGGAACTTTTTCTTTAAATTCACCTCTCCAAAACCCAATTTTTGCCATTTCATGTTAGAAATTTCACAATATTTTTCGTACTGATTGTGAGGGCCGCACGCACCCTTTCTATGGAACAACAACCAAAATAATAAATTCTAGCATTAAAAACTGCTTCAATGGGTAGCGTTCTAGAATTCTCTGGAGTATGTATTGCACCGGTGCAGGGAAGATTACAAATAGCGATCATTTCCAATATATGTGTATAGTTATACGACATTACAAGGAAACTATAATATTTTCTGCTTTGGTGCAACACTCCGGAGAATTTTAGAACGCTCCAATGTTGAAGCTAAAGCGTTAAGTGCAGTGGACGAATATCAAATCATACAATTTTTCCATCACACATTCTCCTCATCCACAACTATAGTAGAATGTCTCTGCCAGCTGGAACTTTTTCCTCCAAGTCATCTGCTTTCCATATAACATGCCGATAGGAGTAGGACAAGGAGGCATAGATGCGCAAAAGTTTGTAGGAAAGATCAATTATGAGGCATTATATCCTTGGAGAGAGACACAAGCACGTATAAATTAAGCAAGAGGAAAAAAGAGATGGGGGCGCGGGGGGCAGGGGAAGCAACAGGGAAATCTACTTGCACATCAAAATGCTGGGTGAGGCGCCTCGCGTGTGAAAAGTCCTAGAAACTTGAGTCAAGTGCGCCCCTGTGCCCATCACTTGATTCATCTCAACCGCAAACGGTTCCCCCCTCCTTCTCCCCCCCACTCATTCCCTCTACCTCTCCCCATGACCCTCCCGCTCCCTCTCCCTCTCCCACCCCTCCTCTCTCTCCTACAGTGGCTGACTCGAATCATCAATGGAGAGAGGGAGGTGGAAAAGTGTCATTGAAAAATACTCTGAATTAGGTATTTAAGTAGATACTATACTTAGGTTTTTAAATTTACCCGCTAGAGAGGCCAGGAAAAGGATCAGGAGCGCACTTGAGAGTTACTTCTGTCACTTTTAACTATCAGTGTGGTTTATTATCATTATTTCTCCCTCTCTCCCTCCCCCTCTCTAACTTTCTCTCTCTCTCTATCTCTCTCTCTCTCTCCCTCTCTCTCTCTCTCTCTATCTCTCTCTCTCTCCCTCTCCCTCTCTCTCTCTCTCTCTCTTCTCTCTCTCTCTCTCTCTCTCTCTCTCTCTCTCTCTCTCTCTCTCTCTCTCTCTCTCTCTCTCCCCCTTCACCCTTTCCAACGTTATCTCTTCTTCACGCACACCCTTCTCTTCTTCCACTTCTCTGCTTTCTCCGCCTCCGTTCCAATAATTTATTTCCAAGTTTTATCATCCTATATAGTTTCGACCCCTCCCTTTCCTTCTCTCTCTCTCAATACCCTTCCCCTCCCCTCCCCTTGCTCACTCCATTAATCCTCCCTTACTCACCTCAATGCACTCCACGAGAGCGCAATATCTCCATGAAATATAACATATCCACTTCCCGGGTAAATTTAAAATTGATTAAAGTATCCCGGGAGATCCTCCTCGCTGAACTAGTTAATTCGTCGCTAATTATTTTGTGGGGTTTCGCGCTGAGTGGCAATTTCAATTTCATCGAGTTTGTTTTCATCGGAAGGCGATTGTTGTAGACAGCCAATCAAGGATCGTGTGGAATGTTCTCGTGGAAAGTTCGATTCTCTTGCCGATTTCTCGAATCGTGAGTCCTACGAATATATCTACAGCACGCTTTAAACGTACCAAAAAGTGTTTTCCCCTGAAAACCAAGAAGATTGAGTTACCGGAACGCACCTGTGCTGCGATTTATCGATTTACGAAGGAAATGGGACTCTTGCAAATTTTTGCTTAAAGCAAGTGAATAATGTGATCCATTACAAAAACCAGAAATAATCTTAAAAACTACACTTAAATAGTCTAAAATCCAGTATAATCAACTCAGAAAACAGCTGTAACGATAAGTTCGTAATGGCGGAACTACGCACTATGGTCCAGAAGTCCGGTTTCGGAAGACATTAGTTTGCATTAAAATCGCCCAATATCTTGAAAACGGCTCATCTGACACCAAAACTGGTTATTACAAAAAAGAAAGAACGTAAACCGTTTTAAATTTTTTGTAATAATCATTTTTGATGTCAGATGAGCCGTTTTCAAGATGTTGGGCGATTTTAATGCAAACTAATGTCTTCCTAAATCGGATTTCTAGACCATAGTGCTACGCAGGTATCATGGGAGATTCCTCTCTAATTTGTCACTTTCTCTACGGAAACACAGATATACGTCTCAAGTAATATAGGAATCTCCCATAATACCAGAGTAACTTTTCCACCAAGCCCGATTCTGAGAGTGAATGGAGCTGTTGCAAACTTTTGCTACAGGCTTTATTAATAGTAGATCATGGGGTAAAACCGAGCGAAAATAACGTTTAGCGCACTAAAAAATCACAAAATCCACTCCCAAGCTCATAAAATGCTTTTGAACGCGAGACCGTAATGGCGGCCGTTGCCGCCAATTACATTGGGTTTCTCTATCTCAATCAGCTCCATCCTCACGAGATGTTCTCGCGACACTACACAAGAAGAAGAAGAAGCATACAATTGCCATAATATTTAGGCGACAACTACCGCCATTATGATCTCGCGTTTGAAAGCATTGTATGAGTTTGGGAGTGGATTTTGTGATTTTTTAGTTCGCTAATCGTTATTTTTACAGGGTTTTACCCCAGAATTAACTACTGTTAAGCCTGTAGCAAAAGTTTGCAAAAGTTTCATTTTGCCATGTTTTAGAATACTCGTCGTCAGTTTTACTGTTTTTGTTTTGTTTTGTTTTTCTTTTTCTGCAATAATCAAACTCGCCAATCACATCTAGCAAACGTTTTTAGAAGCCCTA
The DNA here is from genome assembly GCA_011764245.1 of Trialeurodes vaporariorum. Classification (NCBI taxonomy): domain Eukaryota; kingdom Metazoa; phylum Arthropoda; class Insecta; order Hemiptera; family Aleyrodidae; genus Trialeurodes; species Trialeurodes vaporariorum. Next base: position 47,548,137 of record VMOF01000024.1, on the reverse strand, counting down.
TATTGTTTGGAATCAAATTCCACTGTATTCTCAAAGTTGGTGATGGAAAAAAAAAGAGAAAAAAATTGCTTGTCATCGCGACATATCGTGAGGAAGTTTGTGTCACCACTTCTCGTTTACCGGTCTACTTGTGTGTCGTATACGTGTTGTATGTAGTCACTACTTGTGTCGTATACCTATGGTAGTCACCACTGTATGTTTTTTAAACGTGTGTCATTTTGAATTATTGATGGTGTGAAGAAAGTTGTGTAAACATGCGAGGTAATTAAAATGAACTCCATCAACGACTCCCGTGTCACTCTTTTTTTTTTCTTCCTTCTGAATAGAACGAAGGACCTCTCATGAACGAGATGAGGCTCGGAGGTTAAGCTCAGTTCCGCGAGACTAGCGAGAGGTCATAAAAGAGAGAGCACCAAAGTACAATGGTCGTAAATAATAAAGGTCATGGCTACGTAAAATATTTAAACAGGTATGTATGTACCTTATATTCATTGCACCTCGGCAAACTGTACTTACTTGCCGCGTGCATTTTTTTTTTTTTTTTTTTTTTTTTTTTTTTTTACTGAGTCAATAAAATTTACGCGTATAGCTGCAGCCACTCGGTCTCCGGGGTTCTTTAATAAAAATCTTCATCGTTGCTCTGCGGGTACGGAATGCTCGCAATGGGTTCTTTCTGTCGCGAATTTTTTGCTGCAGCAATACAGCACATTCCAGAGCTGCCGTTTTTCGTATAATTAATGGCATTTTTCAATTCACCGATGATTCCAACGGTTGAGAAAGTGTTATAGTGTTCAGTTCTGTGTCTGACCGTACTGCACGAAAATACTCTGATCTGTAATCTTTTCTCAATCGGTTTAATCGCCTTTTAATTATTGAAATATTCGCAAATCTTTTAAAGTCATCAACGACTCCACCAGAGGTTGAGAAAAGATTACTGATGAGAGTGTTTTCATGCATTACAGTCATAAACTGAACTGAACGTTGTAATCTTTTCTTAACCGGTGAACATCGGTGAATAGAAAAATGTCGAATGGAAGCACCGGCATTCATTCTAAAGTTAAACTCAGGGAAAATTACCATGCGTACATGAAAAAAACTTTAAAAATCTATTCGTTAACCCAGGAAGTAAAAGATCGTTCATTTTGAACATAGAGCTACCGTTTTGCGTATATTTAATGACATTTTTCAATTCACCAATGATTCCACCGGTTGAGAAAAGATTACACAGTTCAATTTAATTTGTGACTTTATTAAAGCACAAAAATTCTTACTTTCATCTGTAAAATCTTTTCTCAACCGGTGGATCCATCACTGACTTAAAAAAAAAAAAAAAAAAAAAAAACCTTGCGGAGATTTTCAGAATTAATTTAATGGCGATTCCACCAATTTAGGAAAGATTGCAGACCAAAGCACTTCCGAGTAATACAGTCATGAACTGAACTGAGCTTTGTGATTTTTTTCAAATCAGTGGAGTCATCGGTGAATTGAAAAATGCCATTGAATATACACGCAACTGCAGCTCTGTTTGAACAACCCACGAGCGAAACTGTACATAATCGTTTTTACCGACTAACTGTACATAATCGTTTTTACCGACTAACTGTACATAATCGTTTTTACCGACTAACTGTACATAAACAAAACCACCGCGTATGAGGCGCACTGTGGTTTGAAACATGGACTGTTTTGGACATAATTTCACGCGTAAAAATCAAGATTATGAACAATGGTTAGCGAGATAAATTTGAAAATTATGCGTGAATTGATACATTTTAGAACTTGAAATGAATAAAATAATACGGGTTTTGGAAGAAAATATCAACACTGAAATGTTTTTAAAGAAAAAAACAACAACTTTTCACGTCCAGTAATAATCTTGTATCGAATCAGTGAGTGGGGCACTTAATGTGCGGACACCAATACAGCTTGTAATTGTGCTTGTATGTTTCGTTTGAACACACGTAACTTTCGCATTACTTTAAAAGCCTTTGTACACTAGAAAACCAGACGGTAAAATGTTACCAACATTTCTTACATCAGAAGCGATATAGGTTAGGTATATCTGCATATCGATGTCGGTATTTCGGACGGTCTTACACTCGTAATTTTAAAAACACAGAACACGTACACAGAAAGGTTTAACTCTTTGCAGCCGGACAATATGTTTTCTTGTTAGTTGAGGTTTTTTGCCCAGAGGTTTGCCTGTTTTTATCCCATTTTGCGCCGGCCAAAGCTCAAAAATATTTTTCAAAGGTTAATATTTTTTAACCCAAAAAAAGGGGGAAAGAAAAGTTAAAATTGTGGTTCGTAGGCATGCATCCGAATATTCGAAATAACCCGCTGTGTTAAGAGAGAAAGGGGGAAAGAGATGGGGAAAGAGAGAGAGAGTGGGAGAGAGAGAGAGAGAGAGAGAGAGAGAGAGAGAGAGAGAGAGAGAGAGAGAGAGAAAGAAAGAGAGTTAAAGAGAGAGAGAGGTGGCGAGAGTGCGGAAGAGAAAGAGAGGGGAGGGAGGGGAGGGAGAAAGAGAGAGTGGGAGAGAGAGAGGGAGAGAGAGAGAGAGGGAGAGAGAGAGAGAGAGGGAGAGAGTGAGCGCTAAGAGAAACGGACGGACAAGAATTTCCATAAAAATTATTTACATGAGAAGAATAAAATATGATACTCGCTTCTCTTTTTTTCTCTCTTCTTGTATCCTTCGAGGAGTAAAATTTTTGAAATGCAACCGACCGACAGTTTAAAATGAGCATTCCCTGATAAATTTTCTTCAGCAAAAGGCATGGTTTCCGTATCATTACCGCAGTTTTTCCCCCTTTTTTTTCAAGGAGTTTTGCGGCTAAATAAGCGCGTACCAGTGAAATCCTCGACAACCGCACCCCACGGTGGAGTATTAGACCCAAAAACATGCACAAAACCTCAAAAATGAAAGTTGCGAAATAAAAAAAAAAAAAGGTTTAGCACGTTTTCTGCACTTCACAGATCGCTTAATTTAAGTGATGAGGTGCGCATTTGCATCAGGTTTGTAACCTCTCCGGGAACGGGTCAAACGGCTGGACTTTGCTCCTTGTTGCTTGATGCAAAGTCCCGGTTGCAACGCGGTGTTTTCATTCTGTCATTCCATCCCATAAAGTAAAGTTTACTTTGTGCTTCGTCCCGTTGATGCAGCACCTTCAGAATTCCCTGCCATGCGGCGGCTCACTTAAAGGAATGTAAAATGCACTATCTCTGAGAGTTTTAGTGGACCGCTAGAGAAGGCTTAGCCCTCCCCCCCCCCTTCCACCACCTATTTCCGCCTACGCTAATACTGATACTTTATCAACGAACAATCCGACAAAAAAACATTTTCTTGTACTTGTACAAAAGCATAAAGATTGTAGATGTGCAATGAGGGGGGGCCTACTTTCCTACAATTCGAACAGCGCCCTGCACGAATGTATGACAATCGATGCAACAAAAAGCAACAAAAAACAGTTAACGAATAAATACACGCACTCGAAATACGCTAGAAACGTTTGTCTCCTACAGCTATATCAGTATAATTATAGCTAGATCGAATTCGGTAAAAATATAAAATCACTTTACCTTATTAACAAGATAATTTTGTAGCTAAAACTGTCCTGCGTTGTTTAAAGTTTGCTCTTCAACTGTAAAGAAACTTTATAGCTGACGACTCTTTTAAACTCTTTTAAAAGAGGGAATTGCTTTGTTTGCTAACTCTGCGGTGTCCTGGCATATCTTTACCAATGATGGCGGTCATAAATTACTGGATATAATTTTTCTCCCTCTTGTACTCACAAAAAAGTATCGATCGTTTCAAATTTCAATTGAATGATAAATTTCCTTAAAATCGACTCTATTTCACGGGTTTATGAGGGAGAGATGCTCGAAAGTTCGTACATTTACAAACCACTACTGCTAGCTTATCGACTAAAGCACGAGTATATTTGATCAAGATTTGAACAAAGGAACTCTTCGCGAAAGCTGGATCTACTCGTTCTAATCGTCTCAAGTAAATGCTGACAAGCAATTCGAAGCGAAGCACTACGGTCTGAGATCGGGAAAAAAGTCGCTAAAAATCAGTGAAAAAATTCCATCAGTAATCGTCGTTTTCAACCGTTTATAATGGGACTGTTGCAGACTTACTTTTGCTACAGACGATTTAAGTAGAGTCCCTATATATACATACTATGAGAGTTGCGCCAATGTTGAATCGCTCAGACTTAGGCCCTTGCCACACCTAAGCGAACGCGAACGCTTCTAAAAGAAAGCCGCGCCATGTATTTCAATGCAAGTGGCCACACCAGAGCGAACACGTACGTTTTGGCATTTCGCAAGAGATTCAATGTGTTTTGCCATTGATAGGTGACTTCCACTGATGTAATGGGTAATGGGTAGATATTGATCGATGTATGTCCGTGCATCGTTTAGGCAGTTTAAAAACCACTTCTCTGTATTTTCTGTAATAATTCAGAACCATAAATATCACAATAAACAAAGTGCCGCTCCACTTTTTTTGATTTAGGAATCAATGATATAAATATCAGAAAAAATAAGAGGATAGGTTTCTAATAGCTTTGACCATAAAATGTTCACGTTTTTGGGGGAAAAATAACATAAACTACGCATGGATTACAAATGGACAAAAGCGGGAATATGTACCGTGCAGGATACGTAGCGTCGCGTCGCAAGGTATGCCACACCAGAGAAAACGCGAACGCGAACCAGCGTTCCAATGGGAACCTATAGCATGCATTCAAAACTTTTCAGTGACACTTCTATTATTAAATTACCTATTATTATATTGAAAGTTTATAAATGACAGATTGATGAGTAATTTACTTTCTGATTTTTGCCCACTTTTTGACGATCTCAGAGACCATCGTGCAAAGGCTGCAAATAACTATCCCAATAGAAGTATGAGTTTGTCACACAATCTGTGATGATCCTCTCATCTCGTCTTTTTGTCCTACAATACTCATGGGAATGAGGCCCTGCCTATAATCGCATTAAAAACAGTACGATGCTCTATGAAGGGGGGGGGGAGCTTTCTGGGCCACTCGATATGAATATTTCAACCGACCGATACGAAGTTTGGTCGAGTTGCCTTTCATACAAAGCGTAGTCGAAGGAAGAGAGACTGAGGAGACAAAAGCTGTGTTTGAGAATGAGACGCGAAATCTTTGATAATTGTTTGCGGGCTTGTTTGTCAGTTCCAGTGAATCCAGTTGACGGTTTTTATGGATGCGAAGGAGATTTCATTTCACGTCTGGTCCGGACCCCATTCGTTGCGTTTCCCTTTGAAATTCTCAAGCAAGGAGAATTTTCCACATCAGCTCGTCTCTTTGATAAAATCTGGTTCCTTGTTCTTGAATTTTGTATTTCTTATCTACTGCGCCATCGAGACCACGAATGTTTGCCTCAACAACAGAAATGATATTCGACCCTTACATTTATTCAGGGTTTATACAGAAAAAGAAGAAAAAAAAACACTTCGGTAGCGCTGACTAAACCTCTGGTCAATTGTCAATATTTCACGATGCAGTTTCTTTGACACAAACGAAATACATCTTGGATTTATAAACAAATTCTCTCAGTGTAAGCTATGAGAAAAATAAATGAATTAACAATTTCTAAGGTAGGTATAATTATATACGGATGGTTTTTAAGCAGCTTGATTGAGACATGACTGCAGATCGTATAATAAGCCATAACCCCTAACTATCCTTGTTATTTGTGAAATCACCCTTAGTACATTTGATTCAATTAATAGATGCAAAACGCCCGCATACACCATATCACCCATTACCTTTAAATGACCCGTATTTATGCACACAATTTTATTGAGTCCTTTTCATTTCGTGGGGCTAATTCGGCAAAGTTTTTTCATGAATCTGATGAATCTCACTGAAAACCCATCCAAAATCCCTGAAGTGTATCTCAAGTGATATAGTAATCGTGAGCTCACAGCTTAGTGGAGTTAGTTTCATTGACAAAGATGTTAACATGTTTCCGGTTGCATTTACGAACGTCTATAAGACCTCGGCCAATTTCCATGAGCGAAGGCATGAGGGAGGAGGGGGAGGTGGGGGAGGAGAGGGAGGAAGGGGAGCGGGGTGGTTCCAGGTTGAAACAAGAGATGTTGTAATTAAAGCATCGCTCGACAGTAATTCGATGTAAATGAAGCTACCGGGATAGGAGAGGTGTCAATACACTGTCAATTAATGTAAGTTGCATTTTCCCTTTAATGCAGCTTTTGCAATCATTTTCCCCCTCTTCTGGCTGCAAGTTTAAGCATCCCTATCACATTTCCTACAAAACAAGACAGCAACAAAAACAAAATGAAAACAAATTGCCAGCATTACATTTTTTTAACCCTTTTACTATACCATAGCTTCAGGTTAACAGAAGAAAGCAAAGCTTTACAAAAAGACACACACTTTACAATAAATACGATAGAGGAAAGTATCTCCATATATACCAAATCTGGCAGCAATGATCGCCTAAATTCAATGGGTATAGTTAACTTTTTCTTAATCGCGGTGTTGATGTGGCCTATCCCCGTAATCGAAGGCGCTCGATGAAACGTCACTTCGCGAGTGTTGAGAGTTTGGAGTAGATTTTACTGTCAATGAGAGGTCAAGCTGCGAGAACGAATAACTCGGGTATTGAAAGGGTTAACGTGGAATGCCTTTTAAATAATTTCAGGGCGAAGAAAAACACCGACAACACGAGCCGCCGCAATTCATACTTATACAGGGTGTAACAAAACTATATACATTAATTTTCAGGGCGTGTTTTAGAGGTAAAAATAAGACTTTTTTTTCCTATAAACATGGGTCCGACATGGTAGTATTTCGAGTTACAGTGTTGCAAAGTTTCCGAAAAACAAATTGAAAAATTGGCATAACTCCCTCGTGAATTTTTCTTAATGCTCGTAAATAGGTACTCTGATGTAATTTTAGGCGCGTTTTTGCCGATTTTGGCCGTGAAAATGCTGTTTGCAAAAATTTCAGGGGGGTTTTGGGGGGTTTTCTTGATTTTTCTCACTTTTTTTGGCCAAGTTATGTGCAAACATGCTTTCGGATTCATTAAATCCAAAATCGATTAGCATTTCTCAAAAGTTCGTACAAAAATATGTATTTTTGGTCCATACAAGTTTTTCCAATTCGCCAACCATTTCCGAGAAAATCGTCCCTGAAGTTGGATAAGTCGGTCAAGAATTGACAATAAAAGAAAAAGCTATTTTTGGCCGACCCCTGCAACTTCAGGGACGATTTTCTCGGAAATGGTTTGCGAATTGGAAAAACTTGTAGGACCAAAAATGCATATTTTTGTACGAACTTTTGAGAAATGCTAAAAGTTTATGGGTTTAATGAATCCAAAAGCATGTTTTCACATATTTTGGCCAAAAAAAGTGAGAAAAGTCAGGAAAAACCCCCAAAACCCCCCTCTTATAAAAAATCTTATTTTTACCTCTAAAACACGCCCCGAAAATTAATGTTTATAGTTTTGTTACACCCTGTATATTTAAGCTGACGCGTATAGACCAGTTCAGTATGACGCCACAAAAAAAATTGGATCCAAACAAATATTCCATATCACTCGCTCTCGTGGGATTATTCCCTATTTAAGAAACAGGATCCAAATTGTCAAATGCAAATTCGTGCGAGTATAAACAACAAGTCTCTCAGATTTTACATCATCATTGGATTCCACGTACAGTCGGGGACACAAAAATTGTCAGACGACTCCTTGATGTAGGCCACCTTGAATGTTTAAATTCATTGAGATAAGTACTGCAGGTGCGGCCTACTTCAGGGAGACGCCTGGCATTCCTTTTGTCCCCGACTGTACCTTAAAATATCATAAGCGTCGGTAGACGCAGACGGCAAGTCAGGTAACCCCACCCTACTACCACACCACCCTCTCTACGACCTGACAAGTCTGCGCTGCGTAAACGCTTATAATTACAGAAATTATTTCATTCCCCCAAACCGTGCCTTGATATGATCCTGTAGCGAAAAAACTACGCAACCAAACTCATCAAACTTGGTCTTATTTTAACCAGCGTGTTCTGTGCTCGTGCCTTTTTTTTTGTTTGAACGCAATCCGTCTAATATTTATTGAGAAATGATGAAAAAAAATGAATTTTTTATAACGGCTATTTCAAACTACGCGGTAACTCTACTCTCATTGGCTACTGCCTTTTAGTATTTGAGATCGCCGCGAGAATCGACGCTTCATCGTCAGTCAACAACAACTGCACATCATTTCAAAACAAAAACATTTCTCCCTGCTTTGACACTTTTGAAATAAACTCGTTACAAATACATGAGTGATACAAGTGATTATTGTTTCAATTGCAACGGAGGCCGTGAATCACGAAATTTGTCCTCCTCAGTTCTTCTTTTTAAATAAATGTACCAAAACATCTTTTCTAGTTATTTTTTTTGTGTGCTTCAAATTTTGCTGTATGCACGCGTATAGTAAAGGTTGGTTTGCTCTCACAGTTACGTACTTTTGCGTATTCATTTACTTAATAACTATTCTAGCTCTGAAGCTGAAAGTATTCGAATTTGGGCATAACCGCGGAGCTTCATTTTCCACTTCATTGCTTGCAAATGCAACAGCTGAGTACCGTAATATTTGATCACTGGAGGTAGAGTAGTTTGATGTGTTAAAGTACCTTTGTGATTTTAGCACAGAATTATACAATGTATTATTCTGTGATTTTAGTATAATTATTCATAAGCAAGTAGTTGCAAAAGTTCTTTGCTGTGTACTTGTAGAGTTTACAACTGATACGTTTATTTGATGAGAACTGGTAGTGACAGTACCTTATTTCCCTGAAGTTACAGAATTGAGGTATAGCGGATCTGCCAGCGGCAGAGTAGCCAGTGGCGGATCGGCCAGCGGCGGATCGGCCAGTGGCGAATCGCCCAGAGGCGGACCGGCCACCGGCGGACTACCCAGTGGCGGACCGGCCAGCGGCGGACCGGCCAGTGGCGGATCGGCCAGCGGCGGCCTAGCCAGTGGCGGATCGGCCAGAGGCGGACTGGCCAGCGGCGGATTACCCATTGGCGGATCGGCCACCGGCGGACTACCCAGTAGCGGATCGGCCAGCGGCGGCCTAGCCAGTGGCGAATCGGCCAGCGGCGGCCTAGCCAGTGGCGAATCGGCCAGCGGCGAACCAGCCAGTGGCGGATTGGCCAGCGGCGGCCTAGCCAGTGGCGGACTAGCCAGTGGCGGATCGGCCAGCGGCGGATTACCCAGTGGCGGACCGGCCAGCGGCGGACCGGCCAGTGGCGGATCGGCCAGCGGCGGCCTAGCCAGTGGCGGATCGGCCAGAGGCGGACCGGCCAGCGGCGGATTACCCATTGGCGGATCGGCCACCGGCGGACTACCCAGTAGCGGATCGGCCAGCGGCGGCCTAGCCAGTGGCGAACCAGCCAGTGGCGGATTGGCCAGCGGCGGCCTAGCCAGTGGCGGACTAGCCAGTGGCGGACTAGCCAGTGGCGGATTACCCAGTGGCGGATCGGCCAGTGGCGAATCGCCCAGTGGCGGATCGGCCACCGGCGGACTACCCAGTGGCGGATCGACCAGCGGCGGACCGGCCAGTGGCGGATCGGCCAGCGGCGGATTACCCAGTGGCGGATCGGCTAGTGGCGGATCGGCCAGAGGCGGACCGGCCAGCGGCGGATCGGCCAGTGGCGAATCGCCCAGAGGCGGATCGGACAGTGGCGGACCGGCCAGTGGCGGATCGGCCAGCGGCGGACCGGCCAGTGGCGGATCGGCCAGCGGCGGCCTAGCCAGTGGCGGACTAGCCAGTGGCGGATCGGCCAGCGGCGGATTACCCAGTGGCGGATCGGACAGTGGCGGACCGGCCAGTGGCGGATCGGCCAGCGGCGGCCTAGCCAGTGGCGGATCGGCCAGAGGCGGACCGGCCAGCGGCGGATTACCCATTGGCGGATCGGCCAGTGGCGAATCGCCCAGAGGCGGACCGGCCAGCGGCGGACCGGCCAGTGGCGGACCGGCCAGTGGCGGACCGGCCATCGGCGGACCGGCCAGTGGCGGATCGGCCACCGGCGGACTACCCAGTGGCGGATCGGCCAGCGGCGGACCGGCCAGTGGCGGATCGGCCACCGGCGGACTACCCAGTGGCGGATCGGCCAGCGGCGGACCGGCCAGTGGCGGATTGGCCAGCGGCGGATCGGCCAGCGGCGGATTACCCAGTGGCGAATCGCCCAGTGGCGGATCGGCCACCGGCGGACTACCCAGTGGCGGATCGGCCAGCGGCGGCCTAGCCAGTGGCGAATCGGCCAGCGGCGAACCAGCCAGTGGCGGATTGGCCAGCGGCGGCCTAGCCAGTGGCGGATCGGCCAGCGGCGGATTACCCAGTGGCGGATCGGCTAGTGGCGAATCGCCCAGTGGCGAATTGGCCAGCGGCGGACTAGCCAGTGGCGGATCGGCCAGCGGCGAACCAGCCAGTGGCGGATTGGCCAGCGGCGGACCGGGCCCGTGGCGGATCGGCCCGAGGCGGACCGGCAGTGACGGATCGGCCAGCGGCGGATTACCCAGTGGCGGATCGGCCCGTGGCGAATCGCCCCGTGGCGGATCGGCCACCGGCGGATACCCAGTGGCGGATCGGCCAGCGGCGGACCGGCCAGTGGCGGATCGGCCAGTGGCGAACCAGCCAGTGGCGAATTGGCCAGCGGCGGACTGGCCAGCGGCGGACTAGCCAGTGGCGGATCGGCCAGCGGCGAACCAGCCAGTGGCGGATTGGCCAGCGGTGGACCGGCCAGCGGCGGGACGGCCAGCGGCGAGACGGCCAGTGGAAACGGAACTGTAGGTTAGCATATGTATCAGGCAAAAGAAAGGGAAATGAGACTGTTGTCCCTATCGTAAAATGAGCACTCGAGAGTCTATGTGAATGTTGTCCGGAATCTATTCATAACTGCTGGCTAGTCAGCTGATGGATAACAACTGTAGCTTTTATTTGTGGAATGAGAAACTGGAATTTTACAAGCTAAAACCAGAGTAATCCCATCAAAAAGCTTTTCCCGGTGCAAGCAGACGGCATCAGGTAATTATGTCTGTCACAAAAAGCCGTACCAAAGCATCCACTCAAAGATATGATATGATGGGAGCGGCAAGTCTCCCCAAAAGGGCATCCAGCAGGGCAAATGTTAATCATTTTTAAAACTCAACACTATCCATCTGCGGTGAATTTAGTGAAGGAAAAAATTTGAGGGATGTATTTCTTTTTTTATTTTCAAACGCAAAACTTGCCGCCGTTCATCGCCTTAAAAAAAAAAAAAAAATAATAATTTAAAATTTTTCTTTTTTTAAAGGGGATGAACGGCGGCAAGTTTTTTCGTTTGAAAATAAAAAATAAAGAAATACATCCCTCAAAGTTTTTTCCCTTTACTAAATTCACCGCAGATGGATAGTGTTGAGTTTTAAAAAGATTTAAAATTTGCCCTGCTGGATGCCCTTTGGAGGAGACTTGCCGCTCCCATCATATCATATCTTTGAGTGGATGCATTGGAACGGCTTTTTGTGACAGACATAATTACCTGATGCCGTCTGCTTGCACCTGGAAAGGTTTTTGATGGGATAATCACGTTACAACAAAATTTTCGGAACAGCACGCATTATTTTACAATTACAGTGTTATATCGAAGAAAGTCCTATGTTTTGTCCTTGTCCCACTCACAGTTTCTCATGAGCACAGAACTCCAGGCTATAGGCTCATTGTCACCATCATTTCACGTGTTATACCTCGAACAAGCTTCGATACGAAGATATGTTAGAACGATTGAGTGTCATGGCGGTGATACGCCCATAAAGAGACCGTGAGTATGACAAGGAAAAACATATAAGATCTTTCGGTATAACTGTGATTGTAAATTCACTTGTGATCTTTCAGAAATTAAGTCGGAGCGAAAAGATACTTTAAGATACGTGGATCGTGGAATCTAATGGTGCGATAAAATTTGAATAAAAACTGGATAACTAGCATGAATTTGCATTCAACAATTTGAATCTGATTTCTTACGGATAAAACGAAGTGAGCGAGATAGAGCATTTGTTTGGATTGGATCCAATTTTGATCATGACGTCATTAAACAGGTCTACTGCAGGCGAAATGAAGGAGGAACGGTATCTCAAAAGATCACCAATGTTTCGGAGGGAACATATTTATTTCGGAGAGTGAATTCTATAACGGAACAATGGCATTTCTCCAAAAACGCTGGTGATTATGAGACCGCTAAAAAGCTTTTTCTGAGATTGTCTGGATGCTGGTCGATAACGCTTCTCTTGGTTTCTCATGTTTCACGAAAGCGTTGCCCCAAACTTGTGAGCCTCTTTCGATAAATAAAACATTCGACAAACGCTTTGAATGGGATTTTTGGAAGGCAATAGAGGTGTAATATTAAATTTCCTATTCGCGATAAAAGCTGGTTTTGCAGGACAGTTCCCTGGAATCAGAGGCGTAGCCTGCTATTTGGTGACTCGCATTCTGTCCATTCAAATCCATTAAAAATGTCGAATTCGAAGGTGCTCATCGCTCACCTGATACTTCGATATATTTCATAAGTTTATATGAATAAAATGCAACGTTGCTAAATTTCACGCTTCACCTTTGCTTGAAATCAGCCTTCAAGATATGGTGCGAGATTTAAAATATACTTCCTCCAAAGTCTATTCTGTTTCATTCTTATCAACCCTATTTGAAAGCAGATTCTGTTCTAAGCATTTGCGGATGATTCGATCATTACAAGCCTGTTATGCTGCTCATTATCGCCACCGTGGCTTAAGCAAACCGCCACCTGTGTTTAAGGTGAAACATCAGGTTTCCGTCCAATGGAAGATATGAAGAATGTCGAGTTTCCGGCATTTTAAACCTGTACCATAAAAATAACGCAAAACCCATGAGCGATGGAACCTACGATTCATTTTTATTTTTTGGGCCCTAAAAGAACAAAATTGGTTTATGAGACACTGCGTATCTTAAAGGTTACATCAAAATAACACGGAATTTTTTGCCATAAGTAAAAAAGAGATACGTTCATAATTTTAGATGAGAGCACCGCGGCTGGATCAGCCATTTATGATGACAAAAATTCGTTTCAGAGCAAAAACTATATGTATACTCAGTTCTCAAAGGGTTAAAGCCATAATGTGGAAAATTCATTTCACCATACGCTTATAGTGAGTATGAGTGAGACAGATAATCATAGTATCGCTCGTACTCCCTCGCACTCACTAAGCCTATGGTGAAATAAAAAACAATATTACCAATTTGGTCCATTCAGGTCTCAAAAATTAAAAAGAAAACAACAACAAAAACAAAATTACCAATGCCGACGTTTTTGAATTTTGCGATTTTTTATTTATTTCCAGTTTAGAATTCCGATAAATGGACGTCCTTGGCGCAATTCATCGGATTGAAATCTGAAAATTTTTCGACCGGAATCACCTTAAATCGTGGACGCTTTAAGTGCACGTTATTCACACCAATCCGTTTCCAGAATCATATACTGGAAGTTTCTACTGAAGGGTAAAATCGGTTTACAACACCTAATTTCTGAGAAGTCTATACTTTTTGATACTAATCTAGTGAATATTGATATGTACGTCATTACAATTTGCCAAGAAAGCATCGCTGTGGGTCTATCATTTGAAGTTTATAGATGGAATAGAACAAAAGATAACCTATGCAAGCGTGCAGCCCCGCCAGGCCGCCTATACGCGCGAATCAGTTTATGCATAGCTGAAGTATTCGCGATGCTGGCCTTAGAATAATGCACCCTTCCACACGGTATAACACGAGCGAGATTTATTGTTCGGGCCCATTCATTGGTCCAGAACAAAGCAAGCAATGGACTTTATGTTCTATACATATAAGGCGTACTATACAATGAATGTATCGATTTGATTGCCATTTTATCACCATCATGACGTCAGCGTGATAACAATCTGGTTAGGTCATCAATATATCTCATGCAACCTTTGTTCATACGTGTTCCTTTTTTCTTTTGTTTCAGGTTAGTGAAATAATTTCAATGTTCGAAGGATTTTAATGGAAAGGATGGCATTAAAGTAAGCTTAAAATTTCATAATTTGTTGTTATATTTTTTTCATTAGTTTTTGTTTTTTTGTTTTTTTTTTATGTTGTTATTTATTTCAGTGGCGAGGCGTGACATTTGGCAACAATTTACTTTCTCCATTTAAATTCATTAAAAAAGTTGAACGCTTTAGTCATCGGCGATGACCAGGCAATTCGACCTTTCTAATGTGTTTAAATAGGAAAAAGGAACGTTGCCAAATCGCACGCATCGCCACCGATTTATTTTAACAATTTAATGGCGATTCGCCGATTGAGACATTATTACAGATGCGAGTATTATCGTGCATGCCAGTCACGAACTGGACTGAACTGTGTAATATTTTCTCAATAGGTGGAATCATCGATGAATTGGAAAAATGTCATTAAATACACACGAACGGCAGCACTGATTTGTACGTTTATATATGTATTTAAAGCAGTGGCGTCGCGTGCCATCTGGCAACAATGCAACTGCTCTATTTAAACTCATTAAATATATCGAATTTTCCTTGTGCACTGTGCACCCCCTGAATTCGATCTTTTACATGAGTTTAAATGGATAGAATACATTGTTGCCAAATTGCACGCGACGCCACTGATTTAAAGATTCGTACGAAGAGTTCTCACTATGAAAGGATGCAATAGAAGAATAATTTTGAGACGAAACGCAATGTGGTTAAAAGGAGGAAACCCCGAAAGGAATATCGTTCATTCTAATGAGCTAATTTGGTATTCCTTTGATACACTGACATACAATGAAGATCACTGACTTCGTAATAAAAAGCGTCACTGCCGTAAGGCTCTATTTTCGTTGATCTTCCTCAAATAAGCCGGCCCGTAAGGATTCAAAATAAGCCGGTTGATTGTGAGAACGAAAAGGAAATCGACTTCAGCAGTATTATCCACCTATCCGGGCTTTTGTAAGTTATTTATCGTGTATTCTGACTGTGAGAGTATGAAATAATAATAATTTTCTCATAAAAGAAGCGTCACTGTCATGCGAGGCTATAGGTATAAACTCCTTTTCACGGACCTTACTCAGAAATAAGCCGTCCCGCATGGATTCAAAGTAAGCCAATCTCAGCGCTGCTCAGAGGTGAATGAAAAGGTTACCGAATTTGAAACAGCCTTACAAACATAATCTTTTCTTGACCATTCAAGGTCAACGAGTGCCGACAGAACGCCAGCGATAGAGACGCTTCTATATGACGCGAAGTAATCATCTGTATCCTATGATACTGAAAAACACCAAAGTTGCGTTACAACAAGACTGGAGTTTTAAAAATATCCAATCGAAACCCTTTAATACCCTCATATTGCTGGGCATTTCGCCTCTCTCCTTCCCAGACCTCCACACCGAAGTTAGGTCTGAAATTGTATTAGAACCCGCGGTCAAACGGAAACAGCTTATGTCTGTTTGTCTGTTTCTTACCCTTCTTCTCACATCATGTGAGGAAGATTTCATATTTTTCAATTTTAGTCACACGCATTTTATTATGAGTAATGTGAAATTTCAAATGCGTTGCAAGATGTTCATATTAGCCTTCTCTCCTCAAAAATCGCAATTTTTGGCCCAGTATATGGGGAGAAAATTTTGATCATTTTTGACACGCAGTCGTTCATCCTGAAAAGGGCAATTTTTATCAATTTTCCCTGAACTTACTGAAAGAAGCGTCAAAATTCAACGAAGTTGCCAATTTGAGAGTGAGTAACTGCGCAGATGCTTCAATATATGTGACCAACAATTATTTTTCCTTGAGTGTAACATAAGTTAAGCCCCCCCCCCCTCATAGAAGCCCTAATACCTTGGCTATTGGTTTCGTGGAGACATTCACATCGCCTGTACAATACAGGAACCTCATTCTGAGCACCCGTAATAATGTTGTAACAATTACGTAGCACCATCTGCAGCTGTGTTTATAAATAGAGAGCGCCTTCATTTCGGCGTGTATGCAATTTGCACACAGCCGCGTACGAATAGTTATCTCATGAATTTACGTGACCGCTCTCATTGCGTTCGCTGTGACTGATTAAGGAGTTGCAATGACTCGCTGATCAAATCGACAATCGCGATGCATGCACTTTATTTTTTTTAACACTTTTTACGAAAGTAAAAATAAAATTGACTATCCTTACAAAAAATGTGTTCTCAACTTCCGTAAATTTTCCTATTTGTAAGGACTAAGGACATTTTTCTTTGGTTCCAGTTTTAAATGATGAAAATGTTGTTACTACAGTCTGAATCTTGAAAAGTAAATCTATCCTGTATACTTTCCAAATACCAAGTATAAAAAAACTCGACATTCTCAAAAATCTACTGGTAGCTCTGTCCATCGGATTTTAAGCTAGAAAAGATTCGTCTGGAATCACCTTGAATTTGCGTCTCGCCAAAGCCAGATTACGTCTCGTGAAAAATCGGGGAAAGTTATTCTTCGAACCTGCTATGACAAGGGATGGGATGGTGTAAAATAAATTTTGGTGAGATCCGCAGAAAAATCTGCCGCAGGAGCAGTTGGGTATCCATTGGACAAAATCCGAAGAGGGTGAAGGCGCCATCCTAAAGAAAAGCGCGGAGAATCTGAAGCTAAGTTCCTCAACGTTACTTCCATAGCATGTAGCTGATATCTTAATTTAATAAGGATGAAGAGTGAACGTTATAACGTTACAAGGAGTAAAAACCTGTGTTTTCTTTGAGTTGGTCGATCAAAGCCCTCTGGTGTTCCATGTAGAAGGAAGTAGGGAAGAACTCGTCGGGATGCTTCGGGAAGCAATGCAGGAAACTCAGCACTGGAATAAAATTCTATTACCGAGCATTTGACTTGAGGCCTTTTTCCACATTTATCCTTCTCATGTTCGGTGTTTCACTCCATCAATGTCATGTTCCACTCCCCTTGTACGACTTTTTATTCTCTTCTTTCTTAACGAACTTGTCCTTTTGTTCTTGAGACAAAGGCTGGAACATGCAACTTGTGTTAAAGTGTTGCTTCGTCTTCTCTTCTTCTTCCTCTTTTTTTTTTTTTTTTTTTTTTTTTTTTTTTTTTTTTTTTTTTTTTTTTTAACAAGGAAACGAACTTGGGAAATCTCTCGAATTGTTCTTCACTGTAGAAAAAAAAAAAATTAACACCTCCAGTCTCCAGCAACGATTTTTATGTGATAGTGATCGATTGCTGCTTTCTTTTGGTTGTTTATTATTACACTTGATTTATAATTAAATAATCTTTGTGTGACATCAGTGGCGCGGCGGTCTGTGGGTTCAAAAGTGGCGAGGAGAGGGGCTTGGAAAATGTGAAGACCCTTTTTCTCTTATCCTTCTTCTTCTCTCTTTTCTTGAGCTCTTTTCCATATAAAAGTGGGGAGACTTCAGGTGTTACGACCTTCGCTTTCCCCTTTTTGTAAGCCCTTTTCCAACAAAGTAGGGATTTGAGTCCCAGAAGCCCCCCCCCCTTCCCATGGACCACTATCTGGGATGTTCAGATGAGGTTTTCTCAATGGGGCTCTTGCAAACTTTTGATATAGGGATTGAAGAGTTGGTTCTCGCATAAAAACCTGTAAAAATGACGATGAGTACACTAAAAAATCATAAAATTCACTCTCAAAATCGGGCTTAATGGCGAAGAGACGCAGGTATCTTGGGAATTTCCCATCTAATTTGACACGTTTCTCTGTGTTTCCGTAAAGAAAGTGACACATTAGACAGGAATCCCCCATGATACTTGCGTTAACCCGCCAATGCGAACTTGCCGTTACAGCAATTATGTGAGTTTATTACTGAACTTTAGACTTTCTTAATGTGATTTCCGTGATTTTCGCTAGTCTATACATCAGATTGGACTACACATATATTAATTTGCTCATAGCAAAAGTTTGCAAGAGCTCATCAAAGATTGTATAAAAGCAGATAATTTTAATAAATTGATACTGATTGATTGATTAACTTAATTAAATTTTGATTGATTAATTAAATTTTGATTGATTACTTTTATTTAAATTTTGGATTTTTTAGTTTAGACATTTACTTTTGAACATTTTCTTCGAATCGCCCTTCCTTCTGAACCCTGCAGCAATATTTCTTACGAAGAAGGATCGTCTTCGTCACCAAACATTTTTTTTTTTTTTTTTTTTTTTTAATAAGTAAAACTAGACTTGATGGTGGTTTCAAGTGTAATCGCAGCCAAAAGCTGCAGGCATGCGGTGATAGGGGTGGCCGGTGGGGTTGGATAATTTGGTTACGGAAAGAGAGGGTGAGCGGGTTGGTGAAATTGAGGCTTGTTTGCTTGAATAGGGCCCGGGCGCGGCGGTCGTCGGTCGCGGTCCGTTCGGGTTCAGAGCTCAGAGGCAGTAGCTAGCGATCAGTGTGATGGGAAGCAGTCATTATAGCTCCTCGTAGATCATTAATAAAATCCCCCGACATTTCTCAAGCGGTGTTGCCAAAAAAGTACATAGATGTTACAGAACAAAATATCGGTGTTGTGGTTGGAAATCGAAAGTCCGCGGTGCAGAGTCAGACGCAAGAAGGAAGGAGATTCACGTGCAAGTGAACACAACTGAATCATATATTTTCTGAGAAATCGTCAAAAGGATCGCTGAAATGTTTCATCCAATTCTGAATTTTTGTAATTTTCAAGGGTGAAATGCCTATATTTATGAAGAATTATATGATTTTTTAGCATAACAAAAGTTGGGTGGACATGCAGAAAATTTTTGAAACAATCGCTTTTTGAATTTTAACCCTCTAAGGACCAGGTTAGTTCGAAAGAGCACCTCACTCTTCCGTATATAAAAGGAAGGTAGTTAACTGTTCGTATTCAGGGAAGTTGGAATTGCCTATACGACGAATTGAAGGCGCTAGGAGATACCTTATCTTGTGAGTGCTGTTGTGGTATGATATGTACGACGTGTTCTGAGCGTTCGGTAGAACGCACAAGGCAAGTCAGACAACAGACCACAGAAAACTACCGAACGTATATTCACAGGAATCATCGACTCCGACCACTTTTTCGGCTGATATCCTAAGCTACAGCAAAAACCAGGGTTTTAATAGGGTTGTATGTTACATGGATCTATTCAGTCTGTTTCCGTGTTTGAACTTTTGCAAAATTCACGAAGTAAAACTAGCTTGTAACAGAGAAATCTTTAAAAACATTATCTCATTTTAAGTATGGTTCCCGCCTTTCAAATATTTGAATATCTACGAGCTCGAATCTCATTGGTTGTCAATCATTCGCCGAGCGGACCCGACACCCAGAGTACAGATCAACGTTTCCATCTGATCAAATCTGATTACTATTGTTTCTAAATGCAGACTAAATGCAAATGAAGTGAAACTGCCTCAAATTCCTCTGTTTGATTTATTCATTTTATTATTTATTCCCTACATCGATAGCAATTTTCAGAGCTGCTGTTCAGTTGTTTACTTAGTGAGTTTTATCCGTGAGTTTTCTTGAGTTTTGTCAGTTCTCTGAGGGCATTCATAACATAACCTGCAACGACCGGAGGATGTGATTTTAGTGATTACCAATTAGCTTCTGTCTACTTTTTCTCTTACTGTGTATAACCAAAAGTTATCTTGAGTTTCAAAAGTTCCTCATTCTTCCTAATTTGTCTCACATTCTGTAATCTATTTCTGCCATTATGCACCGTAGAATGAAATCATTTCAAGTGACTCTGGACAGGTGAAGCTGGCCTCGGAGGAAATGATTCTTCATTACCGTGTTGATACTTGTTAAAAACAAATCTTAGCTTCACAGGCAAATAGAAAGTTGTGTAATGAGAGCAGGTTTGTAATAATCTTTTCTCTCTATTCACCATGTCTCTCTTCTCTGGTAGGTACATAATTGAAGATCAGCATGGAAATAAGATTGAGGCTCAGTTGCATGCAGTCTTATGCTTAGAAGGAACTACCAAACGCAAAAGTTTTTGGCAGTCAATAATTCAGTATAGGTGACAAATCTGTGTGTAATCCAAGCAACCTTCTGTGATCCGCGTGCATTCTTTGACTGTCAATACTTTTGCGTTTGCTAGAACATACATTTTCACCAGATAGAAGTTCCACTCCTCATGCTTTCCTCCCATAATGAAGCTAGAAGCTTTGTTAATTATATCGGATAGCTTTGATCTCGATTTATTGTTTAATACTTACGTAATATTGACAATAATTGGCATCAAAACTAACGTAATCTTCAGGTATTCTCCAACATTCTTCTTTAAGGTAAGCTAAAAATGTTTTACTACTGAAAACCTAGATTGTTTGGGGCTCAGTTTTCTGTTGCAATGAAGTATGTGTCTCTGATTAAATAATATAGTACACTACTGGCGTTTTGATTACTTGCGAGAAGAAATTGAGATGTATTTTAGGCGCACTAATTTTAATCAAATCAACCAACTTCTTATGAGACTAGAGATATTTCGTCGATCTAATAATTACACTAGTCTTAGAAACCAGCATGCCTAATGATCACCAAAGAGCAGCTTGATTACTCTTGAAAAGTAATCGAACAAGCAGTGGAATTGCATGTTATTAGGGCACTCAACATTTTGTCCATTCAAACCAATGCAATATATCTACACATTTGAGGGAGTGCACTGCGCACCTCTAAAAGTTCAACCTTTTGCATGCGTTTAAATGGACAAAATTCAGTGTTACCAGACTACCGTCATCATCAGCGCCACTGCGAACAAGACTATGTGTCCAACTCTCGGTTTAATGTATACGGCTCCAGTGGTTTTCTTAAGCAATTCATGGGGCCTGATAGAGGTGAGTCTACGTGTCTGGTCTCCATCAAACGCAATGGGCTGATGTTTTAATCGGGTATGAGATGGTATGCATTACTTCCAAAATGTAAACAGTAACTGCATCAATGGACCAACACTATTCAGAATAGTTTGCTTTTTTTTCTGTTCAGGTGGAATGCTGGAACGACGCTGATTTTCAGCAATAGAGAAGTTCTGTGTTTCATCTCCTTCCGCTTAAAATATTAGACTAGCGTTTCTAAGTAGGTACCTTAATTGAACTCTTTTGATAATTACTAATCAACCTTTTAGTCCTCACCAAAGTCAAAACAAAGCTACCAGCAACAGAGTTGGGAAAAAAACTCCATTACCAAGGTTGAGCTGCCGATTACTTTTCATAGGTAATCAAGCTGACACTCTGTCTGCTTTTTGTAATCAGGATTTAGAAATTTTCCAAACTGATATTATAGTGTGATCTGGAACTTTTTTTACAAGTTACATGTAACTGAACGCTATTTTATTTCCGTGATCATCTTTGTGCTGTAGAAAAAAATTATTTCAAGCGACTCGGGGCAGGTTACGCTGGCTAAAAAAAAGTTATGATTCTTCATCGCTGTGTTGACATAAGCCAATGTTAGTTTTACGACTAAAGGTTCATGCAGACGGTCAGTCCTAGTGACATAATCTTTTTCTCCATTCAGTGTATGCCGTTAGTGGGACCTGACCAAATAGAGAAATCGACGCCCTTAAAATAAATGATGGTTTCCCTTGTTAGTCTCAAAGACCACACGTATACTTACAGTGCTATCAGACTGACCTATTTAAATGGACTTTGGGTTGTCAGAAAAACCAAAGATTTATTTATGTCAACACAGTGATGAAGAATCGCATCACTTTTTCTGAGCCAGCTTCACCTGCCCACGGAAGTTGCTTGAAATAATTTCATTCTACAGCACATCAGATGATTGGGGAAAATAAGGTTGTGTTCAGTTACATGTAACATGAATTGTGTTTATTCAACACAGAAATGGGGAATAAATTTCCCTTCAAGCCAGTTTCGCTTGCCTGGAGTCGTTGAGATAATTTCATTTGGTGCTTGAGGCATAAATAGACAGGGTGTAAGAAAGGTCCCCCCCCCCCCCCCCCCCTCGAAACTTTTGAAGGGCAAAATATTGATGGACGAACCTGGGGGAACGTTTCTAACTAAAAGGAAACTAACTTTTCGCGTTTTTAAAAATTTCGGGGGGGGGGGGGGGGAATTCGGGTCGGCACTAACTCAAAATTTTCAAGTGCAACCCATCTTGTGATAATCTTTAAGAGGGCACAAAATTCAAAATTTTGGGGGAAAAGGGAAGGTCATTGTCGTTTTTTATTTTCGAATTGAAGGAAAAATTTCGTTAGGCCCCTTTTTAAAAAAAACATTTTTTCCTTTTAAAAAGTCAAAATTTAAAAAAAAAAATGGAAATCTAGTATTCTAAAAAACGTCTTTCAAAAATTAGCGAAAAAATTCGCCCTTTTTGGTTATGTCCCCATTTTCAAAAAAATTACCCCCCAAGGGGGGCGCCCGAATTTTGGGCAGGGAACACCTTCGGTATACTGTCTAAAAAGGCACACAAAAAAAACTTTTGTAACACGGTTGTTTTTTAATTTTGACCGACAAAATTGGACAACGGCCAAAATTTCGAGATGAAAACCAACAACAATCGATCCGGTTTTTCGAAAAAGCTTAAATTTTTATGTTTTTTTAATGTAATCACAAAAAGGGGTTGCTGTTTAAAAATTTTTTTAGCCCCCCCCCCCCCCAAGGGACGCCCCGGGTATTTTGGATACGCTAAAGATCTCCCCCTTTTGCGTTCAAAAGTGGAGATAGGGAGGGGGGACAAACTTTTCTTTTTAGGTTACAAAATAGGGAAAATTAAGAAGAATTTAAAAAGCGAAAAACAAAAAAAGGGAAATTAAAACAACCCAGGTTTAGGAAACACAGGGCCCTCCCCGGCCGCCCGTTTTGGCTCTAAAAATTGCGCGAACATCCCCGGGGGGACTCTGGGGTAGAGACCAGGTTGCCAAACATGGACGAAACGCCACGTTTGGACAAAAACTCCCGCTCCCCTCTGCGGCAACTGGGCATTTTCAGTGGCCGGGCCTGACAACTCTGTATGATACCCCGAAAACGTGAAAACTTTAATGTACAAAAAAAAAAAAAAAAAAACAAAAAAAAAAAAAAAAAATAAAAAAAATAAAAAAAAAAAAAAAAAAAAAAAAAAACCAACCCCCCCTTTTTGGGGATTTTAAAATACTAGATCTACCAAACAAAAAAAGGCTGATATCCGACCAAAAAACCCCCTCGGGTGCAAAAAAACGGGTCCTCTGTTCCATGCAAAAAATTGTTCCAATGCATCATCTCAAAAGGGGTGCATCGGAACGTCAACTCAAAAAACTCTTCACTTTTTCACCAATTATTTTAGACAATCTTTGCAGAAACAAAATTTGGGGCCGTGAGCGCGAGGGAGACTCTTCTTTCCAAAAACCCCGAGAAAAACACCTCAAAAAAAGGGGACGGGGTGGTCAGTTTCAAGATAGGTACCCAGCTAAGCTTTACCAAAAAACCCCTTTCCAATTTATCCTCTAAAAGAGATGAATCAGGAAACAAACCCGTAAAACCTTTAAAGAAAGGAAAAGGGAATTAATAAAGAATCCAAATGCAAACCCTTTTAAAATGGCCTTTAGGGAAACAAAATGACAAGATACGAAAATTTCATTTTAAAAAAAGGAAAAAAATTCCGTGCTTGGCCGCTCCTAGCTCTCTTTCGCACTCCAACACAAAAAAGAAAAACGAAAGGAAACCGGTTAAAGCAAAGGGCCCTAAAATTTTGAAGACTTTTAAATTTTAAAGGGAAGGAAAATCACTGAAAAATTTGTTTTGTTAAAAGAAAAAGCTCCAATTTTCTTTCAGACTTCAAAAGTTCATTGAACTTAAAAAAATTTTTATGCTCTAATAAAAATGCAAATGCCAAAATCCAATTTGCTTTGAGACTTCAAAAGTTCATTGAATTTAAACAAATTTTGATACTCTTTAAAAAAACAAATGCCGATCATAAAATCCGAACACTCAGTTTGTGAAAAAATTGAGACCACATTACTCGTGATGAACTCTGATTTCCCACCAAAAGCTAAAATTTGGGCACTACAGTGCATTCTCTCTTACGGCCAAACCGGCAAATTTTTTTTCCCTTTTTTAAAATTTAAATTTTCGCTTATCTTGTCATTTTGCTTCACTCCAAAAAAGCCATGTTAAAAGGGTTTCATTTGGGTTCGTCTATAAAAATTTCCATTTTAAAATCCTTCATTTAAAGGCATTTTTCGAGGTTGCCTTGTCGTTCAATGATATCATCTCTTTTAGAGGATGAATTGGAAAGGGGTGTTTTTGGTAAAGCTTAGCTGGAGTACCTATCTTGAAACTGACCACACCGTCTTCCCTTTTTTCCGTGAGGTGTTTTCTCTCGAGGTTTTGGAAGAAGAGTCTCCCTCGCGCTCACGGCCCCAAATTTTGTTTCTGCAAAGATTCGTCTAAAATAATTGGTGAAAAAGTGAAGAGCTTTTTGAGTTGACGTTCCGATGATATCACACCTTTGAGATGATGCATTGGAACAATTTTTTGCATGGAACAGAGTTTTTGACTTGCCGTCTTTTTTGCACCCGAGAGGGTTTTTGGTCGGATATTGTTTACATATAACTCGTCTGTATCTCAGGGGGGTGATCACGGAGGATCGTTTCGTTTTGGTATCGTTATCGTTATCGTTTACGTGTAACCTTACGGGTGGCTCAACTGATCGAACCGTTTTGAGCCCCTCGTAACGATTGAATCGGACGAAAGAAAGCGATGAGTCGGAGGCCGTCGTAATCTCTATCGTTTGAAGTAGGAAAAGGTGAGGAGGGGATCACCTGCGCGATCGAGTTGCGCAGAAGCAAGCCCATTTGATTTAATGCAAACGATAACGATAACGATACCAAAACGAAACGATCCCCCGTGATCACCCCCCAGGCATCTTTCTACCTTGGAATCAACTAAGTATAAACAGCCAAGCTGAATGTCCTCAGCTTGACGGCTTGTGCTGGAGTGTATATACATCTATGTCTCATGTATAATGAATGAATAGTTTTCATCTTACATCAAATGAGTAATAAACATCATCTTACATCAAATGAGTAATAAACATTCTAAACTCTCTAAGTAACTCTTCACTTATTACACTGTGTTGCGTTTATCCGGAATGAAGACTAAAACAATGGGTAAGAGACTAGAGCAGAAAAACGAGTATACTGGGGCTTGGCCCATAAGGGGTTAATTAAAAAAAAACAAAAACAAACAAACTTTAGAGTTTTAATGGTGTTATCGAATTTTTCTTGCTTCACTGCGAAGTGCATAAGAATGGAACTAGGGAAACTTACTTTTTGAACAACTCTCGTACATTCGCATGAACACCATTAAAATAAAACTTCCGATGCACTCTCTTTTGGAAAGAAACGTTTGGATACAGTATCAAGCTTTTTAATAAAGAACATACCAGACCAGCAGGGTGATATATTTCACTCGCGAAGTCGTGGAATCTCTCTATCGTGCTGTTGTCGCCTTGTGCAATCGTGTGATCGTTCGGAAGCGCCGCAATCGTGAATCCGAGCGCGTGCCTTAAAATAACTCTCACTCTCTGTCACTTCCAAGCAAGACGATGGCGAGATAAAATAATGGGCGAATAATGAGACGATAATGACTCTGCGACTAAAAAAAAAAAAAAAAAAAAAAAAACCAACTGTGGAGAGTGTATCAGTTTCATGCCTTTCCTCGGAGCACTACATCTAAAAATGATTGCATACACATCAGGGGTACTTCCTCACTGGAAAGGTGAGTATACAGGGTGTGTAACAAAAAAGGATTAGGGGGCGAATATTGAGGTTAAACGTGTAAATGAGGAACAGGTAAGCAATGGGGCTATTGCACACTTTTGCTATAAGCGATTTAATAGTCGATTGAGGCGTAAAAACCTCAAAAATTAACGATGGCGGCACTAAAAACTTCCAAAATCCACTCCTAAACTCAATAAACGCAGTTATTTGCGCGAGCGTAATGGTGGCCGAAGGCACTAACAATGGGAGATTCCTATCTTAATTTCGTCACTCTTTCTATGTTGACAAGGATGATTCACAGAGTAATTAGTCATCAGAGTGATGATCCACATCCGATGAATGGTGCCGCAACACCTAGTGACACCGGTGTCAAATGAAAGTAGTCTCTTATTGGTCACTTCTTGATGGAGTTTCAGAATTGTTAGATGGGAATCTCCCATTGTTAGTGCCTTCGGCCACCATTACGCTCGCGCAAATAACTGCGTTTATTGAGTTTGGGAGTGGATTTTGGAAGTTGTTAGTACCGCCATCGTTATTTTTTGAGGTTTTTACGCCATATTCGACTATTAAATCGCTTATAGAAAAAGTGTGCAATAGCGCCATTGGCCAGTAGCTTTATCAACAGATTCAACTTTTGATGGTCGATTAGCTCTAAAATGCCTGAGTTAGAGTTATGGAGACTAGAGCAGTACCATACAGTGTATCGAAGAGTTGAAATTTACGGCCATCATTTCTTGAACAAAAATCGGGATTATGAAGAATAATGCTAATGCACACTTTTGCTACAAGCGATTTTAGGGTTGATTCACTATTCGGGTGTTAAACACTGAAAAAACAAACTTTATTTAGAACCAAAACAGCTTTTTAAAATAGTTTCGCAGAGCAAAAATCCTAGCTCTACCGGAGAAAGTTGCGGTTGTCGTAAAGCACTACTTCGGTTGAGCTAAAGCAAGAAAAGAGGCTGTTACTCTAAAGAAGTAGTGTTCAGGTACTCCAGCAACTTTCTCCGGTACAGTTTGAATTTTTGTTTTGCGAAGCTATTTTAAAAAGCTGCTTTGGCTGTACATAAACTTTGTTTTTTCAGTGAAGCTCGGCTCAAAAATAACGATGGTAGCACTAAAAACTTACAGAATCCAATCCTAAACCAATAATATGCTTTTAAACGCGCGACCGTATTGGCGGTGTTGAGCACTAATTATAGGAGATTTTCATTAAATAATTCTGTTAAAGACTGTCCCAAGAATGATTGGATTTGACAACTGTATAGGTTTGAATAAAAACATCAGTTTCCATCGTCAAGTAAGGCAACCTGATTGGTTAAGAGCAGTAAGAAGCAGATGTTTTCATGAACACCATCATAGAGGTGTCAAATCCAATCTTTTCTGGGACAAGCTATACTCCTTCAAGAAGTGGCCAATAAGAAAAGACTTTCCTTTGGAATCAATGTCACCATAGGTGTCACGGTACAATTAATCGGCTGTTAGTCACTTCTCTGGTGGCTAGTCAGTGGTCACAAAATAAAATAATGTAAATCTTCCTTCCCATCATACACAGAGTGACGAAAGGAAGATGAGAATCTCTTTTTTATTAGAGCCCAACACTACCACTGTACGGTTGTGTGTTTAAAAATATTTTATGAGTTTTGGAGAGAATTTCGTAAGTTTTTAGTATGATACCGTCTTTATTTTTGCAACAGCAGGAGCAGGAAAAAAGACAAAAGTAGAACAAGACGCATGAGCTACTCAAGATAAAATAATTTGTTTAAGGTTCGTGTTTTATTCTTTTATTCGTAGTAAGTGTTTTATTCTTAGCAACTAAAGCTGGTTCGATTAAATTTGCCACAAGAGCTTTTTCAGTTAGAATTTCTGGTGAAAAAACAGGACGCAATTGATCCAACCTTTTTGCGTTACTAGATTCTACACTTTTGGAAAAAATTCTTGGGGGCAGATTTGAGACAACGTACATATAGGAACATCAAATAAAGTAGATATTGGCAGCTCATCAAGAAAAGGTCAGACTATGACCGTCATCAATCTTGCAATTATAAAGAGTAGCTGCTCGATACGCGACTAGACTTTATATGTAAAGTTATTTCCATCTTCAGTTATCTCCATATAATTTCGTATAGTAAAGCATGTCAGAAAATGTGCTCCATTTCATTTATCATTAATTTAATTGTGGTTCCTGACCTCGACATTGTTCCTTGATTTTTGATTCAAAGGCCACAAACCCGTTGTCGCAAGAGGATCGCATCAGCTTTTCCGTTTTGATGTCGTAAAATTGTCGTTTGATGATGCTTCGTTAACGAAATTGGCAGTCGATTGGTGTAACGATTTAGTATCGTTGTCTATTTTGACTGCGGGTCCATTTTATCTATGTAAGTCGTTTTATGAATCACTGTGTTCGAAACTGCTTTATCAAAAGTTCGCTACAAGTCAAGCATTTTAATGGTGATTACAGAGTCTCTAATCTATGCTTCAAATTGGTTGCACTGCTTCTCGCTAAGTGTGTTACGGCGGTCCAGTGACGCTAAAGAAGGGGGGTGGGGGGGAGGGTCGTTTGAGTTTTCCAAGAGGCAAGAGGCAAAACTATACTGCTATAAGCACAGCGTGGCGGCGCGGGCACGGGCGGGCGCGGCTCGAGGCTCGGGGGTCTAATACCGAGTTCTAACTTAAATCTCGTGTAGGGAACGGTGGGGACGCGGGGGTATGAGGTTTGAGGGGGAGGGGGAGGGGGCCTGTAGGTGGGGGTGGTGGCGTGGTGCGGTCGCCTGCAGATGTGCGAGCCGAGATGTTTTTCTAAAGCTTCGGGAGCGATCACTTAGTCGTTTAACTAGTCATCCCCCCGCCAAATCCCTCGTGATTAATGACACTATTTTATGGCGAGCTTCGTTACTGCTGCGGCGCGGTGTTGTATTTTACGGGCTGACTCTGTGGTTCTCTGAAGTGGACTCACCCCCTTTTTTGCGACATTCTGCAAAATTCAAACGGGAGATTGCTGCATTCTGAGCTCACGCCGGTCTTGACGCTTGCCCAGTGGCGTAAACTTGGGATTTTTATCGGGGGAGGGGGCAAAACAAATTCTGAGTAGATGCACTATGAGGGGTCTGAGGGACACCCCCAGTGAGAGGAGGGTCCGCGGGCCCTCCCCCGGTTTTTTTTTTTTTTTTTAACATGTCTCAAACGACACCTTATGATAACCTAGTACTAGGGTGAAAATTTAAGCTGGTGTTCTTGCGTGGTTCCTGAGATGTAAACCCCCCCCCCCCTAAAATCCGCCAAAAACATTGAATCTCTCGTAAGTTTTGGAGGTATCTGCATCGATTTTCTCTAAACTTGGTGCCCGAGGTAATTTTCCATACGTTTTTTTTTTTTTTTTTTTTTTTTCACCTACTTTTCAAAGTTTATTTCGGAATGAAGAGAGCGGCCACGAGAAATTGTGAGAAATTCCATTCGTTTTGTCACGTCATGCACAGTTACATTATTGTTTATTTGTTATTGTTATCATCAACCAAGACGGCCATCTTAAATCTACCGCACCCATACAGTATGTACTTGGTGGAAAGGAACAAGGTTAAATTATCGGGCAAAAATCGCATCTCCAGAACTATGAAACCAGTGGCGAGGCGTGAAATTCAGCGGCAATGTATTTTCTCTATTTAAATTCACCAAAAAGGTCGAACGCTTCAGTCATCGGCGATGATCAGACATTTCGTCCTTTCTAATATGTTTTAATGGGAAAAAGTAACGTTGCCAAATCGCACGCCTCACGACTGTATGAAACCTATAGACAGATGGCAAAGGCATCCTCATTTATGGCGCACAAAATACATCCCTTAATTGCTTAGTAAAAAACATCAAAATTCAGACCCTAACAACTGCCTCATTGTTTGTTCTCCTCCCCCCTCCCCCGCCCTTTCATCTTTCATTGCGATATTTGCTAAATATTACTCGCTCAAACAGAACACTTTCGCCTTATTAAAGAATGAAGATAACCCTTTGCCAAGCATCATAGAATAAGCCAAGTTCCCATTTCCTCTCGCTTCGAAAGTGTGACACTTCCAATTCAATTTGGAGCGAGTCCCTTTTGATATTTTCAGTTTAATAATGGGGGGAAAAGGCGTCGACGAATCCATTGCGCTGCGCTGCGCTTTCGCGTTATATAGCCCGGCCCAACCCAGCCAAACCCGGCCTCTTCCCTCGCCTCCATTCCGCGAATGAAAAGTCGCCAATTAAGTTATCTTTTCTATTTGTCAAATCTGCGACCGGGAATCTAAATTGTTCAGATCGTTAAGGAAGGAAATTGCTCCCGCCTGAGCTCGGTCTTGGAGCCTAAAACGTGATTGCTAGGGAATATTAAAGGCACGATGCCATGGAAAAGTCGCTCTTCGCGCTTTATATTGCGCTCGAAGCTCGCAGGGACTGCATCTCGTAAAAGAGCGGAGAGGGATGGCAGGAGTAGCCGCGGGGGGGGGGGGGGGGGGGGGGCGGCTCGCGGGAGACAGCGCTCAACGGCGCGGCGCGCGACGGCACCGTAGCATCGGCATCAGCATCAACGAAAGGGATCAGAAACTCGGGGAGTTTGCGACGCGCGCGACAGGGATGAAGCCCCAACGCGACGCGACGCGACTTTTTTCGCGCGAGAGAAAATATTCGCTCGAATTATCAGTCTACAAATCCAGTTATAATGAAGGATGAGGTGAGGGCGCTTTTGGCATCACCCATTGGGTAGAATCCTAAATTTATCCGGTCATCAGTCATTTTCCACATTGTACCGATTTTTGTTTTTGTTTTGTTTTTTGTTTTTGTTTTTTTATAAAAAAAAAAATGGGCATGGGTGCCCCCGCAGCGAGTACCCACGCCTCACTGCTGGATAGATTAACGTCGACACGTGTTCATTTCAGAATTCGATCTTTATGAATTATGAGGGATGGAGATAGGTATAGAATCACGAAATTGACTTTCTTTGTTTTTGCAACCACAACCACAACCACAACAACAACAACAACAACAACAACAACAACAACAACAAAAGCAACAGCAACAGCAACAACAACAACAACCACAACAACAACAGTAACAACAACAACAGCAACAACAAAAACAATAACAACAACAACAACAACAACAACAACAACAACAAATTGTAAAATGTGGGACGGAGATCATGTTTAACCCCCCCCCCCCCCCAATCGACGCACTCCTGCTCAATCCCGATTATGTTCCTCGTTCGTCCATCGATTAATTATTTAAGACTTAAGACGTAGTTATCAAAAATTTTAGCCGTTTTTCTTCCAGCCAAATTACCCGTAGTATCCAGAATTTTATTCAAGAACCATAAAAAAAAACCGCGACTGGAG
>VMOF01000024.1:46812236-46901627 GCA_011764245.1 Trialeurodes vaporariorum | reverse complement strand
TTTATAGGGATCCAGTGCTTACAAAGACAAACCGACTTATCTGTCTCCGGGAAATCGAAAGCAGAGTTCAAGCGACACAGAAAAGTGAGAGGGAAGGGGAAAATGTACAATTCCTGCAATCACCTTGAGAGGAGTTGGGACATTTGGGTGCGGTTTTTCTGAAGGTTGCGCGAGTCCGGCGTTATTACGTTACGTTACGTTTTACGGGCGATTTTATACCTAGCGCGCAAGATTATCTCCATTACCGCCATCGTGAGCATCGCATCCTATCTTATATACTCCATTGTGAGCGCGAACGCCATCAATGAGTCGAGATGCCATCTCACCCATGCTTTTGTGACGCGACCAGAGTTTCACGTGGTCCGGGTCCGGCCCCCGCGCCAGTGTTGCCAGTTTGGGGGGTGAAAAAGCCGTGCGTTTTACATTGATTTAAATGGGGACGATACGGCTATTTACCCTCGATCTGGCAACACTGTCCCGCGCCATCCTCCCACATGCCCACCCCCGCACTACCGGCACATATTCTCGTCACGGAGATGGAGACATAATTACAGGCGACCCATCAACGTACAGCAGCGCCGGACTATATGATCTATGATGGAGGGGGGGGGGAGTACTTTCAAACGACTCCTTAGATTTTGGCTTAGGTAGGCCACCTGCAATGCTTAAATTCATTGAGATAGGTCGGTATTGTGGGAAGCCTACCTCCAGGAGTCGTTTGGTGCATTCTTTTTCTATCTGAAAGTACGAAGCGAACGTATAAGACATGAGTCATACACTAGTCTGTATCGCATGATAGCGATTTTCTCATGACAGAGCTTTTATCTTTTCTACGATATCGAGTTATGGCTTTATGTATCATATGGAGCGAAGAGGAAGGCATTTTTTTCTACAATGGGCGCATTTTATGCTGAGTTATCGCACACCCTTGTTTACGCTCACACTGCCCTACTTTACGCTACAGCTTCCTGCGCTCATTCAAAGATTGCCGACAAAGTTGCCGGACTTACCAAAAACCTACAATGGGTCTGTTGCAAACTTTTGATACAACGATTAAGAGTGTTTAATCTGATGTAAAATCGCCTGAAAAGTCCATTGGTGGCATCAGAAAGTCATAAAATACAATTATAAACTCACAAGAGGCGTTTAATGAAATCCAAGTTGGCGGATAAACATCGAGCAATTTGTATGCATGCATCACGAACATCCAAGGATAGCCAACCTCACATAATATCGATCACAACCGATCACAACGTGAACAAACAATAACCTCTACTTCCAGTGAGGTAGTCAAAGTTGGTCATCCTTGGATATTCACGGTGCATGCATACAGATTGCTCGATATTTTATCCGCCCTCTTGGATTTCATGAAACGCCTCTTGTGAGTTTATCATTGCATTTTATGACTTTCTGATGCAACCAATGGACTTTTCAGGCGATTTTACGTTAGATTAAGCACTCTCAATCGTTGTAGCAAATGTTTGCAACAGACCCATTTTTCAATCGAATAAATCCTCAATAAAATTCTAATATTGTATCTCGCTCGATTTCACGCATTTTCAATTATCTTTAGAGGTGACAAGTTTTTATTGAAAATGTACCAACGGCGGTAAATACATGGGATTTTACGCAGCATTTCAGCTCACTTGTCGAGAAATTCCATGTTTTTACCGCAGATAATGCTACCACGATGCATCCACCATGACTATTTTGGCAACTTATCTCGATTTTTTTTGTTTGTTTTACGTTTGTTTTTTTTTTTTTTCTTCTTTTTTGAGTCACAGGTAAGTTCAAATGAACGCTCTTCACAGTAATCTGTGCTCGATTACAACAGTCCTTATTAACAGCTGGAAGCTGGCAACACAGCTGAGCTCCACACGCACACCCCTTAACCCGTGGGTTGAGTGCTCTGTCCAGTTTCTCGCACACATATCAACTTACAGTTATTATTACAACTGTACAAGGGTCATAATTTCAAATCGGGCCAATTGAGCATGCATGCTCCGTGAAAATTTCAAGTCAAAAGTTAAACCCAATGAGTAATTTTTTACCTTCAGTACTACTTGAAAAGACTTTTTACCGAAAGGTTCCGCTGAATTTCCGATATTTCTCATGTGCAGCGGAAACAGCCAAAAAGGCATGATGAACTAATGGTAAATAACTTGTCGATTGTCGGTTACGCTGTCGGTTACGTAACCGACTATTTCAAAAGTACTTAATAAAAACAATAGTACTTGTTACAATAATCTCTGATGTTGATTTTTAAAGAAAATTACGGTAGTTGAATTGAATTAAAAATTACAAGGCGGAACTTTACTGTATTACCTACCTTTTTCGTATATTTTAAATGTCGCTGACTAGGACCACAGGCAAATCACGAGATCGGATTTGCTGGTGAAAATTGTTTCCAAATAAAATCCATTTGCACAGATGTTGATAATTCTGTTTAGAACGTTGCAGTGTGGTTGAGAAAATCGTAAGTTACCCAGTTTTACTCTTAAAAAAACTTTTAAGATGTTTTGAAACAGTGAAATCCGTGCGTAACCGACAGACATTTTGGAACCGGGGGACCACCATTTTTCACAATTTATGGCATGAAGAAAAGTGATTTCGTAAAAAACGATGGTTTACACGTGCTCTACGAAGTTTTTTGAGCATTTTCACTATCTTCACAATTTATTTCAGCCTCAAAATATGGTCAAAAACTTAGGTTAAATACCAAAAACTCGTGTGGGGGACGCGTAACCGACGGACATTTTGAACCATAAAACAATTAAAATTAGTATTTAAATAACTTTTAAAGCCATTGTTACTATTGCTCCTCATAAAACTAAGTTCCTTCGACTTAAAAATCGAAACATCGAACTTTTTTGATCTTTTTAAAAATGTAATCTTGTTGGGACACCATTTGGTCCGTTTCGAAATTATGACCCACAAGCGTTTAGTTTCTAGAATCGTTGCTTTTCTGACTTTCTGCGCCCGCTTCAGTTAAACGCGCTCGTTACCTATAATATAACGGAGAGATCGGTCGGTCGAAATTATCGCACGCTTAACGCAGGAGAAATTGCGTCATTCAAGACACCATACTACTTAAGGCCGATGCATCATCTGCGCTAAGGATAGATGGGAGCTAGCCTGGGTGCCGTCAGCATTCCACTAGCGCACGGAGAAAAATTTATATTCGGGCTACCAGAATTACTTCTACGAAAAAGTTAAACGTAGTTCTGGTATCTGTGAAGATGAATTGCTAGTTTCAACGAAAAATGTATTTTGAATCTTACTATAGAAATCTAGTTAAGGATACGCGAATTACATTTAACTATTACGTGTAGAAGTAATTCTGGTAGTCCCAAATATAATTTTTTCTCCGTGCGGATCCAGGAATTTATTTCTCTCTCTCTCTCTCTCTCTCCCCCCCCTCTCCCCTCTCTCTCTCTCTCTCTCTCTCTCTCTCTCTCTCTCTCTCTCTCTCTCCCCCCTCTCCCTCTCCCTCTCCCTCTCCCTCTCCCTCTCCCTCTCTCTCTCTCTCTCTCTCTCTCTCTCTCTCTCTCTCTCTCTCTCTCTCTCTCTCTCTCTCTCTCTCTCTCTCTCTCCTCTCTCTCTCTCTCTCTCTCTCTCTCTCTCTCTCTCTCTCTCTCTCTCTCTCTCTCTCTCTCTCTCTCTCTCTCTCTCTCTCTCTCTCTCTCTCTCTCTCTCTCTCTCTCTCTCTCTCTCTCTCTCCCATTGGAAAGCGTGAGACGAGGGGCAGTCACGTGATTTTTGCCCCCTCTTATCAGTGTTGCCAGATAGAGGGTAAAAAGCCGTATCGTCCCCATTTAAATCAATGTTTTTTCACCCCAATCTGGCAACACTGCCTCGTATATCCTTTTTTAACACGTACCTATGTGTGTCCTAATGCCGCCAGTGCATCATTCTCAACGAAAGTCTCGCCCAGTGACGGCTCGTGCAATTTGGCAGCAATGCTTTTGGTTTTTCCATTTAAATCTGTTCACAACAATCGATTGGTGATGAAGCAGCGCTCCACTTTAGAATTGATTTTTTTTTTTTTTTTTTTTTTTTTTTTTTTTTTTTTTTTTTTTACATGAAATCAAATGGAGGCAAAACACTAATGCCAAAACGCAAGGGCCGGCAACGGAAGTCTAAAGCTGGAAAGCGATACACTGAAGAGAAGAGCGAATTTAAGTAAACTAAAGGCTAGGATTATTATCAAAGAGACCCGTGTCACATTTGTAACCCTAGAGTGTTGTTTTGCTTTTAAATTTGTGCATTTCTCTCTCCCTTTTTCTTTACTTTTTTAACCTTTTTTTTCTTCGACCCCTTTCTTCAAACTTTCGGACTTGGAGCCAACTTTCAGGTTGAGTTGAGAAGACGATTACAAACTATCAAGCAGTATTATTTACGTCACGAAGCTTCTAATCCAAAGATTAAAGCGCAAAGAGAAAAATATTGAAAAAATTAGTAAATAAATAAATAAATAAATAAATAAATAAATAAATAAATAAATAGATAAATAAATAAACAAATAAATAGATAGATAAATAAATAAATAAATAAAACAAAAGTCTGAATAGAACATGAAAGGAAGATTAGATCTAGAAGTCATTAAAGTAATGCAAAATACTGCCACAGCAAATAAAACAATAATAAAATAAAAAACAGGGCCCCGAAAATCCAAATTCGGTGAATGAGAGTTACGATGTCAAGGTTATTTGTCGAGATCTACCGATCTACGCAAGTTTCACCTATCTAATTGGTATTTTAGCTAGATAAGTTCAGGCTTACGTAAAAACAGCGCGTACGCAACTAATGTTATGGAAAGTGGGGATATAAATAAAATTAAATAAGGTTAGAGCGTCAATTTTTCAAAAAATAAATAAAAAATACATTAAAAAATAAAGTGGATAGATTTAAAAGCTCAGATCCATTAAACGTTTCAGAGTGAAGTTGACTTGATTCGTGTTGATTGAATCAGAGCCAAATCTACAACCGATCAAAAATGGCCGAACAATTTTTGTTTGTCAACCGTGAAGAGAATGTATGACTGTATGAGTAGATAACAAGAAATCAGGTAGGCTCATCAATTTGGGTTTCCGTTAAAATCAAACTATTTTAATTTTGTTTTCGTTGTTGAATCGACGCA
This sequence comes from Trialeurodes vaporariorum, assembly GCA_011764245.1. NCBI lineage: Eukaryota > Metazoa > Arthropoda > Insecta > Hemiptera > Aleyrodidae > Trialeurodes > Trialeurodes vaporariorum. Next base: position 46,896,487 of record VMOF01000024.1, on the reverse strand, counting down.
ATTAAAATGCGAGTATCAAAAACCGCAATAAAAATATAATCGCATACATGAATAATTTCGATAGTGGAATACCGGAAATAGGAACAGCGCGTTTATTAATTTAAGAAAACGAGTCTTTCAATTAATGGCTTGCGACAAAATTGACAAAATTGCGACATGAGCAATCTGTGAACAATTTATTTGATAAAACTGTTTAACGTTATATACAGGGTGTGTAACGAAAGGAGCACTTGTGAATATTTCGAGAGCAGCTTCGAATTTTGAAAAACGTTGAAATGCACGTTCCATTATTTCGAGACCCGAGGGGTATTTTTAAAGGATATTTCTCTATAGAGTTCCTGTTTATAAAAGAGTCTCTCCATACGAGATTATGGCTCCATCTCTGATTGGCTGCTGAAAACTAAAGAAGAAGGGGTCTGTGGAGCCATCAAGAGGCGCGCCTCTTGTTTACATTTTCGTTGGGACATCTTCCCCGTAAAGTTACATCAGTTGTCCAGCTTTGAGGAAACTTTCGGCATTTATAGCTTTAGCTGATGACATTTTTGTGAATTTAAACGCGTGGAAAAGGCCGAACTTTTGGGGGTTCACAGTGCACTCCCTCAAGGTGATATTTTACATGGGTTTCAATGGACGACATGCAGCGTTGCCAGATTGCACGCGACGACACCGGTTAGGCATACAGAACCTTTGGTAAGCTCTATAATAAAGTCTTTTGATGGGTCCTTTTTCTGCCGAAGGTTTTGTCAGCGCTACCAATAAAGTGCCTTTTCTGCTGTTTTCTATGTATCATTATTATTGTATTTATTTGTTATTAATATTGCATTATTTGTATATTTATTAGTATATTAACTGTTCTATTATTATTTACGTCTATTAATACATTAAGTTTTAATCCTTTTGACAAGAAGTTATTTTTACAAAATTCGTTCAAGATGAAAGACCCCGTCCCAAAGCTGTGAACTTTGAGAACATTAATTTCTGCTCGAGGGCATGAATGAAATGAAGACTCCATTAAGTTCTTCGAATAAATTTGTTCCTGTATTTAAATATTACTAATTTACCGCAAAGAAGAAACAGCCGCCAGGCACCTTATCCTAGAAGTGTGAAGTTTACATTAAAATGCTTTTAGTAAGTCATCAATACCTGGAGGCGGCACAGAGAAAGCAAGACCAAACTTTACACCTACTTGAGGTACCGCGAACGAAAAAATTACGATTCATTAAACAAGCAGAGCTTAAGTACATTAAGGTGTTCCACTAAATTAACGAAAGTTCGAAGTTATGCTGCAACCGGACAGAAAAATGTTCCATTACGCTAAAAAATAACTTCTACGAGTAAACTGGTTATGTTGAGTTCTAGTAAAAGTGCAGTAGTCCGGCACTTGTTTGTTTAACAAGTGTTTCGCCCATTTCTCCGATTTCGCATTTATGGGTTTAGTTTCACGATTTATTAAGAAGAAGGTGAAATTACTCAGAAACTTCTGAAAAATTTCAAGTGAGAGCTTTCAGCAGCATGTTTTAAGAAGAAGAAAATAATCGTATTTTACTGCCAAAGGGAAATACACCTTCACACATTTGTTTATGTTTTCAGTCCCATGATGTAGACTTTTTCGAGTAGTAAGAAAGAAAATCAACGAAAAATAAATTCAGTATGAATCATAGAAAAAAATTTTGACGAGCAAATAAATAAAATTTAAACAAAATTTATACTGAAAATAAAAAACTATATTATCCAAAAATTGAACTAAATTGTACAAAAATTGAACTAAATTGTACTCAAAATATACTAAATTGTACTAAATTGCGTATTAAATAAAATTGTACAGTGTACTTGAAGTTAATGTCGAGACCTGGCAAAGAAAGACGCAACAGGCAACAATTTCGCGTTACGCGGGCTGTTTAAACTGTAAAGAGGTTAGAACAACATAAAACACGTGGTCGACAAAACACAACAAACACACAACAGTCGACATTTCAACGCGGATCTCGCTCGAATAGCCTCCGTTGAATGCGTGCGTGCGCAGTGTCAAACGTCAACAAGGAGATAGAACTATAAACAAATAAAAAACGAGTTGAAAACAAGTTTAAAAAAAAAGAAAAATTAAAATGTAAAATCTCACTAACTATCAGACATGTAACTTTTCACCGGGTGATTGAAAATGTAAACAATGCTCCAAAACACTGAGAAAGGGCGTCAGGGCGACTAATGTAACTGAACTAAAAAAAAAAAAGATGCAGCTCGGAAAACTTTCAGATTGAAGGTGTGGGGGGAAAAACCAGGCTTTAAAAAATTCGCGTTCACTATTCGAATTTCAACACAATTCAAACGCTTTAAGTTAGGACAACTTATTATTGACGGCACATGAAACGTAAACCACACAACTGCACTGTAAAACACGGTGACGCACTGACGTCAATTCGGTCTAAATTAAGCAAAGAGTCGGAAGAAGAAAAAAAGACCGGAGAGAGAGATGAATGGAAGCAGAGAAACAGATTTGAAAAAGAAAAAAAAAAAAAACTTGGTAAAATTTCACGTGACTCACGCGAAAGAAATTTCCAAGTCGAGTTACGGCCACGATAAAATCACTCGATTAGTAAACGCGCAGTTGAAAAAATAATAAAAAATGCAAACAGGTGTCAATTCGACCGAAATTGAGGAATAAAAAAAGGGAAGGGAGACTGAATTAAATCGATAGTAGATCGATTTTGGACACAATTTCACTCACTATCGGACAAGAATTTTACGAAGCCTTCGAGTAGTACCTACTCGTACAGAGATCGCGCAGAGCCAGGAACTGCGCACACATGAAGGACGTCGCGGCGCGTCGGACGATGGACTGAACTCGCGGCTCTGCCGATGTGAAGTCGGCTTGGTAGATTTGGTCGAAAGCAACGATGCCGGATTTAAAAATCAAGCTTTTCCTCCAAGCTAACCAACGAGTTATAGCAATATATCTCGGGTCACTTGCCCTAAAGTATTTGACCTAAATGCAGATTACCTACAGGTTTTTTGTCTAAAAACAGTTGCCCACCACAATTTGATCTAAAGTTATTTTATCTCACTGTTTCTTTGCCTAAAATTTCAGCTGGCATGTACGCTTCCTTCTTATGAAATTATTGCAATGGAGAGGAAATAATGTAAACTGTAAATAATTTTCATACCTAACCTATTATGAAATGAAAATTTATCAGACGAAATCTCGTTCCTGTCAAAATTATTCATTGCTCTGTTATTATCAAAATTATTGTTTGCCCTGGTTTTGGTCCTTTTGGTTTTTTGCTCACTTTTTTACAATGGCGGAATTTGTCAAATCTACAAGAGGTAAAAAAAATCATGCCAAGATTTGCGTGATGAGGAAAGACCTTATTATTGTTTAAGGGCAGTAGGATACAGTAACACCCTCTATTGTGAAAAGGTAACTGCGGCTCTCCTTTCCCGCTGAAAGTGGCTTTTTGAGGCTTTATGCCTTAAAGATTTTAGGTAAAAAGATGTTCGAGGTAAAATGTGTTTTAGGTAAAAATCGTTAGGGCAACTTTCTTCAGGTAAAGAACTATAGAAGGTTATTTGTTAGTAGATCAACAGTTTTAGGGCAATCGTCCGGGGACCATAGCAATAGAGAGGCTGATACATATTATAAGTCCCATCCCAAAGTGAGGCAGCGTGGGAAATCTGATTCTGGTTTGTTTGCCTCATATTCCTTAACCTCAAATCAAAAATTGTAATGGGGCTCTTGCAAAACTTTTGCAACAGGTGATTGAAGATGAGTTGCTGTTTGCATAAATACCTATGACGATGGGTACGTACGCTACATCACATTATTCACTCTCAGAATCGGGCTTAATGGCGAAGCTACGCAGGTGCAATGGCCACCATGGGAGATTCCTATCTGATTTGAGACATAACTCTGTGTTTCCGTGGAGGAAGTGAAAAACTAGACATTAGAGTGTAATTTTCGTGATTTTCGCTGGTTTTCAGACCAGATTTAACTAAGTATATTCATGTGCAGTAACTCAATCCAGTGGAAATGGGGTTTAAACGAAAGTCCAAGTGATTTAGAGTGGCTATCTGGACACAGAATTATGATACAGCTATCCAGGTGAGACGATTTTGCTTGCTTCTGTTATGTGTCAGTTTCTTTCTTTCTTCTTATAACCAATTTCAAATGTATTTGTCACAAGTTTTTTTTTTTTTTTTAAATTAAAAGGTTGAAAAAGTGAGGCAAACAAACCGAACCTGTGTCAAAAATGTCCATAAGAGATTTCGATCATGGCTGCCACCGTGAAGTTTCAATGCAAAGAGTAAACAAGAGTCACAATTGAATAGAAGGCCTGCCCCTGCGACGCGTGGTCAACGCAGATAAGAGATCGGAAACGCGGGTTGGCCTCTAATTGGCTGTAAGCGTGGGTCCAAACTTTTTTTTGGCATTATGGAAATTAACCCGGGGTTTTCGTTCCGGGCCGTTTATCTCGAAGCCTGTGCAAAATTGATGGGTAGAATACGAGTCGATTTAGCAGAATTTTCTCAACAAATTGATAGGTCATAAGTACCAGTTTATTAAAAATTCGAAAAGACTGTCTTAGTTGAAAAGTACAAGTAATAGTGTGTTTTCATACTCGGCGAGTGTTGAGTACACTGGCGCACAGTGTGGCCAAAGGCCAATCTGGGAGTGCAAAATTATTTCCGGTTTCCTAAATAATGTTTTATCGGTTTGGCGGATTCCGAGGTGCCCTACAGATGCCCAAGACTGATTTGAATCGAAATTTAAACATATTTGAGCATTCGATATATCGATTTTCATGAATTAAGGTGGCTTTTAAATTGAGTTACAATAATATTGATACTAACGGTTTTTTTTAATGAAACAATGTTGATCTAGTACACTGAAGTATGTGAAAAATACATGTTACACTGCTCGAATGTAGCCGCCAATAATTTTGATGCAGTTTAATATCGATATATCGATTGGTCGTAGTGAGTCGTTTTCCTAGCTTTTTAAATTTATCTTAATAGATAAATTGGTTGAAAGAAGTAAAGAAGAAATACAACAAAAATCACTCTTCGTTACAAAGGAGCAGCTTCACTAAAGTGCTCTAATTGTAACAATAAATCGATGCATCCATGTATCGATTGTTAGCAATACCGTTCGAACTGTGGCTGAGCAAAAGTATTATACATAGTTTCAAGTGATAAAGTGTATAATTTGGCAATTGTAGCCTTACTTCATCCGAGCCGAAATAAAATAATTGATTTATGTTGGAAACAAATTGGTCTATCAAGGTTCGATTTTTTACATAGCATCAAATGGAGTGACATTTTTGTTGCCAAGTTGCACGCTTCATATCTCATGTTTCTGCTTTTCTGAATTGGTGCTTTTTTGTTTTTGTTTTTTTTTTTGTTTTTTGTTTTTACGAGTTAAGGAAAGTAAGTTATAAGGCTCTGGGAATAGATTTCAAGTCCGATTGACCAATTTTTAAGACATTTCATGAGCACAAAATAAAATTTATCATTTTCAAAATTTAATGGGAAAAAAACAATAACATTAACAATGAAAAAGCAGATAAGTATATCTTAAAAAAAAAAAAAAAAAAAAAAAATGTGTCCATTTCACAATCCTCTTCCACAATAAATTTATTCTTCTCCGGTCCATTAGGTCCAGTCCGCGCTATCTTTCAGTATAGTCGTATTTTGCTTTGTCATCGCGATGGCGATTCTGATTATTTTTTACGGAAATATGTTTTGTCGTATTTTAATTCTGTTTGCACGCTCAAAATGTGCAAACAGAATTAAAATGCGACAAAATATATTTACGTAAAAAAATAATCAAAATTGCCATCGCGATGGCAAAGCAAAGTACGACTTATATCAGTGATGCACCAAAACAAACCAACTTAACCTAATCTTTCTAGTGACAAGGCTGGGCTGAATCCTTGTCAGATGATGGTAGTGGTCTGTTATCTGGCTATTTTCCTCCGATCAGCTGTGCATCTCCGCGGGTTGCCAGATTGGACCAAAACTCAATTATTTTCTCGTTGAATTTAATAGAAAACGAAATCAAATTTTGGGCAATCTGGCAACGTCGCAATTTTTGTTTTAAATGGAAGTTTACCGCACGCTCCAGATGAGCTGATTATTATGAATGCAATAATACAGTGTTTTATCACCTGTTGCTCATCTAACTATCGACAAAGGTTTATTTCTCTAAAATCTTGGACTTTTTAAAACGGCACTACGCTTCACAAAAACTTACTTTTCTCCAAGTTTGGGCAAATTTGGGCAAAAAAGCCGGCCATATTCCTTTTCTTCACCTTATTTCGCATCACTCAGTACAAATTTGAAGGCTGATATCGGCTGATATCAGAAGATGCAGTCTTACAAACATCAAAAAAATTGTGAATTTTAGTGGCTGGGCCCAGAAAAATCTCAAGACACCAAAATAAAGGTAAAATATTGTAATAGGTCCTTTTTTTTACTTTCTTGGGATCCTTCTAGCAGGAAAAAAATACAAAAGCAAAATATATCAACATTAACAGCGTCAACGATACGATTGCGTAATGTGAACGGTACCGGCGAATTTTCGACGTTCGAGCTACTCGTCACTTCTCTTATCATTTTACCTGCGAAAGACACCTCCATGACCCATATAGGCCCGGATATCATCTCAGTAGACGTCTGAGAGTCCATTTTCAGCACCATTAAGTGTTATTTGAACTTTGAATTTTGCACTCCCAGACTGGCCATTGGCCACACTGTGTGGCGGATCCAGGAATCTATCTTTCTCTCTCTTCTCCCAGTAGAACGCGTATGATAGAAAAGGACAGATCAGGGGCAGTCACGTGATTCTCGCACCCTCTTCTATCCTTTGCTAACACATGCATTCAAATGGGAGGAGAGAGAGAAGGGCAATAACTTGGATCAGCTAGTGGGTGAGTAACTCACTATTATGTGCACTTTTCAACGGACACAGTCTTTTCGAATTGATACTTTCCACGTATCAATTTGTTGAGAAAATTCTGTTAAATCGACTCGTATTATTTTCTACCCGTCAATTTGCACAGGTTTCGAGATAAACGGCCCAGAACGAAAACCCCGCGTTAATTTCCATAAGGCCAAAAAAGTTTGGACCCGAACGCATTTCCCTCCATTACCAGCCAATCAGAAACCGACTCTTATCAGCATTGACCACGCTCAGTTCGTAAGTTCGTAGAGCTGGGGAAAGAAAAGAATGGACAAATGTCAAATACTGATGAGTTCCGAATCATCATCACTCAACACCTTTCAGCCTGCATTTCAAATATAATTTTTGATGACTGTTGAGCTCACCAGACTTTGACATTTGTCCATTCTTTTCTTTCCCCAGCTCCAATAGCAGTTCAACGCAGGTATCATGGGAGATTCCTGTCTATTATGTCCCTTTCTCTACCAAAACACAGAGATATGTGTCAATTTAGATAGGAATCTCCCATGATACCTGCGTCTCTCCGCCATTAAGTCCGATTCTGAGAGTCAAGTTTGTGATTTTATCGTGTATTCATCGTCATTTTTACACGTTTTTATGCAAGAATCAACTCTTCACTCCCCTTTAATAGCAAAAATTTTGCAAGAGCCCAGTGGCGTAGCCGAGGGGGTCTGGACCCCCCCCCCCCCATGACACCAAAATTTGTCCTAAAAAAAGGACATATTTTATGCGTTTTCAGACAAATTTTACCAAATTAGTATCTGTGGACCCCCCCCCCTTGACAATTTTCGGACCCCGGACCCCCCCCCCCCCCAGAAAAATTCCTGGCTACGCCGCGCCACTGCAAGAGCCCCATTACGACTCTTGTTTACGCTTTGTTTCAATATCACGCCCCCACGAATCCTCTTCATCGCTATAGCTCGCTGAAAAATTCCAAAAGTGCCGGCAACACGGCAAGTAGTAACCGAGGCAAATGTGGGGATCTCCTCCCTACATCCAATCGGAGAGCCCCGTCCGTTCAGCCCGGCAGTGGCACGCCAGTCGCGAATCGCATCGAGTCGAGTTGAGTCGTCAAGTCGGGAATTGCCGAGCCACGTGGTCGTGGTGGGGAAGCCAGATCGACGATCGTCGTGCTAGCGCCGGGTGCAACTAACTGTGACAGTGTGCGTGCAATCGTCCATGCGTATGAGTAAATTAGCTGACTGCATATGTGTGAGTAAGCGTGTGTGAGTCGGGAGGATTGTGTCAATGAATTGCTAGAACACTATCTTCGTCTTGCTCAGGTGCAACAATATCGATGCTATGCGCGAGTACAGTTATGCACGGTGCATCACTCATTTTCAGGTCATTGGCGAATCCGGGAATCTGTCTTTCTCTCTCTTCTCCCGCATTAGAACGCGTGAGTTAGAAAAAGACAGATTGAAGGCGATCACGTGACTTTCGCCCCCTCTTCTTTCCCTTTCCAACACATGCGTTAAAATGGTTAGGGAGAGAGAAGATCAATTTCTTTTGGGTCCACCAGTGAGTCAGATTTGGTCCCAAAGTTTCAAATATAGGCTGATCCTATAAATCGTCATCGCCTCAGGGGCGGATCCAGGAAAATCTCGGGGGAGGGGGATTTTTGTGACGCGAGTTGGGGGGTCCCCTCTCCTTCCAGACAATTTTGAAAATTTAAGCTTCTCTACAGCCAATTTGAGGCATCTTTTAACCGATTACTCCTCATTTTTATACCTCATTTCAATTTTGTTTGTAAAAGTGATAGATCTCAGAAGGCCATAGCTGCCTAATTTCTTTGTATTTTCGTAGAAAATGGATGTCTAGTGGATGAAAATCTTTATGCGACTATAAATATCGCTAAAAACGAAAATTCTAATAGCCAGACACAGCTTGAACACGCAAATTCAATTGAGAATCCGCAGCCAAACAACGGAAAAGAACAGAGCCTGAAAAATGGACGTTGGTTGGTCTTTGACTATCGATAGAAATATCTAGTTTTCCCCTTCAGGCGCGCGGGCGGAGCAAAGCAATAAGGCGTGTAATCATACTGCAGCGAACGCCAAAGCCGCAATGAAATTGATATGAAAGTGTTCAAGCGTATTACTTAAAGCATCATTTAAATACCTGGCGATGTGTATACATTTCATTGAACGAGGCCAACTCAAGAGTCAAGAGTCAAGACGTAGTTAGAGGCAACAAGTAACGACTCATTCACTCATACCAATGCTTTACAGGTAAACAGTGCGCAAGTATGCTACCATTGGTATGGACCTGTACTAGAGCTCGTTTCAGAAGTGTAGGCGCACCTAAACAATAATCTTTGACGAAGTTTCTACTTTTGTTCGTTTAAATCAAAACGAAACTTGCCCACGACTTAATTATTTTGCTTTTAAAGTGTTCCTTATTGAAAACTGAACACTCGAACGCACTTTCTTTCATTTTCTTTGAGTAATATCCTAAATAATGTTGACGAATTCCAAAGATTATCGGTCGAGGTGCGCCTACACTTCTGAAACTACCTCTAGTGTGACGTCACGAAAAAAATTGGATCCAAACAATTGCTCCATCTCACTCGCTCTCATAATGTTTTGCCATAAAGAACAGGATCCAAATTTTCAAATGCAACCTAATGTCAACAACATTTTTGAAACAACACGCAATAATTGACAATCACAGTTATTACATGGAAGAAAGTCCTATGTTATGTCCTTGTCTCACCCACAGTTTCGTACGGGCACAACATTCTAGGATATTGGCTCATCGGCACCATCACACCACATATTATACCTCGAGCAAGCTTCGGTAAGTATACAAAGAGAGGTTAGGATAATTTAGTGTCAAGTTGGTGATATACGCTCATAGGAAACTGTGAGTAAGACAAGGACAACAGATATAGGACATCTTTCGATGTAATTATGATTGTAAATTTACTTGTGATCTTTCTTGAATTACGTCGGAGTTTAAATAAGATCCTTTAAAGTATGTGGAATCCAATGGTGCAATAAAATTTGAGAAAACTGATTGTTCACGATCATGAATTAGCATTCGAAAATTTGGAGCTTATTTTCTATCGGTAAAATCCACGACCGAGGGAGCGAGAGAGAGGATTTGTTTGGATCCATATTTCGACCGTGACGTCATCATCACTAAACATGTCTATTGGGTATGCCCAGAGTATGGTGATTAAACGCGCCTCCTTAAATTCACAGCGCGAAGATGAAATTACTTTCACTGGTGGCCGGTGGGCGAAAAGAATGCGCCATTCCAAAAATCTGCGTTGCAATTAACAATGACGTGCGGTGACTAGAAGAGAATTAGGGGACGAGAATCGCCTCCCCTCTCTTTTGCCTCACCCCCATCGTAGTATTCTTAAAAATTGGGCAATTGAGAAGACGAGCGCAGGAGATAGAGGCACTGACTGTATTGGGGTGAACCTATAAGATGTTGTTACAGCGCTTGATAGTTTCAATGCTTTTAAATGTTTCCAAAAATTGTCTCAAATAAGTTAAATTTATTTGAGACGGTTTGTTGAATTACGTAATAAAGTTTTTTTATGAAACTATCATTTTTTAAAATAAAACTCCATTTGACAAGCAAAGTAGTGATACAGCGGCCTTAATGCTAAATTCCATGATTTTTGAACGGTTAATTGTAGATTTTATTAGGATATTTGTGCTTTCATTAGGCTTTTTAAGCTCATAAAACTTCCGGGTCAGCACACGGTTTTAAAAGAAAGTTTGCGTCTTTTTAGAATCACAGATTATAATCGTTATACCTTACATATTTTAATGGCAAACAACAGAAAAAAGCAAATGAATTAATAATCTTTCTCCAATTCGTTGAATTTTAGAAGGAAAAAAAGTAATTTGTTGCCTGATGCGCGAACAGCCCCTTAAAGCATCGAACCCTCAATGTCTTTGGCTCCATTATTGTCTCGTAAAAGCCTACAATCAAGAACCGGTTGATTTGGGGTTGACTATAAGAATTATAGGGTTTCCAATTAGATCACCGCACCAGCAGGTCTACTATAGAGTCCCTTGATGGAAATATTGTATAGGGAGTACCGACACGAGCTCAACGAGTTGTGATTGGTCGTTGGTTTTAGGCTCTCACGGAGTCGAGCAGGAGTCGACGACATCGAAGGCTCCACACGAAAGGAGTCGATTCGTTGAGGAACGTATGGGAAAGGACCGGAATGCCGGCAAATCCGCCAGTCCACCACTGGTCCACTGTCGAACTTAACCTTCGAATGCGTTCACGCGGTCGACAAAATCGACTCCTGTCAAAATGCATAAAGCGTCGTGTCGGTACTCCCTATACAATATTTCCATCAAGGGACTCTAGTCTACTAGAACTGGACAAAGAGGGGAGTTAACTATTCCTACACAACCACACTGTTTATGCCTATACCAGAAATTGAAGGCACTTTACAGTGAACAGAACATAACCGTCATAGGACAAAGAGGATAGTTAACTATTCCTACACAGCCACACTGTTTTTGCCTAAACCAGAAATTGAAGGCACTTTACGGACCAAAAAATGTACGGTCCCGGCGCGGCAGTATGGGGAAGTTGAATTGCGCGGGGTTTCGACCAATCAGAGAGCCTACGCACCGCACGTCACGTGACAGTGCGCAAGTTACGCTTGAGACCAAACATTCTTTGGTCCCTGCTTTGCAGTTTACTGATTTATCCATAATCATATTTATCACGCACCAGCACCACCCACCACCCCTGCTATGCTAAGCAAATTTAACATCTTCAAACAATTTTATTGATTTTTGATTAGGAATGACGGAACAGAGAGATGAGAATCTAGTCGACTGTCAAAAACACTTCTCTTTATCTATTTTTTGTTTTGTTTTGTTTTTTTTTGTTTTTGTTTTTGTTTTTTTTTTCGAGTAACGTTAAAAGTGAGTTCTTGAAATAATGTTTGCGTCTATTAGCAATTATTATCACGTATTATCACGTATGATTCGACTTAATTTCCAAAAACCATTTTATTGTTTCGTCCTTAATATTCAAAGTTTGTTGATTGAATAAAACCATCTGAATATTATAGATCCATTTATTAAATACCTCTTTACGCGCAAAGTTCAGAGGATTCCCCCCCCCCCCACTTTTCCTTATATTTCGACAGCTTCATGTGCGGAAGGAACCAGGTGCTGTAGCGACCTACGGCTCTTTACTGTATTTTTGTTTTTTTACATTGGTTCTACACTCTACAGTCGTCCAATTTATCACGGTAAACGCGGGCCTAAATGTCTATTGACACAGCTTGAATTTTACATGAGGTTATACATACAGGGTGTTAATTAGAAAAGTTTCCACTCAAGTTATCTCAAAAAAGGTACCGCATTTCTTTAAGACGCTAAAACACAGGTTCTATTATTTCGAGGGGGACACCTTTCAAGGGGGTCACCGATTTTAGGCCCCCATCTCCTAAAACCAATAGTTTAAATAGGGACCCCCATTTTTTATTGGATGTTTGGAAAGAGGATACAATTCTGACTTTCAACGCAAACTGAAAGTCGATATCGTTTTCGTTTTTCGTTTTCGACGTAATCGAAGGTCGTGAAATTCGCAACCGTTTTCGAGGTATAATTTGTGAGGAACTTTTTCTAATTAACACCCTACATTGTATAATTAAAAGTATTTTTAAAAATTTAAAGCAAAAAGAAATCGAACACCCTGAAAAGTTTCAGTCCAATCAGTTCACAATTCCAAGGTAAACATTCACAGACGATTAATTGGAGTGAAATGATCTATTTGAAAATATTCCATGCTTCACAGTTAGCTCATAAACGTGTCATTCAACTTTATTGGTGGATCAAGGAATTTACCTCTCTTCTCCCATTAGAATGTGTGTGTTAGAAAAGGACAGATAAGAGGCAATCACGTAATTTTTGCTCCCTCTTCTGTCCTTTTCTGACACATGCGTTTAGATGGTCAGAGAAAGAGAGAAGGACAATATCCTGGATCCGCTATCAGCTTCATAGTTAACAACATCACGGCTATTTTCAAAGTCACTTGCATGAAACGATTCACCCGCAGACACACAGGTCACAGAGCCCAGAGGTTTACGTTCAGAAAAGAAAATTTCGATTCGCACGCAGTCATAATTCTTAGTCACTCAGGCTCAGTTAATTACGGCTCCCTAATTCAACGCCCCTGCTAATGAGGTTTTTAACCCGAGCTAAGTCTGGAACCTTGAGCGTACCGTACTTGCATGTGATAGACAACTTTTTGAGACGTGCACACGAGTATCAGTTAATCCTTAGAATTATGCGTAAACATTTGGAATCAATTACGAATTTCCTTGTCGAGGACAAGATTTTCCACAGATGCAAGTTTGTTTTGTTTACACTCATCAATCGACTTGCTGATTCTCTGCACGTCGTACTGTGGTCTGAGATCGTAAAAAAAAAAAAAAACAACAAAACAACAAAAAACAAGCCGGAAATTATGAAATACGAAACTTCCCATAAGCCTCAATGAGTGCGAGTGAGGCAGATAAACGTATTATCACTCTCACTCACTAAGCTTATGGCGAAATGAATTTCATAATTTACGGCTTTCATTCTACACCAATTTTGCTTGTTTTTTGGGCTCAAAAAATCCATAAAAAATGTCGAAGGTTCTGACGTGCGTTGTTATTGGATTTTGTATTTTATCTATGGTTTCAGTTTAAAACGCCAAAAATACGACTTTTCCGAAAAACGACTAGTGGCGTTATTCATCGGATTGTTTGGAAAAGTTTATCCTGAATTCACCTTAACTCTCTACACACCTATATGCAGGGATTCTAGAAACAATCAGTCATCGAAATGGCTAGGGGTTCGGCTACTGATTATTCTCTTTTCCGCTACTGAACACTAAACAATAAAGAGTCGCGTCGCGCGCCATACTGTCTGAATACGAAGAGGATGACAGCTCCAACCTCCCTCCCTCCGTCGCATGTCACCGCACAGTGAAACGAGTCAATGAGAAGGGTCGGACATGATATTTACGACTTAAAAATGCAAGTTTTCGGTATTTTTACGGTTACAAAATGCATTTGTAAGGAGTGATGCTAACTGCTAAAAAACAATTTTAGTGGTGGTAGTAGTAGTAGTAGTAAAGTCCAGTCGCCCAAACCTTCGTTCGTTATGTTTGTATTTTAAAGCGGACGACTGGACTGAGAATACAAAAAGGGAATAGGAAGGAAGGGAGATACCTACCAAGGTACCTCACTATGAGGAAAGGGGACAAGAGGGATACCGCACCAAGCGTGATACCCTGAGGAAAGGAGATATCTCAAGAGCACACTCACACTATAATAGGACTGGTATGCTCTTGGATTTTTTTTTTTGGGGGCAATTTGTGTCTCTTTCTACGATATTTTTTTTTTTCTCTCTCTCTCTCTCTCTCTCTCTCTCTCTCTCTCTCTCTCTCTCTCTCTCTCTCTTTTTTTTTTTTTTTTTTTTATTAACGGCTTTGAAAACTTTGGAACAATTAATCTATCCACTTCTCTTGTTTTAGCATGGAAATTGAAAAGCAATCTTGCCATTTTTTTTTTCTCTCTCTCTCTTTTGTACGAGAAAAACCAATGAAATTCGCTCTATTCGCTCTATACCTACTGTGCGCCGCGGCCGCGCCTTTTTGACGCACGTCTTGTCGTCTTCCCTTTTGTTGTCCCCCATTCAGCCGGATCTCCATTCGTCTTGGATCATAGATCTTGCAAAAGAACAATGACACGACCACCCACAGCGAGCTGCATCACGATAAAAAATGTAAAGTAAGCATTCAAGACTAGACGGTCCGGTCCGGTCGATAACGACTTCAAAAGTACTACTCACAAACTCATACTAAAGATAAAAGATAAGTCGATTTTTTTTTTTTTTTTTTTTTTTTTTTTTTTTTTTTTTTTTTTTTTTTTTAATCCAATGCAGCAACGATGCAACTTTTGAAGCTTCTCGACCCAAAGAGTCCCGAGGGACGCAGACGGATTTAACAAGTAATATCGACGAATTAAAGATTGTCGCGAGATTTTCACCAGCTAAGTTTCGCCTTCAAGGTTCCGGTTCGGCCACTCATCATACTCCTCACACCTTGCAGACGAGGGGCCAATGCGGGTGGGGTGGGGGAGCCGTTGCAGATCAGTCCCACACTCACGCCCATGACTGAAAATGTGTGAAAATGTCACGACTATCTTTAATTCGTCGATAGCACAGTGGAACCCTGCTAATTTGAATCTGAGGGAACGAGAAAATAGTTCAATTTAATCGGGTTTCAAATTAACGAGGGCTACAAATTAGAGAGGTGGAAAAAGATGCATATTTTGAAATTGAAGAGGTTCATTTTATGCAAGTTTGCCTTTATTTTGACCCGCACTTGCCTCAACAGCATCCATGACACTCAACATTTTCGCAAGCATCAAAGATTTATACTTTTTTTGTACTTCTTTTTCACTCATTTTTGTTTAACACAAGCTGTTTGGAAAACACTGTCAACTGTAAACGCTGTAAACACGCCGACTGACTGATTGACTGATACTAGCCAGCATTGCTTCAATTTACCAAGGTTGCACGGCTGATCTTTCAAATTATAGAGGTTCACTTCAAATTACAGAGGTATTTGGCTATGCCATTCAAATTAAAGTGGTGAATTTCCAAAATTTCAAGACTTCAATTTACGCTTGTATTTCCTTCAAATTATAGAGGTTTTTTGAAGGAAAATGACCTTTTCTTCAATTCTTCAATTTACGCTTGTATTTCCTTCAAATTATAGAGGTTTTTTGAAGGGAAATGACCTTTTCTTCAATTTATCAAGGTTTTCAAATTAAAGGGGTTCTAATTAGCGGGGTTCACTGTAATAAAGAAGAAATAGAAGGGAAACTCCCATAAGTGACAGCGGGTCACTCAGATCAGAGTCCCTGAATGCATAGGCGGAACTAAACGTTTTTTCGGGGGGGGGGGGGGTGTTAGCAGTGGCATCATTTCAGGTCTGTCCAAGGGACAAAAAACTGATGACCTTTTTTTTTTATCTTTGGCTTCTCATGCGTTTGATCCCTGATAACTCTGACCATCGAGATCCTTGATGAACCTTTTCCACTTACAATGGGGCTCTTGCAAATTTTTGCCACAGGTGATTGAAGAGTTGACTGTTGCATAAAAACCTGTAAAAATGACGATGAGTGCACTAAAAAATCACAAAATTCACTCTCAGAATTGAGCTTAGTGGCCGAGCTACCCCGGTATCATGGGAGATTCCTATCTAAATTGAGACATATCTCTGAGTTTTTCCGTCGAGAAAGTGACTAATTAGACAGGAATCTCAGGATCAGGAATGATAGCTGCGCAGCTCCACCATTACGATCTTATCATTACAGCTGTTTTCTGAGTCTATTAATGAATTTTAGACTTTTGAGTGTGATTTTTGTGCTTTTTGCTGGTTTGGACATCAGATTTAACCATTCATTTGCTTAAAGTACAAAAGTTCACAAGAGCTCCATTCAGGCAAAGGGAATCATCCAGCTCCCATACGGAATGTATCAAATTCAGAGATAGATGAAACTTTCAAGAATGATAGAGCTAAGAGTCAGACATCAGAATATGGGCAGTTGTTTTAATTTAGTCAACTGGGAGCAGGGAGGCAGGCCCAGGGGGTCAAAGTCCAAACTTTCAATGCACTATAACTTTTGAACTTAAAGAATTGTTGACTTTAAAGTGCCAAAAGATGCTTTCAAATATCTTTTGATTGTTGTGCTACAGCGTTTAATTTAGAAGATATTTGGGCAGCTTTTTGCCATTTAATCGATTTTTTTAATTTCCAGAAATCTGTTTTTTGAGTTTTCAAAATTGCACAAAGTAGATATCTGAACAAAAATCTTCTATGAAGAAAGCTGATACTATAACCTTTCGGATGGTGCAAACCTCGATGCCGGGAAACTTTTCGTAAAAGAGTTATGACCACTCAAAGTTTCAAATCGAGCCAAAAATGGGATTATGCCGACTTTCGATTCTACTAAAAAATTAGTGGCTCCACCAATAATTCATGTAATTCATTCAAATTTAGTGTAGGGGGGTTTTTCAGGTCGGCATTAATTTAAGATAATAGTAATTCAAAACTTCCAAATCCAAGATGGCCACCAATAAGTATGACCATAAGACTGTATGAGGGAGGCGTTGCTGTGGTCTTAGCAACTGCCATGCCAGTCTCAGTTACCTCGCCTCCCCAAAATCAACTGGATTTCTCTCTCTCTCTCTCTCTCTTTCTTCAGTCTTTGGTATGAACCAGTAATTAAACTGAACTTCAAGCTTATCATTATTTCAACACCTTCCCCTTTTCGAGCTCTTGCTTGAAAGCTACTTTTTATCCAAGGGGTATTCGGAACTGTCGCATAAAAGGAGCTTCCCGAGGGTCATCCCCAACTGATCACGCTCATGACTTGAACTATATAAGGGGCCTTTCGTCCTCTCACTTATAGTCAAGTCACCCAAGGTCTTCCTCTGCTGGAAATCAAGAAGAAGGGGGTAATCGCGAGATAAAGAGAGAAAAAGCGATCAGATATCACAGACAAGTAAAAAGAAGGGCTCTCACACGAGAGAGTCTGAATAATCTCAAGAGCAGAAACAAAAATAAAAAGTAAATATTGGAACTGAACACAGAAAGAAGGAAAACCATGCTCCTACTAGAATTTTAACAAATTACAAGGACTGTGCGAACCTTTATTTTTGAGTTCAGACCAAACTCGAACTGAACCTTAATAAAAGGTTCCTAAACTCGAACCGAACCCGAAACTTTGGCTTTAATAAAGGGAACAAAGTTTTACCCACAGATAGGTGAAAATTATCTCTTAGTAAAAACCTTAAGACTATCAAACAATCAAAACTTTAATACTCCCCTCTTAGCACTAAAGTTGTGGCCATTTAAACAATTTTAAAGGTACAAAGTTCCAATTTTGTAGGCATTCGATCAGCCTGGATAAACAATGATGCCAAATTTTATAAAAATTTGAGGAGTTCATTTAATAATCTATTCATTAATCGACTATAAAAAAAAAAAAAAACCAGAAACAAAACAAATTGGGAATTATTGATAGATGAAACATTGGCCGTGATTTTAGACATTTTCAAGGTAATGATTTGAAATGTCGATACGCAGAACAAAGTATCCATAGAATTTTTTTGCCAAACTACAGTAAATTCGAATGCTTTTTCTTGACTGAAAGTTGTGTTTAGAACCAAAATTCCAAAATTCAGAGTTTAAAAAACATTACCAAAAAAAAAAAAAAAAGGTTTGAAAAAGTTCCAACTTTTTCGTCAGGTACAAACCAAACCCGAACTGGCGCTAAGGTTTGCACAGCCCTGCAAATTACAGACTCTAAGGAAAGAGCACAAGACAAAGAGAAAATTAATTCTGAAAAGACTTACTGAGCTGGTGGTGCGGGTTATCTATAATACGGATTTGTCGATCAGGGTGTAAAGGTTCTCCTGCAGGTCCTCCAATAGCATCAGGTGTTAACTGCAAACGAGCTAAAATTTCTTCATCGACAGACCGAGGAAAATAGATGGGTATTAAAACATCGTAAATGCTGGTATCAACAGATTCCGTAACTACTACTACAGTCTTAATAACAATGCGACCACATTCTTCTTGTCTTTCAAGAAAGCGTCTGATGGTACCTGAGGAGGAAAACGAAAACAAGAAAAAGTGAGATACGGCACATTAGATGCATTTGGCACTTAAATGACAACTTTTCTTTTGAAAGGAGAAAGATAACCTCTACCCTATACTTAGAGATCTGAAATCACAATTGCAAATTTTTTAAAATTTGTCTTGTTGAAGCAAGATTGGTACAAGTAGAGCCATAAAGCCTGCATCGACAATTTGACGCAACCCGCATTACACGTAAAAATAACACGCTCTTATCTTTCTTTTCTTTTGCTCTCTCAAGACCAAGAGAAGTTCCGGCTACGTGTAGTATGGGTGGCGTCGAATCGTTGACACAGGACTAATGGCTCTGCTTGTATGTACATGAAGCTGGCAACCTCCAGATTCCAAACATAAAAACGGTAAAACACAAATTTCAGGTCACGATGCAAATTACACGATTTAAAACACAAATTTTGTCATTCACAAAATTCGAACCAATTTCAAAAAAATAATTGAAAAAAATGTCGAGACAAATTCGATTTTTTTCACAAAAACAGCGAAACACTTGTCAAAAAATTTCTGATCCTGAAAATTTGATCAAATTTTGAGGATCCAGATTTGCGCACTCTCCTTGTCGGTATATTTTTCCTTCAGTTAAAGAGATCCACTTTGATCAGTGTAAAATAATATTTAAAAAACTGACCACCAAAATACTTACGTAAAGCTATGTGCGCTCCTTCATCGGGGGGAAAATTTAAACGGACAGAATTAATAGGGCACACTGCAATAGAACTGAAATTCATATCATAGGCTTTTTGTAAAACATTTCTGAAAAAAAGAGAAAAACACAAGAATCAAAAAAAGTATTTTGAAATATTTTCTTTAGAAAGGACTAAATGGCACCGTCAGATGATTGTTCTTTAACTCTTTCAGTACCACGCCCGAGTACGTTCGTTTCTGTGACTACACAGAAAAAAAAGAATGGTGTAATCAGGTCAATTTCACTTGATACCTGGTCAAATAATCCATAACTCTGGTCAAGTTTATCTTAACTCTGGTAATGGCCAAAATCAGCTATGCGAATGGTAAATTACACCATTCTTTTTTTTCCGTGTAGATCTGCCTTCTCACTGCAACTCCAAATTATTGATATTTGAAGAATAATGTTTCCTTTAGTGCCTCTAGTGCCATCATTTGAGAATGCAAAATCAGCACTACGGTGTAGAGAAATTTAACTACCCACTTATCTGTCTACGTAAATTGGACGTAATTGGCTCAGTACCACGCCCGAGTACGTTCGTTTCTGTGACTACACAGAAAAAAAAGAATGGTGTAATCAGGTCAATTTCACTTGATACCTGGTCAAATAATCCATAACTCTGGTCAAGTTTATCTTAACTCTGGTAATGGCCAAAATCAGCTATGCGAATGGTAAATTACACCATTCTTTTTTTCCGTGTAGATCTGCCTTCTCACTGCAACTCCAAATTATTGATATTTGAAGAATAATGTTTCCTTTAGTGCCTCTAGTGCCATCATTTGAGAATGCAAAATCAGCACTACGGTGTAGAGAAATTTAACTACCCACTTATCTGTCTACGTAAATTGGACGTAATTGGCTCAGTACCACGCCCGAGTACGTTCGTTTCTGTGACTACACAGAAAAAAAAGAATGGTGTAATCAGGTCAATTTCACTTGATACCTGGTCAAATAATCCATAACTCTGGTCAAGTTTATCTTAACTCTGGTAATGGCCAAAATCAGCTATGCGAATGGTAAATTACACCATTCTTTTTTTTCCGTGTAGATCTGCCTTCTCACTGCAACTCCAAATTATTGATATTTGAAGAATAATGTTTCCTTAGTGCCTCTAGTGCCATCATTTGAGAATGCAAAATCAGCACTACGGTGTAGAGAAATTTAACTACCCACTTATCTGTCTACGTAAATTGGATGTAATTGGCTCAGGACAAATGTGTGAGCAGACAGAGCATGCGCGGACCACATAAATTTTCAATTCTCTTTCACAAAACCATCCTCGCATTACGGCGTTATTTGCCGAACAATGTAGAACCATGCTTTTTAGTTTCAACCAGAATACAGTTAAATGTACTTTTCATAAAAAAGGATGATCAGACGAAAATTCCAGCTTCAAAATGAAAGAGCATCGAGCAACCCTCTTGCAATAATAAATTCTGCACCTTTTAAAATTCCTCAAATTTAATTTTTTTATCAATTTCCCATGGAATTTCTAAGTTTTATTAATGCACAAGCGGCATGATTTTGAGGTTGAAAGTCCAAGAAAGCCCATTATTATATTCAATAGCTTTGCATATTTGAAACCAGGGCATCATGACTGGTATTCTTACTAGAGTTAGAATGTTAATAAACCATTTAAAAATTTTGCCACAATCCGCGGCAGCAAAATTTTTCCAGTTCCAGTGATTCAACAATAAAAAAAGTGAAACGAACAAAATCTTTTTGGTTTTTTGAGATTCCAATATACACGGGTGTGTTACTACAGATCCGTAATCCCTTAAAACAGTTTCAGGTCAGTTGATCTACTACGGCAGAGACACCAATCTTTTTTTTTCTGTGCAGTGTGTCTGCCTCTTATTTTTTAACCTGAAAGCAAAAATTGTAATTGTAAACTAACAGTTGTTTATTTTATAATATTTAAGCCTTTCTTGCATAGATGGGCCCTAATTGTAAAACAGATTTTTCAATTTATTGCATTTGATTGGTAAACTCCTAATTCATTAGCAAAGTTTGCGGACTTCTTTTTAAACAGCCGTAATTGTAAACTAGGCCTCACATCATAGATCTGTTTTAATGGACCAAAAGCATGCAGGCTTTTTTGTTCAGAAGATGTCTTTGGTTATTAGACTTCTTACCAGTGGGCGTCCAATAAATTAGACATTTTGTCAATAGACGTACTTCATTACTTATTAGACGTCGTGACTGTAGATCAATTTTTAATAGACTGACTGACCTATAACCCTTGAAACACTTCAAACCTTTTGCAAACTTGTACTCACCTATAACAAACATGTAAAGTACTTTGAGCAGCTGACTGATAGCGAATATTATAAGCAGGTCCTACTGTGTGAATAATCGCTCTTGCGGGAAGATTATGGCCAGCAGTTAAAATCACTTCGCCAGGATGACAAACTAAAAATCAGAGTAAATAAAGATTGTTAAGTTCAGTAAAAATAATTCTTTCTTGGAAAAGAATAAGAATAAGAAGAATTCCTACGGTAACTGTGGTAAGGCAAGGGTAGGTTCTGAGCATGCATTGATTTTCTGATACAGTTTTATACAAGGTTTTATTTAAAAAAAAAACTGAAACTAACAGGAAATGGTAGTGCCTAATACAAAAATAGAGCGTAATTCCCTTAGATGGATTCGTTGCATACTTTTTCCACAGCAATGCGGCTTATTGAATCTAACGTATAATTTCACAAGAATGACGACACGCAAATTAAAAACTTTCAAAATCCTATTACTTAATTAATTCAGAAAATCAATTTCATTTCAAACAACTATACAATCCAAAACTTCTCATCTGTCCAATTTTACTATGAATCTTTCATGATTTCTGGGTATTTTTAGTGAAATCTCCGAGAAAAATTATGTCTTTGCATCCTTTTAAAATGTAGGACATGAGATAATGAAAGACTGAAACGGAGAAGTGCCCTTCTCACATCCAAGTCCTCAATTATTTCACGGTCTAAATTGTCAGGAAAATTACTCGTAAAAACAAACCTGCATTATTCAATTCTTCTCGCAATCCAAATCCAGCTTTTGCATGTAACCGGTTGCTCATGGATGACCACACCGTCATTGATTCACAGGCTGAATGAACTATTGCATCTACTTGAAGGGTTGTTATATCTCCTTCCCTAGAAATAAAAATGAACATATAAAAATGTAATGCCAGTTTTTTTCTATGAACATTTGTTTACTTACAAGTTACAGGTTATTTTAAATTTGAAGAAAGGCTTCGTTTAAAGTGCTGGGACTGCAATCACATGCGAACTTGTGACTTGTGCCCGAGGTTTTGCTTTAGTTCAATTTCCTGTTCTTTTTCAATTTTCTTATTTCTAGCTTCTCATCAGCGTTTCGATAGTACTGTCTCCACAGTAGAGGAAGTTGTAACATTTTGACTGCTTTTTAGATTCATACAATCTACTTTTAAAGAAGCACATGTTTGCTTTGTGAGTATGAAACTTTGACTTTGATGGACAAGCAAAATATCCAAAAAGAAAGGGGGGGGGAACCAGAACATTGGCTGCAATATTCCCAGTTTTAGTTCATTCAATTTTATTCCAAAGTTAAAAACTGAGAATATTTACGCAGAAGTTTCTTCATCTGTCACTTGGGAATCCTAAAACCAATCAACATCGGAATATTTTTCATAATATTGGCCTATGCAATTGTTCTAAAGCTCTTAGTGCTACAAATCTAGATCACTTCAAATCAGGTTAGAAATAGTTTTAATCAGAGACAAATAGAGATGGAGCACTAACTGGCTGCAGCAGATGCATGCTATATTCTCGCAGATTCAACAAAACAACTGTCAACGCCCTTCTGATGTCGCAAGGTGTTGAATGGTGAGCACCCTCTTCTGGTTTGCAGTTGATTTCAGCTCACCAATGCCAAACCTACTTTGAGCGTGGACGAAGGCCTTATACCCCTTGTGTTTTCCAAAAGTCACCGTTGAACACCCTGCGACATCAGAGGGGAGCTGACTGTTGTTTTGTTGAATCCACCAGAATACAGTGTGCCTCAAATCTGCTCAATGTATTTTAGCATAGTGCACTGTCTCTATTTGCCTCTGCTTTCAAATGACCCGCAATCCCTCAACAGGGAGTCTCACCTGTTCTCAAAATGTCTCTAAGTTTCAAGTAAATTCTTTGTCGAAACGACAGTCGATAGCTGGGGGTTTGGTTATTTTTCTATCCTCAAATAACACCATAACACCTTAAAACGCCAAACTGCAAGTCTATCATTGCGTTGTCAAGACTCACAGGAAATTTCTCACCTCTCATCATAGCTTCACATTATCGTCAATATTGCAAGTACTTTTTCATTCCTCGCGCTCTAGGATTGGTTGGAAAAAAAGACACAAATCTGTCGTGTTGCAGTTCACATGATTAATACATACAGTAAGACAATATATTAACTCACCAAAAAACAACTCTTTCATTAATGTCTGGATTATGAGGAAATGGGCTTGTGTCTAATGGTTTGGCAGCGTAGGCAGTATGTTGCTGTGACGGCATGCTACTACTCCATGGCTTCAAGCTTGTTAATGAAACAATTCCTTCCATGACCATTTTCAATCTTCAAACTGAAATGTAAAAGAGAAAAATAGGTAAATTCAAGCAATTAAGTCAACAATTTACCATAACTTCTAGGAGTGAAGTTTTACTTCTAACTGCAGGCTGTAAGGAACAATATTGTTGAACACCACATTCAATTCTGTGGCTTATCGCGCATCTATCAACTCTTTTACAGTACCAATGACTAAGGAGCCTAGCCATTGAATAACAATAACTTTGATTTCAAGACCATTTCAGAGTTGATGACATAATAAGTCCCTCCCTGCCATAACATTTTACAAATATGCTTTGTAAATTACACTTTACTTGCGAGAACCAAATGGCAAATATCATTCATGAAACTAGAAAAATATGCTTGAAAAGGCCAGCTTCTAGTAAGGGAAAACGAACATAGAATAGAATATAATCAAGAGTACATAGTTGAAATGATTTCGGGTTGATGGATTGAAGGAGGTAGTCATAATTAACCTATAAAGGGCCCAGGCAGTTGCTAGGTAGGTACTTTGAAAATTAATAAACGGGATAGATTACATAATCAGATGGAGCAAAACTGAGAAAGAACTGATTTTTAAAGGGATGTATTTTAGAATAAAATGAAGTGGTTCAGGATGAAAACAAAAGAATCATAAATGAAGGAGCATGATTGAATAAGGCTGTGAATAAGGTCAGGCAGTTTGCTCGCCTTGGAGAAGGTAAATATTTGGACATTGAGTTCAGGAAAATGGCATTTTGAGAGTTGAGACAGATGTCACAAAGAAAATCCTGGAAATGTCAAAGAATCAAAAGAAACCATACTGATCGACAAGAATCAAATGAGCCATACTTACTTGTCTTTTGATTGCTGACTACAGCACAGCCTTTTAAAATAGTGGTATGAAAATATTGATGTAATTTGTAAACAATAGTACTGATTCAGGTAATGAAAACAAATATCTTAAAATTATTGGATCACATTTGAAATAAAATAAAAGCTATATTATGTATTTTCTTATCAAACAAATGTAACAATTTATTCTAAAAACTACTAACCACCGTGTTTACAAAATTTATATGTCAATTTTTAAACAGCTGATCGAAATCATGGTTGCCCAATCCAGAAACGCTAAAAAAATTGTGAGAGAACAAACTGTATTCCAAAATTACCTCGCCCCAATAAAGCTGGACCCTTTCAGAAAATTATTTAGCACAGTTCCAAAAATAGAAGTTACATTCTTTCCGCGAAAAATCTTAGCTCGATGTTGGTTTATAAGTGCGATCATTATTCTTCTTTTTCTTTAGATTTCGTTTTTGAGAAGCACTGCCAAAACTTGAAGAGCGCTCGCTGAACAAGTGCGCGCACTCTTCCCGTCCCTTGCTTCCCGTCCCATCTTCACGAAACGAAACGATCGAATAATGCTCATTTGCCGCTAATCTATTCGAACGGCAATAATGCAAATAATTTATGATGCCGTGAACTCATTACTTGCAGTCACTTTTGGCCCAGAAACTTTACGCCTTTGAACGCAATGTAACTAAGTTAAATGATTTCGAATGTAACCTCGAGGCTCAAGGATCGAGGACAGTTACGGCACACACTCACTTCGCTGCATAATTGATAAAGGGCAGCTCTAAGATAGGGTTTACGCGTACGCACCCCCCCCCCCCCCCTTCATCCGAAACACAAAAAAGTCAACAGCTAAAGGTACCATGCCTGCAACCCTAATCTTCTTTAAACTAAGTAAAAATGAAGCGCCTCTACTCCCTTTCTACCCGCCAAACTAAAAAAGTTTTAGTGAGTGAATTATGAAATAGATATTCTGAAAAATCCTGATCCCAAAAACAAAAAAAGGTATACCTCTACCCCCCCCCCCCCCTTCATTACCTAAGATTATACAGAGGTGAACGGCAATCAAATCGGGTCTGACTACCATGGAATGTAATCATAATACTTACAGACAGCTAGTATAGTCGTTATCATGATCTAGATCCAGTGAAGCATGATGTACAGGTTACAACTTCTACAAAAAACATTTCCAGACATAAAATCATGGTTTGACTGTGAATATGTCAGGTATTTTCAAGGATCAGCTGTACTGGTCAGTTCAGTAGCAATAGGGCAGTAGTTAAGCAATACTTGACCAGACTGATCATTTGGTTATTATGGACCTTGGTCAGACTTACTCAGTTTCCATTTTACTGCAGATAAAGCTTTTCTGTTTGAATGACAAATACGTAAATTCAAAACTTCAAACGAGTACCAGACGAGACAAGTGATGATATCAAGTCTTCAACAGCAATGCTATCAATAAAACCCTTCCTAACAAGACTGTGTTTGACTGATACTAAATGCAAGTCTATTCAGTGGCGTCGCATGCAATTTGGCAACATCGTATTCCATGCATTTAAACAAGCGAAAAAAGTCAAACTTTGGGTGGTGCACAGTGCACTACCTTGAATCGATATTTTACATGAGATTAAATTAACTAAAAGCAGCGTTGCCATATTGCAAGCAACGCCACTGAGTCTGTTGCTAAATTCACTCACTCTCTTGTTATTTAGGGTAAAATATTCGACATCCTCATCACATTCTCGAGCCCTTCCTGTCAGCAGTAGAGCTACTATTCCAAACGATACACATTAAACCTACGCTGGAAAAAAAAAAAATACTAACTTTAAGTATTTAATTCTTAAAAGTATGGTCAAGACAAAACGTTCTTAGTTGAACTATTTAAAATGGTAAAACTAAGAATATTCTGTCTTGACCACACTTTTAAGAATTCGTTACTTGAAGTAAGCATTTTTTCTTTTTTTCAGTGTATTTGTATAATCGTATCCTGCAACTATGAGGATACGCCAACTCCTGTAATGTTAGAACATGGGAAGAAAAAATTGATTTGCGAAATTTAAAAAGATACGCTAAGGATACAATCATTCGTCTTTTAGCAGCCCTGCCTGTCAATAGTGTGACTGAGCACTGAGGAAGGGACTATGTAAATAAATGCCCCTGCCCTCCCCCTTTAGAGAACTTCAGAGAGGTAAAGAAAAAATGCGAAGAAAATGGAGAGGATGCAGGAAAGATGATAAGAAGGAAAAGAAAAAATGATTAAAGAAGAATAAGGGAAAGTAAATCTTTTAAGTCACAGACTTAAAAATATCAAATCAATGAATAGGAGGGGGAAAAGAGGCCATAGGATATGGATCTATTGAAGAGCAAAGCGGCGAAAGGCGTATTTCTTTATCCAACAGTTCACAGTATTTTACATGGAGTCTTATGGAAGACTGTGAAAAATATTTTTTTTGTGTGGCTTTTCGGGGTTTTTGGGCATTAATCTTGGAGAAAATTTATTTCGCGCAGAATTTTACAAAAAAAAAAGCCAATAAAAATCATCCACAAAGGGCCTCCATGTACGTGGACGATAATTGCTATATATCGCTTACAGTGGATTGCACTGTCCGCGAAACTCCATAAGACTCTGCGTGGACGACTGCAGACATAAAAAAGACCCCTAATATTGATACTAAAACATTTGTAAACGACTTAGTTTAGCCACACTGTTAAAAATTGGACTGGGGAGGTTAAATGCTCCACTAGGATAACAATAAGGGGAGGGGGGTTGACAAGAAAATAAAGTTTTTATAATAAACACAAAATTGATTCTGAAAGTAATGATTTATTGGATGTTATTTACAGAATAGCTTAAAAATATTGGTGAAGAATCAAATCTATAGATTGATGATTATGGACAAGGACTGGATGAAAAAATGAAGGAGCGAGGAGCAAAATTACTGTATCAGTCATGAAATTTAAAGAATGGTTGAGTATTTTTATTTGTGCCAACAGTTTCGTTTACAAATTAAGGACTACAAAATATTAGTAACAAGTATTAAGGGGACCCTACTTGATATTTCCAAGCAAAAACCAAGCACAATAGAACTTTTAAAACAGAATTTGACTATATAATCCAAAAGCTCTTGTCCCAAGGAAAATGGTGATGCCAGTAAAAAAATTTTATGTTACATAGTAACCCGTTTAAGTAACCCATAGTAACCAATAACATCCCGTTCAACGAGCTATAGCAATAGAGAGGATTTGTGGGACGTTATGTTGAGGCAGCACAGAGACAGCCATGATCGAAATCTCTTATGGAAGTTTTTCATAAAGGTTCGGTTAGTTTGCCTCATTTTTTTTAACCTTTGAATTTTTAAAAAAAAAAATTGTGACAAATACATTTGAATTGGGTGATAAACAAAAGTACCAGTGTTTTAGAGTGGCTATATGGACACAGAAATCGATATAATTGTTTTGTTTGGAAGGATTTGCACAATAAAGAAACTGACACATGACAGAAACGCGCAAAAAAGGTTCACCTGGATAGTTTTATTAAAAATTCTGTGTTCTGATAGCCACTCTTAAACACTCGCACTTTTGTTTAAAACCACTTTCCTCTAGATTTGTTACAATTTTCAATTTAAGTTAAAAAATATAAACCAAACAAACCAGAAGCAGATCCCCCATGCTGCCACACTTTGAGATAGGGGAGATACGACTCATAACATGTATCAGCCTCTCCATCCAGTGGCGGCTCGTGAAATTTGGCAACAGTGTACTCCTCCCATGTAATCAATGCAAAATAATCGATTCTCCCGGAGGCTGTCAGCCTCCTCAAGAATCGATTCTTTCACCTAACTTTAAATGTAAAAATTGCATGGTTGCCAAATCGCACGAGCCGCCACTGTCTCCATCGCCATAGCTCGTTGGTCCCGTTACAAGTGTCTAAGGTCTGGCAAATGATTTGATTGCCCTGCAAGCTGATTGTTTACTTTTCCGTTAAACCGATAGTAAAGACTGTCAGTGAGGGACGCTATTGGTCGAGCAATGAAGGACTTGGCTGTTGCTGAGTTAACGATAGTTAGCAGCCCCGTTCCCGCTAGCATTATGAAAGCGACTTATGAGTAGCCTTTACTCCCAGGAACGGGAACAAATGGGAAATTTACTAAGGTTCCCTTAGCAATGGCAAAGTTTTACAACGCACGACCTATAGCATCACTCATAGACAGGCTCAGTTGTCGGTTTAACAGAAAAGTAAATGATGGTAAATTGCTGGTTTCTTAAACAGCTATTTGCTCTGTAAATGCACAGTGTAGGATTTTTTTTCAGGTATCACTGTGTTTCTTGCATTAAAAACTGTTTTTTACAACAAAGAGTACAACTGATTCATTGATAAGTGAGCTAATAAATAAGTACATTCATTGAGGTATAAAAATCTACCATGAAAAAAGTTGAGAAAACAAAAATTTACCTAACTTTAAAAGACTAAAAGGACACAAAAAGAAAAAATATAATGACTGGTTCAGTGGAACAGAGAATATTGAATATAAATTAAAGAAAATTCATTGAACCAAAATTACCAATATTCCAGAAATGGCACAAGCCATATCACAACGTTAAAATTTGTAGAGCGCCTTCATTGCTAAAAGTCATACGCTGGCCCACGGTTTGTTAAAGTGATTCCAGGCAAAACTTTTCCAGATTTCTATCCAATGGATGGCGCCACTAATCCCTTTTGGGAAAATTTGTGCTTTTGATATTTAAATTGAAAACAAAGTAAAAATACAACATCCAAGAAACGTCAGCACCTGCAGAATTTTTTATGAATTTTTTTATTTCAAAATGTGCATAATTGGTTTGGAACTAAAGCTGTAAATAATTAAATTCATTTCACCATAAGCTTAGTGAGTGCGAGTGATAATATGTCTATCTGCCTCACTCGCACTCATTGAGGCTTATGGGAATTTTTGTATTTCATAATTTCCAACTTTATTTTTGAGTGTTTTAGCTTGAAACTTCCAGGGTATGTTCCTGAAGTATGCTCGCAGGTGCTGACAATCCTTAAAATTGAGCTTTTATAGTAAATTTGACAATTTTAGCCAAAAATTGTTGACTTTTGGAGCAGCTTGATGTGATGTCCACGGTTCGAACTAATAGACCCTGGATTCATCTTAATGTTTCCGCAATCGAAAAACTCGTGGGTTAGTCAGCTGGCCCACGCGATTTTAGTGCTCTAGAATGTAAACAAACTGTAGGCCAGTTTAAGTCTCTTAGTAATGAAGGCGCTCAACAAAATTTTAGTTAGTGCCATATCTGGAGTATTGGTCATCATTGCATTGAGCTTACACAGAGCAGTCCGAATTGAGGCGCACTTTTGCAAAACTCGCCTTACCCACTTTCAGTGATTTTGAAAAAAACGAAAAAACTCTTTCAGTACTCAAAACTCAATACTAAATACCCTATTTATGAAGGATTAAGCAAGTTTTGGTGACTGATTTTTTTTTTTAAGTGAAATCCATTTCCAGCGCAAACTTAATTTTCACCAAGAGTGAATGAGGCAAGTTTTGCGAAAGTACCCCTCAATTGAAAAATCAATTAAACCGGAACATTTTTGAAGCATTAAAGTAGAGTTTAATAAATTATACAATCATCTAGAAAAAATTGTGCTACTATACAAAAAATACAAATGGATATGTACAAACAAAAAATGTACAAACGTTTAAAAAACTATTTACAAATCGAGATGTAACTATGTATGTAAGTACCGGAGTCTAATATTAAAACAAAGAAAGCAAAGTTCAAGCTATTTGAGATGAAAGGTTTAAAAGTGCAAAAGAGAGTTACTAATTCACTTTCCTTGGAATTACATCCAATTAGGATTACCGACAGAGACTGACAATAAAAAATTCATGAACTAATTTGAAATTTAAAGCCTTGAGATCAAAACTGATGAAACAAGATTCCAGGTGATAATTAATATATGGCTTCAGCAATCGGATTGCAGTTAAATAGAAAATTACAAATAATACTTTTTGAAAATTGTGATGGATTTTGAGGGTTTCAAGTTGTATTTAAAGAACATGAAACTCCCTGATAGAAGTCGTTTCAGAGGTGTAGGCACACCTAGAATGATAATCATATTATTTCTCATGTCACTAAGTGAAACTTACTGAAAATTAATTAAAGCGTTGGCTCCTTGAGAAACGCTTTAAAATCAAAAGTTTTAAGTTAAAGGCAAGTTTTGTTTAGATTAGAAGGAATTAAAATTGAAAATTCGCCAAAGATTGTGGTCTAAGTGCGCATACACTTCTAAAAAAGCTCTACAATGCTTTTTGATGACAAGTCAGAGACAAGTGTTAGAGCTCTATCTCTGCTTTAAAAAAAAATGTGTTTATGAAATGTGCCAGGTTTCTACTTTCTTTTCCCACATTGACTGCAATCAGGTTTTTCAATATTATTCCCTGCAGCAAGCCACGGCATACAAAGTTCCAGAATCAAGATTTAGCTGGACACAAGGCAAAAAATAGGATTTGAATCTCACACGAAAATCAAGCATCAGGCCTTTTAAGTCCAACGAGAGCAGAACACCTGCCCGACATGGCAGTAAATGCCTAAAAAACAAGTAGACCTCTTTTGCGACATAACTGTCCATGAAAAGCACCAAGCATCAGTGTTCTTTTTAACTAAATTTTAATGTATTTCAATGATTTTTCTCATTAACTTCATTTAAACAGTGCTCCTCAATGCCATTGAGGGTGCTGATCTCAAAAATGATATCATTTTTTACTTAACTCGTCCCGATTTTATGCATATTCTACTTTTCTGAATTTTTTGCAATAAAGTTAAAATTGTGGAAAAACAAGGATATTTCGATCAAAACTAAGGCCAGATTCAAACGTGGCAGGTCAATTTACATCAGATTTCATGCTAAACACTCAAATATGGGTCTAATATATAGAAAAAAAAAAACCCATTTTTTTGTATGCAGGGACCCTTGTTTGGTGCTCACTGGGGGCGGACATCTATGTCGCAAAAGTGTAAAAATCTTGAAAAACTGGTTAAACAATTGAGAGGTTAGAGATTAATTCAATTCATGGTTGAACGTTTTAAAAAAAGGGATGTATGAATAAGAGCCAGTGGACTAAACAATCACTACAAGTAATCACTACAAACATAATTATGGCAAGGTGATTCAAATTGGACAAGATTTAGAAAATCAAAACAATTCTACGTAATAAAGATTTAGTAGTTTAGTACCTATATAATAACTGAAGGGCTTAATGATACTTTCACTAAAGAAGGAGGGTCATTCCTTGTCACTTCAACCAGACCATAATACGGTTCACCAGAGTTGGGCAAATAGGGGTGGTAATTGATTACACCATTTCAAAGTAATTGTAATCGTCGTTCTTCCGGAGGGTGATTTTATGGCAATCAGAGCTGATTTTTTACAAGTCACCCACCGAATTAGTTGCAGAAGAATAAAATCTAATCAAAATGACCCTTAAGTTCTTTTAAATCTGTGAAAACTACATTTGATTACCATCCAAAGGTTTGGCGATTACCGATTATCCGGTAATCATGTAATCAATTACACTCCTTACTGCCTAACTCTGATACCCACTGACGGCACTGACACGGATTTGCTTAGTTTTTTCTTCACTAGTTGGTATCCTCAAATTATGAATGTCCGTAAAGTTTTTACTTTTCAATACTTTCTGGGATGAAAAATATTGAAGCTTTTTGCAAGCTTGCAAAAATTGATTTAAGATTCGCTTAGTCAAGAATTTTGAAAAAAATTCATAACTAAAAACTTTATGGAGCTATCATAATAAAAATGTGTACAAAAGTCAATTGGAATATGGAAAATTAAAAAAAAAAAAAAAAAAAAAAAAAAAAAAAAATCTCATCAACTTCATTAACTTTTGAAAGGAGTCTCCGCTTGATAAATTTTGATAGTATAGAGAAAGTTCGTTGTGTGGAAAGTCCTCTAAGTGGAATATCTTGCCACGTGGGATTTTTTTTCAGCACCATGAAACGTCCCATCCTCTGACCGCAATTTCCTAAGTGGAATTTTTTTCGGGGCAGGACCGAGGTTCCACAAAAACAAACTTTCACTGTACATAACTTGATGTTACTCACAAATAAAAAAAAAAATGAAAAAAATCCGTGTTGATGGGTGTCAAATTCACTTTTTTTCGGTTGTTCTGAAGCGGAATGACCCAGGAACGTTTGAAAATCACATTGACAAATAAAACAGCATCAATATTACTAACTTAAAAATAAAAACAGAACAAGTGTAAAATACATAAAAATGGGATTTAAAAGTGCTAATAATACTCATAGTAGCGAAGAGAGGGGGGGGGGGGGTTGAGTTTTCACTCACGGCTGATCTTCTGATTGTGAGTTATACACATGAATCAACAGAAAAACAACAGACCTTTTTCGGATTTTGTAATTTTTAAAATTCCTATAAAAACAGTTTATTAAGATAAAATAACTAGAGCTTACATTTAATAAAATACACATTTGATTAATTGTGAAGTGAAAAAAAAGGGGGAGAAAATTTGAAGAGAACAAACACAGAGTAGGCATTTTCTGTATTTGAGGTCTTTGAGACAGATTTTATGGACAGAGGAAGTGTCGCCCTAAAATTGCTGACTAAATTTAACTAATTTAAGTCTTCAAAGGTTTTACATTTAGATCTCGAACAAAAACCAAAGGTTGAACAAAAATATTGATGATAAAAAAACAAAAGTTTTATTTGTATGGTTGATAACAAACAGCTTTCCTCTGAGGAGGGAGTCATTTGTTTAGTATACTCTCTAGATACATTTTGTCTACTTGTTGCATAATGGAGCTGTAGCAAACTTTTGCTACAGGCTTAATAATAGTTGGTGAAGGGGTAAAACCCAATAAAAATGACAAAAAAGCACACTAAAAAATCACTAAATCCACTCCCAAACTCATAAAATGCTTTCAAACGCGAGGCTGTAATGGCGATGATTATTGCCTAGATCTGATGGCAATTGTAAGCTTCTTTCTCTTCTTGTGTGGTGTTGCAAGAACACCTTGTGAGGATGGAGCTTGCTGAGATAGGGGAACCCAATGTAAAAGGCGGTACTCACCGCCATTACGGTCTCACGTTTAAAAGCATTTTATGAGTTTGAGAGTGGATTTCATGATGTAATAGTGCGGTTACTGTCATTTTTACAAGGTTTCACCCCATAATGAACTATTAATAAGCCTGACGCAAAAGTTTGCAACAGCTTCATAGTAAGTAGTTAAAATCAAGCATTTTTCAATGTTGATCAATTAAGAGTAGTTCCTGGCAAAACTCTCAGATATTGAGATATTACAATATATTTAGATAGCATATCTATCTACTTGCTGTTGTAAATTTTCTATTTTGAGGTTAGTTTTAAAGAAAAACAAGGGTTTACATTGAGTGACCGGACGCCTGCTAAAAAAGAATCAATTCCATTTTTCCGAAGACACTTAAAAAAGATCAAAGATTAATGGTAGAAAGGGTGAAAAATTTGTCATCAAAACCAATAGCATATTTTAAGAACCTATCAAAGAGGGTTTGTTATTTGATGGACAGAATCTTTAGTTTCTGAGCGCAAGAGATGGATACACTGTATTAATCCTAAGTAAAATTGGTAGAAATAAAGATTTTGATTTTTGATTGCACTAGAAATAAGGCAGGGGGAAAAAATATTTAACAACAAGGTGATTTGAAAGGTTACTTTGATATTGGATCCAATTAACAGGAAAAGCACCAAGATAGTAAAATCAGAAGAATGATTGAGGGCGTTTGCTTGGACAGAATAACTATTGCACGTATGATTTAATATTGCCTATAATGGCTACATGGATATACAGCCAAAACAAAAATCCAAAAGGACAAGATTGCTAGAAATGTATAAACAATGACAAAATCAATTGCTGCCTGTTTAGAAGAGAAAATTTAAACTTTTAAAAAATGCCTTAAAACTTAAAAGTTTTGAAATTTACGATTAAATGTACAAGGTGATTCTTCAGTGTTTAGTCCCGATTTCTGCCACCAGAGCACTACCGTTCGATTAATGTCTAATTACAGGCCTAAAGTAATTGATATTTAAAAAAACGGAGTATCAGTTACTAGTTAATCATCTGAAGAACATCTCTGCAAAATATCTCATCAATAACTGCAAAAATGAGGCTGAAAGTACCAACAAATGAAATAGCGCATTTCGATACAAGAATATATTTGCGATATTCCGTTTTTTGGTACTTTCAGCCTTATTTTTGAAGTTTTCGATGAGACATTTTGCAGAGACATTCTTCTGATGATCATCCGAGATGATCATGAACTTTCTGTTTTCTTAAAAATAAATTACTTTCGGCCTGTAATTTGACATTAATTGAATGGTGTCACTCTGGTGGCAGAAATCGGCACTAAACGCTAAAGAATCACCTTAAACTTTAAACATCATAACATACCTTCACTTTACACTTTGTCGATAGTAATGAAGTTGATAAAAAATTACTCAGTTGAGGGACCAAAAACATTACTTAAACACTAATAATAATAAATAAAACGTTTTCATTGTTATCTTATCATTAAACACTAATTTGATACTTACACACGAGGGCAGTGTTTAGTGCCTATAAAAATTAGAAAAGAGCGGTTGGTTTTTTGACTATCACAAGAGAAAATAAAACACTTCCAACGAGTAGAAACCGTGAAAATTTGTAGACTACCAATATTGTAAAAGTAAAAAATTTAAAGGTCTAAACTTTGAGTTATGAGTCTACTATAAAATTAGAAAAGTTGATGTATCGAATAAGTAAAAAACGCTGTTGTAAAACTGAGTCCAAGAAAAGAACCAAAGAATAAAACACTGACAGAAAATGATGGCGTTAAAATTAACTGGCTTAAGTATTTGGCCTTATCCTTATTAATAAAAGATAGGAGTAAAAAATGAAAAGTGTTTAATCCTTTACATTTTCCCAATTAAATGTTAGATTGGAATGTTTTGAATTAATTGAAAACACATTGAAGCCCTTTGGACTTCACATGTTCTATGGCCATTAATTGGATTGAGCTTGGAGCTGAATTCAAGTTAGGCGTGTACAATGCTATTTCATTCATTAACTCTTACCGCTCATGAGTCGAATCTTACTCATCAAAATCATTTTGCAGGATAAGCGCGAGTGTGTCTAGTTGTGCACAATAAACTTTGTTCACATGTTCATATCTTTTAATAGAGCATCTTAAACCTCTAATTAAAAGCATGCAGTGCTTGGAAACCTTGGTGGCAGTATTTGGAACTATGTACTGTAATGCATGCCAAATTCGGATTTTTGCTAATTATAATTCGAGCGGTAAGGGTTTAATGCAGAGACAATAAATAATAGAGACCACGTACTAGCCGTGAGCGAGGTGGCTGACTCATTTTTCAGAACTCAACAGGAATTAACACAGGAAGCATGAAGGAACACCATCCAACATGGGCCATATGTTGAATGATGCAATTTTGGTGCTTCAGTTTCACTGGGCAAATCTCAACAACTTTTCTCATCAGTCAACGCATGGTCCATGTTTGCGGTGTTCTGTTGAGACCCCCAAGAAAAAGTTGCCACCGAGCGCAAATATGGGCAAGATAGATAGTGCAAGGTCTCTACTATACATTGTCTATAGTTTAATGCCAATACATAAAAATTACAAAAAGTTACATGTGTTTCCTTCATACAAAATATTGAAAATCCCAATCAAAAAAGGACCTATTCTTTACAAATTATGATTCCTTCGGAGTTGAAAAACATAAAAAAGCGGTCATTGTGGCATTCACATTTACCTTACTGATAAAGTGATCATCTTTTACCTTTCTGGCCACAACTCCGCAACCGAAGAACCAGCATGAAAGACTTCTTTCAAGGCATAGAGAAATGGGCTTCACCTACAGCAAATTTATTTGTCTCTAAGAGCCTTTCAAAACTCTGATTTATCTTTTCGTAAAACAATAAATTTTTTACTCAACAACAAAGCCTCAAAAGGTCTAAAATTCTTCAAGTACTTCATCATATTCTTCTATTCACTTCTCTTTTGATTTTTCAGAGAAGATAAAGATCTTTATTCCTTGAAGCACCTCCCTTTAAAATAGTAAAAAAAAAATTACTAAACCAAGGGCCTGGCGCTATTCTGTGATTGCTATATGACAGTTTCTGAATCAACAACATTGTGTAAATTATACGCTGGTGGACCACCTTGCATGTAAGATCGTCTATAGGAGTTGGCAACTGGCACCTGACCAGTTGCTTGACCAGAATAAGAGAATGGGCGCGTGCCATGATAATTAGAATAACTAGATCGCGCTGATGGTGGCCTTTCCACTGGATAAATAGGATTTGTGTAACCTCTTGCTACATCTAACCTCTCTGAAGAAAGTAAAAGTTCCGATTGAGATGACGTGTAACGTGGATCAAAGCCTGGCGCATTCATCAGTTGCCGTCCGGACTCATTAGATGTCGATGAATCATTCAAGACTGGAAAAAAAATAAGACAAAATAAAATATCAGATGAATCCAACAATGGAACTCATGAAACAAAAGACTGTTTTAGAAGAGCAATCATATCCATCGCTGTCCGAGGCCTTCTGGCTCCAAACAAACTTTAATTCAATGTATTTTCCCCATAAGCGTACTTTTAGAGGTTGCTAATCCCTCTTAAGAACTATCCGTCGGTACCTGTGTGAACTGGGCTCCCGTTAGTTCTAGATTAAGATAATCATGTAACAAATAAGTGGACCATCTCAAAAGTAAGTTGTAAAATGCTGTGAGGTTGATTAATGATTGTATCAAGCATTATAATCACAGATAATGTAAACGCATGCTGCGATTTGCAGAATGTAATTTTTTCTTGGTCGAAAGGTGTCTGTTTAACACAAATAAATACAGTAATATATTCTGTGTTATTATAGATGGTACAAGCTAATAGAAATGATTAAATTTACCATGGTTTAATTGTTGATGATGATCTATTAAACGAGTGACGGGATTTTGATGATGAGAGCGCTGACGGCGAGACGATCTTGTTCCGTGGTGCTGCCGACGCAAGTGTGGGGGTCGCGGCAGAGTTCCAGAGTGATATGGCATGGAGCCACGTGAATGCACACTTCGTCTCTTGACTTTCCGCGGGGTCATGGGTCTACTACCATGATTGTCTAGTCTATTTTCTCCCTCTCCATCTGAAAAATTAAAGACATGATTAAGAAAAGCAAATTCCATTTTATTTTTACACTGATGAGCTCAAGAATAGAAAAACATTATTGCAATTCTTAAAATTGAGAACATTCTTGCAGCAAATACTATTTCTTTTGATTTTATTTCATGTAGTTCACATTCACTCATTGAGTAACAAAGAAAATTAGATTACTCACATAGCAAGAATGAAGAAATCTACATTGAAGCTACTCAATAGCAGATTGACTGATTGGCAATATTTTTGAAAAATGGCGCAAAGCATCACACATGCTTTGGACACATTTCTGCAAGGTAAGGTGGCATCATCTGTCTTAAGTAGTTGTACCAATGATAAGCCAATCAGTAAAGCCACCATTTTATCGTAAAGTTGAAATTTCTAATTTCGACAAGTTGAAATTGAGATTTTGTCATGAAAAATGGGGATTTCGCCAAGTTCAACGTCATTTTCTTAGCTTTTCTTCAGCATTGCATCAAGATTTGGTTGTTTTTTCTACCAGTGACACAATAAGCAACAATTTATATGCGCCTTGAAGAGGTAGTAAAGGAGAAAAAGATACAGAGCGGAAAGAGATGCAAAAGTGGGCTTAAAATTTCTGCCGGCGCAATTTATTTGGTTAAAACCCTCTTTAAGACTAAGGTTTTGACTCTGTTCTTCCTAATGTTAAATTCAACACTTAAATATACTATGAGATACGTCCGCTTGAAATTGAAAGACGTGTCACCGGTTTTTATGAACTCCCTAAATCGCGAAATTTGAACTAGAGCTAAATGGATTGAAGAAAAAAATATCACATACTTAGAAAATTTATGTTTTAAAACAAGAACTTTTAATACCTTCAGTAGGACTATCTCCACTATACTCATCTGTTGTGTCTTGGCGCCGACTGTATTCTATTGAGTAGAGAGGGGGCGGTCCATTAACCTTTTTGTTTTTACTAATTCGAGCTGTAAAAATGAAGATAAATTATGAGTAAAACAAGGGAAGTTAAAAGACAGAGAGAAGTATTGATTAACCAACTTTCAACAGCTACGGTTTTAATCAAATATTTTCAAGGAAAAATATTGGGATCACTCATTATACTAAGAGAACAGTATTGCCTTATATGGGAGAAATAATCCGAATTTTAGGTTGAGTTAAATGTTAAATTCGTATAGTTATAGCCATAAATGGCAACACTGCAAGTGAAGGAGGCAAAGTATAAAAATCAGATCTGCCTTCCTCTAGTAAGGTGACTCCAAGGGAAGCTTGTCCAGATTTCAATCTGATGGAAAGTGCCACTAGCAATGCTCAAAAAGTCAATCATTGTTTGGCTGAAATTGAAGAATTTACGCCGAAAATAAAAATTTGCGGAATGTCAGCACCTGCAAACATACCTCAGGAAGATATCTTGAAAGTGTCAAGCTGAAATACTCCAAAATAAAGCCGGAAATTATGAAATACAAAAATTCCCTAAAGCTTTAATGAGCTCAAGTGAGGCAGATAGACATACTATCACTTGCACTCACTCGTACTAAAATTATAGTGAAATGAATTTCAAAATTTACTGCTTTAACTCTTAACCAATTTTGCTTGTTTTGGACTTAAATATCCATCAAAAAGTTTTGCAGGTGCTGAAGTTGTTGGATATTGTGATTTCTCTTTGGTTTCAATTGAAAAAGCCAAAAACACAACTTTTCTCAAAAGCAACTAGTGGTGCTATCCATTGGATTGAAATCTGGAAAAGTTTTGCCTGGAACCACCTTAATAGTGTTAACACAGAGAAGACAGCTCTTTTTGTTGATATTTTTTTACTATCAGAGGACAACGACCAATAAATGTTCGGTACAGACGGTCCTGCCCCCAGATGATTGGTGAGCACCTAAGGCCATTTAAAACAACACGTAAACGCTCACCATCCAACGTCTTTTGGGGACCGTATGTACCGAACATTTATTGGTCCCGGAATCATTTAATCATTCGACAGAAATATTAATTTGTTTGTTAAATTCAACAGTTTCAATAACCAGTAAGACAGTTTCATGAAATTCCCAGCATGATCAAGAAGTCCTGTTACATACTGGTACCTACCTTGGAATCAGCCTATTTTACAAGGGCTAATTAAAAAGTAATGGTAATTTTGTCCGCATGGGTTTAAAATTGATTCTATCAACAAAACTGCCTGTTCATTTAAAATATATTAATCTTAAAAATAAACTCCAATCATAGATTTTACATACATTTCTTAGGAGTTTTCTACAGTGAGTAGTCACATGCGCTTTGCAATTTAATCGTAGTCAGGTAAAATATGTCAATGTGCGTCATCTTTAGTTCTTTCAAGTAAATTTTTTATCAAAGATCTTAAAAATCTGTGGAAAGGAGCTTAGTTATCAAATTAGTAGCTTTAAAATGAGCACTAGGTTTTGTAGATGAAATAGTTTTTCAACCCGCGGCGACAAAACTCTAGTTAATTTTTGATTAGCCTTTGTACTCGCCAATTTTTTTTTAAATTTGACTAGTTACGAAAGTACCCACTTTCTCCTAAAGGCTTAAAAGTCAATATTTAAACTCAAAAAGTTACTCAATACATTTGAGCATGCCCCACACTATCAGAACACAGATTGACCTTAAAAATGTCAAAGTCACAGTGAATAAACATTTACATCTTGAATTGAGAAGGGGGGGAAGTTAACCCTCCGTACCTATCTCATTACATATAGAGCAGCACGCTTCAAATCCAAGTGCCACAATGGGGCAGTTGTAAGAGCCTGAAATTTTGTGGTTTTTATAAAGAAAATGATAGTACTTCATGAGCTGAGAGCAATGGTGCCTTTGGTTTTTTTCCAAGTATCCCGATTTTGGAGATACACGCATGTAAAGTTGTAAATAATCGAGTCCAAACACAAATTAAAACAAATAAACCTTACGAGAGAATTTAAAAGTTCGTGTGTCCTCCTTGGCAAGAAATAATAAACTGTAGGAAATACCCCACGAACACTTTCTCACAGCAAAATTATTCTGGAGGGGACCCCCAAACCCCCCTTTATTATTTTAGGGGAGACTTCTAGACACAGAATAATAAATAGTAATAGATGACACAAAACCATCGAGATAATCAATAATCATTATAAAAACATAAGAGTAATTAACACAAATGCTCTACGATCATGCAAAACTGAATGCTGTTGATGCAATTGAAAAAAAAAGAAAGAAATAGAGGACAGAAAGAAAAATGTATGCACTGTGTAAAAACAAATAGATAATAAGATAGAAAAGGAGATGGAAGAATAAAGAAGCCAAAAGCAATCTTGTTCTTGAGAGAAAATCAGATTTTTATTGGTACTAAGACTAAAAATAATTCAATTTAAGTATACAGTGATATTTGAACTATGAAGGGATGAAAGGCAGAATATTAGCAGCATTGCCATTTTCCAGATAATTATCCAATTTTTCCTATTTGACTTAATGTAATATTTGGTAATTTATAGGAAAGACTAGCAACACTAAATATTAAGTAGTAAACAACAGTAGCGAAAAATACTTAAAACTTAGTTGTGAATAGAAAAACAAAAGAAAAAACCTGCAAACCTTGAAAATACGCCTATCATAACTTCAATTAAAATTCTTAACATAAAATTCAAGATTTAAAATTAATAACAATATTATCACAATATTTTATCACTACAGTGATATAAAGTGGCAGAGAAAAATCTCATTGAACACTGTAAAGGGGAGGGATACGGATGCACCGACCCATATTTTAATCAAGTTGAGAGGAACAGACATAAACAGTTGAAAGAAGTAAAATGGCATCATAAAAAAGAGTTACACAGCCGTATGGCTATGCTAGAACTATAAAAAGCTGTTTAGTGCTTATTTTTAGGTTCAGAGTTGACCTTCGGCAAAACACAGTTCTGCATTAAATTCTTTCTGCAGATTTTAAAACTTGCATTCCAAGTTATTAAAATTGCAGAGAAATTTCGGGAGGATTTTTTAAATTCAGTTGATGAATTTTCAGTAATTTATTTTTATTTTCATTACTTATAAGTACTTCTGAAATATTTCAGTGAGCATTTTTATTTTATTCTTTCAAGGTTTTTCTGATCTTCTTGAGCTTGCCAAAATATGCTTTGAAATCAGGAAATACATGCATAAAAATCAGGAAATACATACATAAAAATGAAAAAGGTGAATGGTGAATAAATACATGCAAATTAATCATCACTAAAATGCTTCATGCAAAACAAGAGAGCCATGCGAGAGTAAAAAAAATAAAAAGTTCCTAGAAGACTGCACTAGTCTCATGGGAACTGGCTCCCGGTGAAATTTGATAAAATGGAAACATGTTACATGAAAGCATCTCCTGAGAAAATCCCAAAAAAATTAAATTGACAGGATTTCGAGATATTCTCATCTAAGGTTGGTACTATTTCCCCTGAGCTTAGTGTTATTGTATACACAGATAGTGTTATTTGGACGGCTCACAACATCTCAGCCGAGTCCCTTGGCTCTACGCGAATTGTGCCTACCTTCTCGTGGGAAGGGTAATCAGTCGAGGCCAGTGGCAGCGCGTACGATCTGACAACGTTGCATTCGGTCTATTCAAAGTTATGATTAAGGTCAAAATATTGAGGGTGCACTCTCTCGAATCGATATTTTACATGCGTTTAAATGGACCACTTGCATGGTTGCCAGATTACACGCGCCGCCACTGGTCGAGGGAGGGGACAAAATGAAGCATGGAGGGCAAGGAAAAACAGAAGGTGTGGTTAACAAAAGAGTAGAAGGGAGAAATAGCGAAAGGAAGCAGTAGCATCAATACGCATAGAGCTGAGAGACTTGGTTGAGACGTTTTGAGCCTCCCAAATAGCACAGTGTATGTATACGAGAGCAAGAAACACATAAAAAATAGTGCAGATAAGAATATTTCGAAATTTTGTCATTTTCATTTTTTCCATCCATGAGAGCTTTTCCTCAGGAGACATTTTTACACAACATATTTCAATTTCATAAAATTCCACCAGGAGCCAGCGGGTCGATCTATGAAATCATTAGATAAGGCTGGTAGACTAGATAAATGAAGGGCTGCTATTGGTCCCTTTAAAGTGTTTATCAAAAAGAAGAGCTCTGTAACCAAGTATCCCTCCACTACATTCAACAAGCTATCAGCTTGTTTCAAGCAGCCGATAGCTTATTGAATATAGCGAAGGGATACTTGATTTGGTTACAGAGCTCTTCTCTTTGATAAACACTTTAAAGGGACCAATAGCAGCCCTTCATTTATCTAGTCTACCAGCCTTATCTAATGATTTCAAAGATCGACCCGCAGTTTTTATAAGCTAAACACAGTCTCTTTTCCCTGTCAGCTTGACAAAGAAATTCATGAGTGATCAAGATTTTCAACCATCACCATGCTGTGCTATACTC
Source organism: Trialeurodes vaporariorum (assembly GCA_011764245.1). Lineage (NCBI taxonomy): Eukaryota > Metazoa > Arthropoda > Insecta > Hemiptera > Aleyrodidae > Trialeurodes > Trialeurodes vaporariorum. Next base: position 46,853,092 of record VMOF01000024.1, on the reverse strand, counting down.
AGCATTAGAGAAGAATAGTCAAAATTTTATGAAGTTTTTTGCACTCTTCTGAGACAATCTGTCTCTTGGAGAATATAACAAATTTAGTTGATCTTTAAAGAGAGATGGTACAGTGCACCTTCTCTCCTCCATTATCACACAGCAAAAAAACCGCGGTAAGAGGAGCTTCATACGCAAAATCAACTCTTGTTTTTATCACTGCAAACACCACAGCCAAAAACTCATGGCACCACACTAGGAATCATCACTGACTTTGGGTAAAATAGGGTCACAAGAACCAAGTGACATACTACTGCTAAGTCTATGGTCAGATACATACATCGGATGAAGGGCCACATGTTCAGGACCTTTCCTGTCGAACCCACCCATGAATTCAACTGAAAATATGTAAGCGATGATTAAAATCAAATTCAATTGTTACGAAAAAAAAAAAAACATTCAATTCTCAACCAAGTCTGGATTGACAGCTCAAAATATCAACAAAAACTACTGAGATGCCGAAGTTTCAAAATCAAGGGAAAATACTTGCAAGTTCATTCAAATTTCCCGAAAAGAGCGAATTTAAAACTACTGGTGACACTATTTGACGGATTGAAATAACTAAGAGTTTTGCCAGGAGTAAAATTAAATTGAGAAGTTCTTCAGAAAAATCATGTATGAAACAAAGGCTACACTCGTCCGAAAAAAATCAATATCAGAAGTAAGAGGTTTGGAATCACGTTGATAAATAGGTACTCCACTTGGAATTGAATGACGGATAAAAACAAACCAACTTGAAAGACTTGAAAAAAAAACAAAAATTGAGCTGTTGCGAACTTTTGCTACCGGCTTATTAGTAGATAAAAAAGGAGTAAAACCCTGGAAAAATAACGATTTTCGCACTAAAAAATCACAAAATCCACTCCCAAACTCATAAAATGCTTTCATACGCGAGACCGTAATAGCATCGTTGCCGCCTAAATCTTATTGAAATCGTATACTTCTTCTTCTTCTTGTGTGGTTTTGCGAGAACACCTCGTGAGGATGGAGCTGATGGAGATACGGAAACCCAATGTAATCGGCGGCAACGGCCGCCATTACAGTATCGCGTTTGGAGTGGAATTCGTGATTTTTTAGTGCCCTAATCGTTACTTATACAGGGTTTTACCCCACAATCAACTATTAATAAGCCTGTAGCAACAGTTTGCAACAGCTCCATTAGTCAAAGAATAATTACAATTTAAATTAGAGATCTAACCCTTTAGCAACCAACCCAGTATATATTCCTTTACTTTGACGTTTTAAAAACGCAGTTTCATTTCGTTGTATTGACGGTAAAAGAACATTGAATAGTGAACAATGTATGAGAGTCTTTCTTTAAGTGCCTTCAATTGATGATGTAGGCAAAATAAATTAACGCTGTGTAGGAATGTTTATCTCCTCGCTTTGGTAGAATAAGTTCGCGCTTTTACTTATTTAATTTGGTACTGAAAGGGTCAAGAGAATCAAAAACTTACGTAAGTGCACCTCAGAGCTGCCGTTTTGCATATAATTAATCACAATTTTCATTTCACCGAGGATTCCACCGATTTAGAAGAGATTACACAGTTCAGTTCAGTGCATGACTGTAATGCAAGAAAATACTTTGATCTGCAATCTTTTCTCAACTGATGGAGTTGTCAAAGAGTTTAAAAAACTTGCGAATATTTTAATTAATTACTGGAGTTTCCACCAATTGAGAAAAGATTAGATTACAGATCAGATTATTTTCGTGCATTTCTGTCGTACACTGAACTGAACTGTGTAATCTTTTCTTAACCGATGGAGTCATCGGTGATCATTTTTGGTGGTCACAAACTTACTTTACGGAACAATAACAATAGGCTAAAGATACAAAAGCTGTGATGTAAGATACAGCGGCAACTGGCATTATTTAACAAAAGGTTCTAGGACTGGACAAATAAACAGATTTTCAACAAAGACTGGGTTTTCAAACAAACAAACAAACATACAAACGACTATAAAAACTGACAACAAAGCCGACACTGTGAAAAATGCAACCACTAAAACACAAAAAACCTCACATAATTAAACACTTCATAAACATTAACCAACTTACCAAACCACATGTGAGTTAAATCCAGCAGTATAATCAACTGTGAGTGCAAGTTTTGAGAGGAGAAAAAAAGTGATGAAAGCTTTGTGAGAAAATTGCAAGATAAAAAATTGTGAGACAAAAAATAGAGGTTAAATGAAGGGAACAAGTGAGTAAAGAAAAGGAATCATTTGAAAAGGCAATGTTTCTTCATGTTAAGATGGAGCGAAATACATCAATGTATAAACCATTCTATTTTTACGAAGGAATGCAAGAAATAAACACAGCGCAAGTTTGCTAGGATTTGAAAGTTGGCGACTTTGGATGTTTTTACAGACTCAGACTAGTTCAATCATTAGGATTGGACTTTAGAGACTAACTTGACTGGCAATCAGAGACAGTATATAATGGAGACCACGCACTAGCCGTGCACGCAGTGGCTGACTTAACTTTTGGAACTCAACAGGAATTAACACAGGGAGCATGAGGGAGCACCATCCAACATGGTCCATACGTTGACTGATGCAATTTTGGTGCTTTGATTTCACTGGGCAAAATTCTCAACGACTTTTCTCATCAGTCAATAAATGGACTATGTTTGCAATGTTCTGTTGAGACAAAAAAAAAAAAAAGTTGCCACTGTGTGCAAACATGGGCAAGATAGATGCGTGGTTTCTATTATATATTATCTCTGCTGGCAATCAGACAACTAAGTCAATTAATTGTACCAGGATATCACAGTTATAGGCGATAATAGGGCTTTTGCTAACTTTTGCTACATCCAATTGAATAGTTAATTCTTGAGTAAAAACCAGCAAAAATGACAATGAGAAGACTAAAAAATCATGAAATTCACGCACAGACTCACAAAATGACTCTAAAGTTTAAGGCGTAGTTACACAGGTGCCATGGGAGATTCTTATCTAATTTGAGGCTTTTCTCTGTGTGTTTTCTGCAGAGAGAGAGACAAATTAGATAGGTTTCCCTCCATGCCACCAGCGCAGCTCTGCCATTTAAGACAAAAGATGGCGGAGATTCTTATCTACTTTATCTCTCTCTTCATAAAAATACTCAGATGAAAGCCTAAAATTAGGTAGGAATCTCCCATGGTACCTACATGGCTCCACCACTATGCCTCAAAATTTAAAGGCACATTGTGAGTCTGTGAGTGAATTTCTTGAGTTTTACTTCCTCACTCTAACGAAGTCATTTTAAGATTATTTTAAGTGCTCATCATAATTTTTGCTGGATACAATGTAACTATTCAATTGCTTATGGCAAAAGTTAGCAAGAGCCCCATTAAAAATCATGCCATCATTTTGCACTGAAATAATTCTTAAACCTAATTTGGTTTGCATTCCCAGCATTCCACTTAGTTCGGCCCTTCAACATGAACAACAATCACCTTAAGATCATTAGAAAAGTTGACCAAGAGCAACAACAAGACACAGGAATTCACTAGCAGTGATAGTACTCTAAAACTTAAAATTGACTTTAAAGCATAAAAATTGAGTTATTGAGTTAGAGCTAAACTAAACCAACATTGCAAATGTTAAGGTAGACAAAGGTGGAAAAGAGGAATCAAATGGATTGACAACGGGTGATTTCAAGATAACGGGAATTGCAAATCAGCAGGCCAGTCAGGGGCTTTAGACCATTATGTGAAAAATAAAAAGTCAAACAGCGATGGTTTTTCATCGAAACTTACAGTCTGAGGGAGAAAAAAAAATGAGAGGGGAAAAAATTATCATTGCCTCGGAATATATCACACTTTTTCAGGCAGAATTTATACACTTTGATACGGTTTGGCATTAGTGACAAAGAGTACAAATTCTGCCTAAAAAAGTGTGATATATTTTGCCGCGATGATAAATTTTTCCCCTCTTTTTTTTTTTCTCCCTCAGACAGTAAGTTTTGATGAGTAACCACCACTCTTTGACTTTTTATTCTTCATATAATGGTCTAAAGCCCCTGACAGGCCTGCCGACTTGCAATTCTCTTTATCATGAAATTACCCTTACGTGATATTCCTCAACTCAATTTTCCTGACTTAAGTCACACTGAATCTACAGTGAGTTCCACACACCCGAAAAGCATTACTTTTTTCAAAAGAAATGTAAAAAATCTGTGTTTCCGCGCTGAACTACTTGACAATTTCAAGTATTGTAAAAAGCACCACACTTATCTTTAAGAAAATAACCTACAGTCAAGGAACAAGAGTTATTGAGTTTGTGGTATTCAGAAACTTGGATCAAGAACTAAAAAACAATCCATTTGAAAGGAGGTGAAATGGCGATTAGACCTGTTAGTAGAATTATCAACATTGCATGAAATTAAACTGAAAAGAAAACATGTGCTTCATAGAGAGAAATGTTAAACAGATGGTTTTGATTCAACACAGCAGAGGTGCAAAAAATGTTTGATCATGCAATCCGTGACTGGCAAGAAATATGAGGTCAGTCACTTCCTAATGAGGCAGTGTGAGAACGTTGGCAAAATTCCTTCATTTTCAGAAAATTCCGCAATCAAGGATGTATCACTCATTTAATGTAAAGAAATCCTGAGATAAATAGTCCCAATAACGAATGAAAATTTCAGCAGTTTCAAACATTTTGCACCCCTGTGAAACAGTTCTCTGAAGAGAATTATTTTCAATAACCATACAGAATAGATAAAGCGTATGAATAAATAAAACTAAAAACTTACAGCTATCATCGTCATCCAACATAACTCTTATGAGAGACACACTAATGATGAAGCCAATCATCTAAAAAAGAAAAATGAGAAAGACAAATTACACAATGAACATAACAGTAAAAAGTAAAATAGGAAAAACAAGGAAGGATGTTAAAAAGTTGGTAACGAATCAAGAGCTTCATTCCGACAAAAAAAGGCAGAAATTATTCCATTCGGACCAGCAAACCCTGCCAAGTTTATGGCTTGTCTGCAGCCCATTTTAGAACAGCTGAAACAACCTGCCTGAATAGTTTAATGACAATGAGCTCTAGAAATTTGCTAAAAGGCTAAAATATTAAAAGACATTTGGAACGCTTATCCGATTAAAACAGTGCATCACTCATCTTGCTCCGTCTTTTGTTAGTCCACAAGGTATTTAGCATATCTAAAAAGCTTGAATACATTTTTGATTATGAAAGTTGCATTTATGGCTGGCATAAGAGTACCTGCTGCCAGAAGGCAGTTGTAGGAATAGCTCAATGGCAAGGCTGTTTTAGATTACAGTCTTTGCTCCGATGTGGCCTGGCCACCCTTGCGACTCTACGCATCCTGCACAGTGCATCTTTGCTCTTTCGTCCATTTGTAATCAATGCAGTATATGTTGCGTTTTCCAAAAAACGTGAACATTATTTAGTGAGTGCTATTCGAAACCTTTCCTCTTATTTTTTCTAATGTTCTTGATTCCTTAATAAAAGTAAGTTGAACGTCACTTCCATCATTGTGATATTTGTGGTTCTGAATTATTACAGGGGGAAAAAAAATGTTTTTTACCGACATAAACAATACATTGACAGCAATCAGCCAATATATACCCATTACATCAATAGAGGTCCTTTATCAATGAACAAAACCCCTTGAATCCCTTGCAAAACGCCAAAACGTTTGTGAGCACATTCCCGCCCGCCCAGTGTGGTCACTTGCATGGCGGCGATGTTTTTAGCAGTGTTCGCTTTGGTGTAGGACGAGCTTAAATCCTGAACTCCGATAATTTTTTTGGAGAATGGTGAGTTTGACAGCTTCCTATCACTCTATTTCTTGGAAGGGAATCCTCTGAAAAAATTTAATATCCAGTCAAGATGACCTTTGAGAAATTTTTCAAGTTAAACACACAGGATGACTTACGGCAAGAAAGTTTTGGATCGATGCTTGAAGCGCTTCGACATATTGATACTCTAGAACACATCCCACAACTGAGTCAGGTCTTACAGGTAAGAGTGGATCATCTACTGTTGTTAAATTTGCATGAAATAAAGGCTTACAGCCAGGTCCGTGAGATTCCCACCAACTGACACTGCCAGTGCCCAGGTTGAGAATGTTCTGATTCTGGAATAAGGGATACAATATTGAGTTTGAGAGCGACAGAGGATTTAAGGTATACATCATGAATATGTGACGCGTTCTGACAAAACCTACCTTATCTCCACAAACCAAAATTTTTAGGAGAGCAAAAATAAGATGCTAGGGTCGAAATTATGGGTTTTCCTGTTTTGATGCCAATTGCTTTCTAGCAGCCATAGTTACTACACAAAGTTTTAGTTCATAATTTAGCTGATAGAGGCATTTTTGTGGAGGACCTTTTTGCTGCCTCTATTATCTTTCCAAAACTTTAACTCCATTTTTCTCAAAAGCACATTATGTATTTCTATTGAACACTTGTCTTTGAACGAATTTGAGAGTTTTTGATGATGGGCCTATTGCAAACGAAAACTACAGTGGTTTTGTGCAGTGTTTCTTTAGTAAAATGATGCAAAAATAACTATGAATTCACTAAGTGGGTCTAAAATCTATTATCAAACTCAGGAACAGGAGATAAAGAGTGCTTATTCAGATAATATTCATCCTGCAACCGCCTACTACGTACAGTAAGTTTTTTCTTTATTTTTATTTTTTTGTTTTATTTTTAAGTTAAACAAGGAGACACTCAACTCTTACTCAGCTCTGTTGAGCTGATAGGAGTGCGATTTTAAATTCAACAGTAATAATAATGATAATTTATTTTGTGAAAAGGCACAGTCAGCAATACAAAAACACATTAAAATCGATATGAAATACAGGCAAGAGATTGACTATAGAACACAGCTTACGACCACAGATACTTAGCCGCAAAATGAACATTATCAGTAAGGATTTACTATTAATTTCAAGAAATTGAAAACTTGGAATTGCTCCTGTTTAATTTCAATGAGTACAGAGCATTATGTACAAACTTTAAGAAATATCAAAGGAGAAGGATTTAAATTTTACATCATCATTGACATAACATCAATTTTACATCATCATTGGTTTTCTGTTTCATGGGCAATATGATTCATTTGTGTACATTCTTGACGGCGGTCATTGTCATCTTGCAGCAAACAGTATCCATGAATGTTATAGCTTGACCCAGAAAATATTGGATTTGACAGTTTTACGGCTTTCATGAAAACATCAGCTTCAAACCTCAGATGGGGCAACCTGATTGGTTGGGAGCAGAGAAGAAGCTGACGTTTCATTCAAACCTAGAGTTGTCAAGTCCAATCATTCTTGGGACAGCCTATAAATGTGAGACTACAAGGTATCGAAGGATAGATCCAACGGTCATGGGCAACCCCAAACAGAAAATTTGTATTTCTTCCAAGGGAGAATTAAACTATACAATTTTAATCGTGCTCCTATTTTTGTTTTTGTTTTTGTTTTTGTTAATTTTGGCACTTCTCATATTGCTCTAGACAGACGCTGTTGCAAACTTTTGTGATGATCGCATTGAGTGAGAACATCCTGCATGATTTTTTCATAAGGGTAGGCAAATAAAAACAAAGACATGAAGACCGTACCATACCGGTACAGTTGAAAACTTATTTTCAGGCAGTCGATGATACTTCAAAGTAAAAAAAGGGGGATCTATTGTTAATATAAAAAAAAAAAAATTGTGAGGCAAAACAGGGGAGATATCTTTTCCAAGCATTCAAACACTGGGTAAATATAAAAATGAAATGAGCAGAATACACAATACAGTTAGGGATGATGGTAACTACTTACTCTATTTAAGCCACCAATATTTAAATAGAAACACACAACAAATATGTTCCAGCAAAACCAGAATACACTCCAAATAGTATACTGGAAGAAAAGGAAAAAAAGTTAGTACGCAAAGAAGTTAAGATTATAATTATACGGTTGGTTAAAAAAAAGGTCACTAAGAGCAAAGGGCAATGGTTCGTTACTCAGGAGGAAGATAGATGTAAGTAATCTCAACCTGGTTTCATGCTATTCCTTACCAACCATCTGTCACATCAACTTTGTAAATAGAGAATTAATAGTTGATTGATTTTTAATTAATTTAATTAATTTTCATAACTAATTTTTGGATGTGCATCAAAAAGTTCAATGGTAATGCCCTTTAGCTTTGTTTAACACTTCCTACTCTTAAAAATTTGAGCCTCACCATCACAGGGTACAAAGAAAAAAGTCTACTAGAGATATGAAAACTCTGAAGTTAGAATAATGAGACGGGCTTGATGGTGCTGCACTCTGCCAAATTGTAGAAGAACCAGTTAAGTTCTAGGACCTACTAGTTTGCCAGTGATCTTCCTATCCAGCTTGTTTCATAAAACCGCTATCCGAGCCATCAAAGAGCTACTGGTTTTTGTTGGCGTTATCCCATACCAAAATAGAACTCTACTTTTTGAATGTTGGATAAGGATGTATTTGACTTTGAAATGGAAAAGGTTAAAGAAGCTATCAAAGCTTTTAAAGCAAAAATAAAAAAATAAAACAAAGATAAAACAAAAACTCAACATTAAAGATGAGAGCAGCGATTTATAGTACCTTCAAATATAATTCAATTTTTCTAATAATGACAACCCAAAAATTTGGCATGAGTCAAGTTGGAAGAGTCTCTTATTATAAGAACGAGTTTACCTCTGAGTTTTTTGGGGAAGAGAGTTTCTCCTACTAATTTGGTAGCATAAGTAGAATGCACGTGTTCCAAATTAAACTTAAATTAAAAATGTATCACGGCTTTAGCCCAAAATTGATTGATAAGAAAAACGTGACAGACAAATGGTACGGAATCACAAAATCTATAAATTTCAAAACTAATTGGAAAAAATATATGACTTAAGTGGAGAAAATACAAAGGTGAGAACTAAACGGTTATTTTTGTTTTCCAAAACGATCATGGTAGTATGGGTTTCACACTGAACAGCCTGGACTAATTTTCCATAGTACAGTAGAAACTCGTAATAACATTTCTCATTTTAACGTTTCATCAGTGATGACGTTCATTTTTGCGAGTCTTGTTCAAACTACCATAAGAGATCATATAAAAAATCGCGTTATAACAGTTTTTTTCTTAACACTTATTTCTGTAAGTACTTAAAAATAAAACAGCAAATATGTTTGTAATGACGAATAAATCTTGCCTTTTTACGTGTTTCTCGTATTTTCCGTGTTTCCTGTCAAAATAATTGAATAATGCGTCTAGGAAAACATAACATCGGAAATATCGTTTTGAAATGTTATTTTCAATTTAACGTTTTATCCACTGTAACGTCCAAAAAATTTTCCCCCCTCAGAAAAATTACGAGTTTCTACTGTATTTCAAAAACTAAATCTGAGTCGAGAAAGAGAACAAGTTCAATGGTAGAAAAATCAAGGACATTATGAAATGATTAATAAAATCCACACGCAAAAAAAAAAAAAGTTAACGCAAGAAATTTATTCTACTTGGTTGGTTATTACAATGAGTACTGCACAACTATGCAAGTACTGGTACTCTCTAAAATAAAGATGCAAAATCACACAAAAATCATCGTTTGAAAACAAGAAAACTTAAGAAACCTAGAAAACTATAAGACCCGAGTATTCTCGACGACACCATGTTCGGTTAGAAAAATTGGCCACGCGGTTAGAAGACAGTTTTGGTGCGCCGTTCAAATAAGACGAGGCACGCTTCCCCTACTATCAAAATATGTTTATTAACTCATTTTGCTGTTTTAAATATACTATCACGATTAATTTTTTATCAAAAAAATTACTAACAAATACGACACGACTGAAACGACGCGATTGCTCACTCAATGTTAACATTCCTGATATGCTGAGCACCGCAATTTTCGGTTAGAATTGGCTCTCTCATGAGTAGCATTGATCGAAAGCACTCGGGTCTCATAGTACACTTTAAGAAAATCTAATCTGAAACAAGGGAGAAGCATTTGAGAGAGGAGGTGCAATACTATAAAATTGGATACCTCTTCTCCCTAGATAAGGAGACATTTTAATACACAGTATCTATAAATATAAGTAATAGATGACCATTTGATTTTTGAATGGTACTACACCAAAATTAGGTACATCATCTCAACAGAAAAAGAAAATGAACAAAAGTACTCATGGTGAAGAAAAAAAAAAATAAAAAAATAGAGGGATCATAATTTTTGAGATAGCGCCCTCTAAGCTAAAACCAGATTTTTGATTGTTCTTACCGCCTGGGAATATCTCTTACATAAGAGCAAATTCAAGAAAAAATAAAACATCATGAATATAGTTGTTTTAAATAGTAGAATTTATACATCCATTTGTTTAGTTTTTATTTATGTATTTTATTGATCCAATTTTATTTTATTTTATGTTTTTCCATTATTATTTTCATTTTTATTTGTTTTGATTTTTCTTTTCATTTATTTATCTATTTATATATCTATTTATTTATTTATTTATTTATTATTGTTAACGGTTGATTTTTTTTATTTATTATTATTAAAAGTGTATGTTACTATGTATCATCGATACACTAAATCCAAAATTTTATAGGTACTCTACTCTAGTAAGTAAGTCTGAAATGTGTAAGTACAAATCTGTTGATTTTAAAACTGTACAATAAAAAAAAAAGAAAAAAAAAAAGAACCAAATCAAAAATAACGTCTAAACCAATCGCTTATAATTAGAGCTTTATGCCCCCTCCTCCCTCACACCTCGATTTGTTAAATTTTGCTGCTTATTTTTGGGTCAAGAGGAAACTTAATCCACCCAATACCTCTCAGATTGCACCCTTTCTAAGAAACCTTAATTTTTCTTCAAAATTTCGGAAGAGGTTTCAAAAAATTTAATTTGGAACCTAAGACGACGCAAGTAAGAGAAAACAACTTGAAGAACGAAACACAAAAAGGAAGGGGGGGGACAACTCATGCTAAGGTTCCTGTAAACTTACCGACGCCAGGTATTTCACACGAAATTGACAAGCACCAAAAAATCCGAAAATTATGAATAATATTTGGAAAAAGTTAGACAAAACTGGACCCCACATGAAACCAAGGAAGTCAAAAACTTGCCTTGTGGCTACAGTGATCTGAAAAATAAGAGTGTCAATCAAGTCAAAACAATTTCACGAATGTATTCGGAACAAACACAAAAATATTAGAATAAGTTCAAGGGGACACAGATCTTCAAAAAAGTGTGGCCTGGTTTATAAAAAAAAGTAATCCAAGCACAATGGTCAGCTCCGGTGGTCCATTTCAAAATAAATATTCTGACTTTAAAAGGCAGGTCCTTGAATTGTCCGGAGAAAAATTTGAAAAAATTATGAGTTTCTAGAATGCATTCATAAAGGGCGATAAAAATTTAAACTTGTAACCTAGCCCTCCTAAAATTGGATCTAAAGATTGCTGCTTAAGGCAGGGATGCGAAATGTTCCAAAACCCTGGAAGTTTCAAACGAAATATTTTTTCCTCATAGGATTTAAAAAGTGATGACTTTTTACTTGTAAGGTGTTATAATTAGCAAGTACAGTGTGTAGACTGTTGGTACTCAAAAAGACGAATATTTTCAAAATAATGCGGCCATTTCCCTGGGGAAATAATAATGCCAGGTGAATTTCCCAAAATTCCCTAAAATTTTCTCTCTTTCACGTGATCCGCGGATCGATACATCAGACATTATTTGTATCCCTGACTTAAAGATGGGCTTGTAACAATAGAAGCTGCTTCACAGGAGTTGATGGATCTATAAAAAATCAGAACTTTAGTAGCTCCCGTTGGAAAGGGTATTGATTCCGATGTGCAGAAACCAAGAATATGCTCACTATGCATAAAAACAAAGCGTACTATTAATCATCCTCTCTAAGGACCTTCCTCCAGAAAGAAATAGAAAAATTAAATGGTGATGAGATGAATTTTCTAGCAACAGGGAAAAGAATGTCAAAGTTGAAGATCTCAAGACTTCCATGGCAGGTCCTACACAGATACAGGACTGTGTATTTCTCTCTCTCTTCCCATATGAACACATGTGTTAGAAACGGATAGCGGAGGGGGCCATCTCGTGACTTTAGCCCCTATCTCCATCACTTTCTAACACACATTTAAACGGGAAGAGAGAGAGAAAAATAATCTCTTAGATCCCCCTATGGACATGTCAAGGTCATATCGCTAATGCATTTTATGACAAAAAATGTGACAACAAAGATGGTGGCTGAGTAGAATTAATAATTTTCAGTCAGACTTAAATTACTATAAACGCCCAAGGTATACGGAGGAACAGGTATAGACAGCAGGCAGAGCTTAAAGAGTGTGTGAGTGAGTTAGATCTTGATGATATAGTAGCCATCACCATTGTCAGAAAAATGCTTATGGCTGTCGTGACGTATCCGTCACTTCCACTAACACAATTGCACATACTTGTTTTGGCTCCGCCTCCTGTCCATACTTGTTGCTCCATACACCTAGATAAATTCCCATTGAAGGTGCAATGCACTATCCTAGAACTAATCAAGGTTGTCTACCTCACTTTATGGTCAGCTGTAAGTTCGAAGTTAGTTTATCTTGTCCAGGCTAATTTGGTTCCTCATAACCCTGTACCTTCCAATAGCAAACACTCTGGCACAATCTCTACAGTATCAATAAAGACTTTTGACTTCTACAAATTTACAGCCAGTGAAAATGAATTTCTAAAACCTTAGAACACTCTAATAATGACACCTTATAACACTTCAAAAGAGAATTGCTCAGGATAATCTTATTAGAGATCCTGAAACTGTATTGCAATGGCAGTTGAGGTAAACTCAGCCAGCAAAACAATTGTCTTGCGTCAATCAACCTGATCAAACGAAAGCAAACATCTTAGGGATCAATATAGATTTAAATATGGTAGAACTGAAGCATTTTGAGTGTCAAGCCATGAAAAATAGCCGAGTTTCTTTCAGAAAAGATGGCTGGTGACAGCTTGCCCAGCTACCTGCGAAATAGGATTGTTTGCGTGTATGATCATCAAAGTCAGTATGCTGAAACACAAACTCGCCTACTGCCCAGTAAACAAGCTGATCTGTCATCTGCCAACTCTTTTGGAATGACCTCTGCTCTTGTTGTTTGAGAATGTTTAAGTGCGCTTTAACTATGGCCTAGAGACAGTAAATAAGTAGATCATTGGAGAGCTAGATAAACTAGTGACAGGGCCAGATAGAGCTTGTTGTAGGTGCGTTTGCATCTGATACTTGTCGCAAGATTGGCTATGAAACAGCTCTAGTTGATGGATTGCGATGTGCAGATGCTATAAACAAGCACTCTGCAGAGCTCTGAACAAGAGCAGATGCATTGTGAGCATCGAGTTCTGACAAGTAGTGGTGCGTGCTACCGAACCGCATCAAAACGCATCGGTGAGTGGTTGGTTTCTGCAGAATTTTGACTCATTGCTAATCAAGCACCCACGAATGCGCTTTGATGCGGTTCAGTAGCACGCACCGCTACTTGCCAGGACCCAATACTCAAAATGCGTCTGAACTAAAAGACGCCAACTTTGCGGAAATAACCTCTAAGGCCAACAGAATTCACCATTCTTCAAGCTTTGAACAGCCAAGTTTCATAAAATAGCTAATGCGATCATGAACCCTGCTTCAATCTGATTTTGATAGTATCTTAAATAATTACACTTAAGGTGATATCATTTTGAACTTACCATTTGAAGTACACATACTGACAAGAAAAAATGACGTTTCGTGTATGATCCCATGACCTGTCAGACAGCTGTCAGGATATGGTGCAAAACGATGCACTCTCCGACTTGAAGCGAAAAAATTGAGCATTCACAAGAAAGTTATTGGAATGCCTGCCAGAAGGAATTTAAAGAGGAGAGAATAATAAGTCCTCAAACACTCAAGACTCATCCTGTACGCTTCTGACAATTCAAGACATTTTGGTCTGATACACATTGGGAATTTCCTACAAATTGCATCCTTCAATGAGAGAGTATGCAAACATTTTTCGATTTAACAGTCACATTTCAAAAGTAAAACTTCATGAGAACAAACAGACATAAAGGGCACACCGATAGGAAAACTGTACATTACATATTTAGCACACAAATTCACATCACTTTAAAATATCACTTGGTCTCACTCGGGATGAGGAAAAACTTTACTTATGAACTCCAAAACAGAACATGAAAGTTAAACTTGATCCAATGGATCGGTATAGTTCTAAAAGAGATTGAACGATTTTATTCCAATTTGGAATTCAATAAAATATTCTGTACTTGTACAAACTTGTTTACTTCCATGACAGAACAACAAAGTATGTTGTAGAGGTTAGATGCTGATGATTGAAGGAGAGGGGGGACCGCAGGAAGACACGCCTACTTCTGTGAAATTCCAGAAGAGGGAGCTACGGGTGAATTATGGATGTAATTATGGAAATTATGGATGAAGAGGGGGGGGGGGGGGGGGGTGCAAGCAATAAAATCTCTCAACTAATCAGTTTTCATACCGAGATTTGTAAAACTTTTTATGTTTTTAAAGTTTGCTAATGTAAATGATAATGATAGGTACTTACTTTAGATCTGGGTAATGCTACTCTAACTCTAGGTTGCGGCCTGATGATGGTGACGAATGTTTCCCTTTACACGCACTCCCGCCGCACTCTTCGCCTCTCGCGCGAGTGTGACCGGTAAAAAGACGCTCCACATTCGCTATATTAATATTTGGAATTTCCCAACCTTATTTCTCTTCTCGCACAATGGAAATTAATATACTTGTCTGGATTTTAGCTTTCGGGGTTCTGGAAAACGATCGCTTTTAAAGCATACTGCAGTTTGAGTCGGAAGCAAAGCGTCTTCTTCAGATAATGGAGCTGTTGCAAACTTTTGCTACAGGCTTATTAATAGTTGATTATGGGGTAATACTCTGTACTTACAAATGACTATTAGCGCATACTAAAAAATCACGAAATCCACTCCTAAACTCACAAAATGCTTTTAAACGCAAGACCGTAATGGCGGCCGGGGCCGCGGTTTTCATTGGGGTTCCCTATCTTCAATCAGCGCCATCTACACGAGGTGTTCTCGCAACACCACACAAGAAGAAGCATATAATTGCCATAAGAAAACCGCGGCCTCGGCCGCCATTACGGTCTCGCATTTAAAAGCATTTTGTGAGTTTAGGAGTAGATTTCGTGATTTTTTAGTGCGCTAATCGTTATTTTACAGGGTATTACCCCATAATCAAATATTAATAAGCCTGTAGCAAAAGTTTGCAACAGCTCCATTGATGGGGTTGACATCTATCCCCCCCCTCCCCTCTAAACAAAAAACCCGCCTATGCTGCGTGAAAAATTGAGTCATGCAATGCGCCATTATTATGGAAGAACCATAAAAGAGTATGGGTGTACATAGTTTGAAATCCAAATGGGGCTCTTGCAAACATTTGCTAATAGGAAATAAATAGTCCATTCAAATGTAAAAACCAGCAAAAATCACGAAATGCACATTGTAATAAACTCACGAAACTGCTTAAAATCGGCAAGATCGTAATGGCGGTCCAACGTAGGTATCATGGGAGATTCCTGTCTAATTTGTCACTTTCTCTACGGAAACACAGAGATAAGTCTCAAATGGAGCTGTTGCAAACTTTTGCTACAGGCTTATTAATAGTTGATAACGAGGCAATACCCAGTAAAAATAACGATTAGCGCACTAAAAAATCACGAAATCCACTCCTAAACTCACAAAATGCTTTTAAACGCGAGACCGTAATGGCGGCCGGGGCCGTGGTTTTCATTGGGGTTCCCTACCTTCAATCAGCGCCATCTACACGAGGTGTTCTCGCAACACCACACAAGAAGAAGAAGAAGCATACAATTGCCATAAGAAAAACCGCGGCCTCGGCCGCCACCATCAAGGTCTCGCATTTAAAAGCATTTTGTGAGTTTAGAAGTGGATTTCGTGATTTTTTAGTGCGCTAATCGTTATTTTTACAGGGTATTACCCCATAATCATCTATTAATAAGCCTGTAGCAAAAGTTTGCAACAGCTCCATTAGATAGGAATTTCCAATGACACCTGCGTCGAACCGCCATTATGCCCGATTCTGAGAGTGAATTTCCTGATTTTTCAGTGTGCTCCTCGTCATTTGAACAGGTTTATATGCAAGAATCAACTCTTCAATGCCCCGTGGCAAAAATTCGCAAGAGCCCCATTGTAGAGCTCGCAAAAATTATTATTTATTATTAGAAACAGGTACCTGCGAACAATATAATAAGGGCAGCGGCTCAGGGCCGCCCTTAACTACGATAGAGCAGCCGGGGCAATGCCCCGTAAAGCCCCTGATGGTTGGGGGGTCCCCAAATAATAAGGGGGGTACGGGACCCTGGAACTTATATTGGCCGGGGCCCCAGTGGCGTATTGTCTTGTTGACAATGGATTAGAGAGCCTCGAAGAGGAACCAGTCTGCTCGTGAGTCAATTTTCCTATTCAAAATAACATTGAACATGCCCCGGAAGAGCAGAGGGGAAGTTTAGAGAGCGCGAGCAAGGTATATGGAAGAACAGGTATGGACAGGACACAGGAGGCGGAGCCTATCTCAGGAGGTGACGGCTACGTCACAGATGTTCTAGAGGGTCGCGATAAAATTCGCCAACTGTTCCAATCTATCTCACTCACTCTCCCGTGATCCCCATCTCTCGCTACTGCAGTAGGTGACGGCTACGTCATCGCCAAAGCAAGCGTGTCGTCATCATTTGGCGGGAAAACTCGAAAGCCCCTTAAACCCCGCCTCCTGTCCATACCTGTTCTTCCATATACCTTGGAGCGCGAGAGCCCTCTGCCAAATTGGCGCTAAGAAGCTCTCTAACCAAGGTATATGGAGAACAGGTATGGACAACACTCGACTCAGGGGGCGTGGCCACTTGGGATAAAGCGACTTCGCCGCCAAGGTATATGGAAGAACAGATATGGACAGGAGGCGGAGCCTATCTCAGTACGTGATGGCTACGTCACAGATGTTCTAGACGGTCACGATAAAATTCGCCTACTGTTCCAAACTATCTCACTCACTCTCCCGTGATCCCCATCTCTTGCTACTGCAATAGGTGACGGCTACGTCATCGCCAAAGCAAGCGTGTCGTCATCATTTGGCGGGATAACTCGAAAGCCCCTTAAACCCCGCCTCCTGTCCATACCTGTCCTTCCATATACCTTGCTTCGCCGCCATCTTGTCTCCTATTTAGGGCCGATTTTATCTTGTGAGGCCGGAACCGATGGTTCGTGAACCACTGGTTCAGTCGAACTACTGGTTTGCGAGAGAGTTGGATTTTTGCTTGGATTTCTGACTGGTGGTTCCTGAACCAGAGGTACCGTGTATATCTTGCATTGTTGTTTGTGGTTAGGTTTGAAGGGGAAGTTTATATGAAGCAATACTTTATTTATTTGAACAATGAAATGTAATTTTTATCTTTAAATGTTAATTTTGTGACTATAGAATGGATTAACATCATCAATTAAGTTGTTCATTTTCTTTTTCAAGATGTGAAATCTAAATCTGAATCGCGCGGTCAGAAAAATGGCGGCGGAGTCGCTTTTTTCACAACCAATCAGAGCCAAGCTCAGAGTGTTGTCCATACCTGTGCTCCATGTACCTTGCTCTCTAACAAACAGTTCTGCTCGACAGTGTGTTTTCCTATTCAAATAACATAGGCGATGCCGCGGAAGAGCAGAGGGGACGTTTTGAGAGCCTTTTGTCATGTTGGTGTCAGGAAGGCCTCATGATGAACAGGTCTGCTCGTAAGTTGTTTTTTTTTTCTATTCAATGTACTATGGGGCGACGCGACAACCTGCTGGAGGAGCAGATGGGGCGTTTTTAGAACCTTCTGTCTGGTAAGTAAAGCGTTAAGAATTCCTCGTGATGATGATGAACAGGTCTACCAGACCACCCGGAAACGGAATTTTTCTCGAAAACTACTGAACCAAATGATTTGAAACAAAAAAGTCAGATAGGGAATTGACTTCAAATTTTCCGTTCTTAATATTTTCAAAAGCCCCAAAATTAGAGGTTTTTAGAAAAAAATTAGGAGCAAAAATGTCGTTAATTGCCTTTAATTTACGAAAAAGAAATTTGTTTGATACCTGTAGGGGAGAATTTAAAAAAAAAAAAAAAAAAAAAAACTTGAAAAATGTGTTTGCGCCTCCCAAAAAACCCCCCAAGGGACAATTGGGGGCTTTTGAAAATATCAAAAACGGGAAATTTGGGGTCAATTCCCTTTCCGTCTTTAATGTTTCAAATCAATTGGTTCAGTAGTTTTCAAGAAAAATGCCCTATCCGGGTGGTGTATACCAGTGGCTATATGTATACATAGAAATCTTTATATAGCCACTGTAGTCTGGTACACCCTGTATAAGTCTGTTTTCCTAGTCCAAATAATATATGCGATGCTCCAAAAGAACAGAGGGGAAGTTTTGAGAGCGCAACAGGTCTGCTCGTAAGTCTGTTTTCCTATTCAAATAATATTAGGCGACGTCCCTTAAGAGCAGAGATGAAGTTTTGAGAGCGCTTTTGGGAAGTAGGCGTTAGGAAGCCCCCGAGATAAACAGGTCTGCTCCTAAGTCTACTTTCCTGTTCAACTAACATAGGCGAGGCCTCGGAAGAGCAAAGGGGAAGTTCTTAGAGCGCTTTGCCCCTCCTTGCTCTTGCTCTTTACCTGTAGAGCCCTTTACGTATAGCTACCACTTGGCATTCAAAGGAACACCCCAGAGCCCCCGACAAATATTGCTTATTTCAGTGGGAAGACCTCCACAATCCCATTAGACTTATCCAATCATAGATGGGCCCCCGTCATATATTCTGCCCCGGTGCCCCAAGAGGTGTAATTACAGCCCTCTGGCTGCGGCATTGTACAGGTAATCTTTGCGGGAACCATCATTTTTAAGCCTGAAGAAAATGATTTTAGGGCCTGCAGGATAGGGTCAAAATCTCACAAAACCGGGAAAACCCCGCAGCGCCCGTGTGAAATCCCGACCACTCTGATCTAACCTCAAAAACGCCAGGGCTCCGGCTCCTGTATGGACTATACGTGGTCTTAGGCGAGGGGCGGGGGGAGGGGCTAGTTGTTGACATTTGTTAATTTATTTCTTTTTAAAAAAAGAAGAGAAGCGTGGTAATTATAATAATGGTGTTACAGTGTTACAGTCTAAAAATTATATCCGAGAAGAGTGATGCTGATGATTGCTAATGAATGGCAAGTGAATCAAGTGTATTCTTTGTAACTGTTTCCTACCCCGGTGAATTAAATTCTTGCTTTCATTTTGATAACATCATCTCGACTTCGTTCTTATCATTTCGCGAGTAGTGATTTAAGGAAGTAGGTTCTTATTCTTACTCTGCTTCACTTCCTCTTCCAGTGTCCAATAACTAGGGTCGACAACTGGATAAATACGTAGTCTTATCGGATGTCGAAATGACCCCATATCCCACGCCATCATCTTATGTAAATTTATTTCGGAATCAATCCATTTCATCTTATCAGCTAGAGTCATTATTTTTCAACGATTTTAAGCTGTGTACACAAGTACATGACTGACTTTGTAACATTTTTCTTGTCACCACGTTGCCTTCTTTGTTAGTGCAAAAAGTTGATGATAGGTAGTTGTGCTACATACCTACTTGTTTAAATCTAATTAAGAGATTTTTGAAGCAGTTTGTATATTTGCCTAATGGTTGCTATCATGCCTGTCAAAGCTGCTGGTTTCATAGTTTTCAGACACTCAAATGCACTGATTGAATATTTGTTACTTCAAGCCTCATATGGTGTTAGTCATTGGTCACCTCCTAAAGGTAGGTAATCAATTTCAAACTTCTCTGTTATCCTTGCCAGAACATGAAGAGATTTATTTCGCAAGTTTTTGCTTAAAGTTGCTGGAACAGTAGAAGCATTTTGACTATCAGGTTCTGACTAGTACTTAGCTGTGCCTGCCTGCTTCTGAAATTTATCAAAACGCATTGGTGAGTGGTTGGATTTGCTACGAGTTGTAACTCTGTGTTAACCAACCGCTCACTGATGCGTTTCAGAAGAAGGCACTATTAGAGGTCGTTTCAGAAGTGTTGACCTCTGACAGCCCTTTGTTTACATGCCGAGTTGGCCGGTTCTGTGCCGATCGTGGCGGGAGGGCACTGGCGAGGGGGTTTGCTCTCCCGAACGTCGGTCGGCGCAGCAGACAGAAATACGTTCATCTGCGCTTGTAAACAAAGAGCTGTCAGCGGCCAACACTTCTGAAACAAGCTCTACTTGTCAGACAGTTAAAATGCTTTAGCTCTCTTAGATTTTGTTCAGACTGTCATGGAAATGTTGTTGTCATTCGGTTATCCTAGTACTAGCAAACATAAACACTTTGTCCACAAAACACGGACATTTTGGGTCAAAAAACAATTAGATAAACATAATTAATTGTGCTCTAGGGAGGAAATTACTGTTGCGCCAAGTAAAATCAAATTCTTCTGACTTTATAATCATTCCATCAAGCAGATTTTTTAAGTCATACGTACAAAGGTACAATCTTGACAGAGTACATTTTTTTGAAATTATGACCCTTACACTGAATTATAATTCATTCCAAGCAGCCTAAAATCTCAAATGCTTGCGTTTCCTGCAACATTGAAATCTGAGATCACAAATTTCACAATTTTCTTTTCGAGCGACTCAAATGTTTGAAATTTTTTCAGGACATGTGGATCCTGGAGAATCAGATCTTGTCACAGCATGGAGAGAAGTCAAAGAAGAAACTGGACTATCAAAAACAGATCTTAGTCTCATTCCCGATTTTGAGAGGAATCTGACGGTAAAAATTGACTTAGTTGGATTTTATTAGATAGGAATTTATCGAAAAAATAAATCAAGTGAAATATGGACTTTTAATTCTTGTGATTCCGGACGAAACTTAATTTCAATCCGAAAGATAGCGCTACTAGTCGCTTTGGGGAAAAGTCGTGTTTGGCATTTTAAATAGAAAACAAAGAAAAAACGCAAAATCCCAGAATGTCAGCACCTGTACAGTTTTTTTATGGATTTTCTGAGCCCAGACTGAAGAAAAATTGGTAGAGAATGAAAGTTGTAAATTATAGAATTCATTTCGCTGTCTATTCATGTCTGGGTATTTTCAAATTTCATAGTTTCTGGCTTTACTTTTTAGTGTTTCAGTGAAACTTACAGGGTATCTTCTTGAAGTATGCTCTCAGGTGCTGATGTTCTCTAAGTTTGTATTTTTAGCGTGAATGCCGTAATTTTAGCCAAAAGCTGTATAGAGCAGCGTGACGTGGTGTCATCGGTTTGATTTAATGGACCCTGGAATCATCTTTATAGTACTATCTAATCTACAAGCTTTCTATTATCTTAATTTTGGTTTCGGATACTAAACTGCCTCAACATTGGAAACTGCGCAGCTAAATTTCAGCTAATTAGACCGAGACATAAAAGACCTGGTTGAATGCTGACATTTGTGGGCCCCCCTTATCAGCTTGAAAACTGTAAATTAGGTTCATCACTTTGTACTCATGAATACTAAATATCTGGAAGCGTATTATTTTAAGCGTCTCTCAGTAAAAATGCAACGTGCTTAAATTCATTAGCATTTATTTTTATTATATAATAAGAGAAACAACTTTGGAAAATTCAAAAGTATAAAGAAAATAAGTTTGCCTTCATTTCTGAAACGACCTCGGTGAATAAGACTATTGGTCAAGAATTGTATAACTTGACTGTTGCTTTGGTGACCATTGTCAAAGTGCCCGTTTTTTAAAGCTATCCATGAATGGGTCTATTGCGCACATTTTTTTTTTCATTTCGTTAAAGTACTTGATGAAAGAAGCTCACAGTATTTTTTATAATTTTTTTGAGCACGGGATCGTAAACTAGTAATATACTAGCGAAGTTACAAAAATTTCATGCGATTTGAACAGGTTTTGTTCCGGCACAAACTCGATGATGTCATAGTATAGGTCCGGCAAAGGGGTACAACTGAAATCAAATTACTGCTAATAATACGTGTATTTACTCTTTTGCCATGAATTCCTTCAAATAACTGTGTATGGGACTATTTATGCTTTTTGTTGAATTATTGGCGCCGATGGATGATGGATTTCGACGTAGTTTTGCATAGTTATTTAGCTGACGGCAGTGATTTGATTCCATATATCATGACGTCTGCGAGTTTTGCGCCGTTACTATAATTTTCAAATTCATTTTGCAGTGAGCCTCAACCAATGGGGCAGTTGCAAGGGTCTGAAAGGTTGTGTTTTTTATAAAGAAAATGAAAGTACTCGATGAACTGACAAGGGGAGTGTCAGGTTTGTCCGGTGCCGATTTTGATGAAATTTACGCCAAAATGTAGCTTATGTGTTGCTGATACACGAACCCCCAAAAGGTTTGACTGATCGTCAAACCTTGCCCCCGGACCCTGCAAATGCCCCCTAACATTTTTTGAATTTCGGGCAAAAGGGCATGCGCGCTTAAGTTCTGGATTTTCCGATCTTCTGTCACCAGAGCTGCGTGGCGCAGTCACCTACAGCACCACCCTTCCAATCGTGAGGTACACAGATCGAATCTCACGCTCGACGACTCTTTTTTGCGAATGCCTTTTAATCTTTTCTACCTTTTTAACGATATTTCATAAAAAAGCACGAACGCCGAAATAACAAGCAACAAAAACAATTCGAAGAAACAAAGGAAATGACAGGTAAACAAATGTTTAGTTAATCAAGCAACCGCATAATGAAGAGAGATACAACTCACCAAATATCTTGCAGACGAGGAAGACATTTTTACAGAACTTCACAGATTTTTGACGAGCTGAAGAAAATTTTTCAATAAACACAAACAAAAACCAAAATTATTTTAAATGTGACATTTAACTTTAAGAAGAGAGAGAATAGGAAAAAGTTATTTCAAATAGGGTTTATCATTACTTTTTAATGAAAAGAAATTAATAATACATAATAATAATGATAAAAAAAAAAAATTAAAAGAAATTTTTTTAAAAGAATTAAAAAAGAATAAATAAGGGGGGACAGCTAATTGCAATTTTTTGGATGGTATAAATCATATAAACAAATAAAAGAAAAGAAATCATCACAACACGCACAACGCACAGCAAATGAACGATCTTTTTTCACGGCACGTTACGCACTTATTAATCAATACTTTCGGCAAAAAACAAATTTCGTTAACAGTTTTAAATTTTTCTTTTGGCTCCTCAATTGGCTGGCAATTGGCTTTGTTTTTGTTGGTTTTTATTTCGGTGTTTGTGCTTTTTTTTTAAATATCGTTAAAAAGGTAGAAAAGTTTAAAAGGCATTCGCAAAAAAGAGTCGTTGAGCGTGAGATTCGATCCGTGTATCTCACGATCGGAAGGGTGGTGCCGTTAGTGACTGCGCTACGCAATTCAGGTGACGGAGGGTCGGAAAATCCGGAACTTATGCGCGCATGCCATTTTTGCCCGAAATTCAAAAAATGTTAGGGGGCATTTGCGGGGCCGGGGGGCGAGGTTTGACGATGAATCGTGTATCAGCATCACATAAGCTACATTTTGGCGTAAATTTCATCAAAATCGGCGCCGGACAAACCTGACACTCTCCTTGTGAGAACAAATATGCCTTTGGTTTCTGATTAGGTTCCGTTGTTCTGGAGATGAGATTTTGGCCTAAAATACTTTATTTTAAATGGGAATTACGCGTAGTGATGTCACTACGCACACGAATTCTTAAACTTCACTCGTGTGTATCTCCAAAACCGGGACACTTATGACAAAACCAAAGACACCATGGTTGTCAGCTCATCAAGTACTATCATTTTCTTTACAAAAAACACATTTCAGACCCTTGCAACTGCCCCATTGTTATTTTTTCTCAATACCATAGGAAATTTCATGAGTCTTTGTTGTTTCCATCAGTTTGCTTGTAACATTCTACTTTAGAATCAGTTCTTTCAGGCTTTATAGCAAAATTGCGCAACAAACCCATTGCCTTTAACTAACGGGACTTTTAACGACGGTTACCGTAGCAACAGCCAAGTTTAACAATTCTCGATCAATGGCAGCACTCACACTCATTGATAGTCATAACGATCAGTTTAGCGACGAAGTAAATGATCAACCTTTAGATTTTATTATTATCTCTTAAACCTCTAAGTTTTCCTCCATATTTAGCGGCTGCAAAATGGTATTGCTTGATTGATTTCTTCATTTAAATTTAACGCTTAAGGAATATGTTGCATAGAAAAAGTTTGTATTTATTCAAGTGTTATTTATCTGTTGCAGTATCAAGTGAAAAATGAAGAGAAAACAGTTGTTTATTGGCTAGCAGAACTGAAAAAATTTGATGAAGAAGTTAAAATATCGTCAGAACATACAACTTATAAATGGGCAACACTAGAAGAAGCAATAAATTTTGTGGAACATCTAGATCTCATACAGTTGTTCAAAGAAGCGCAAGAATTTTTGATGAAAACCAAATTTGGTTCGTGAAAATTTGTTCGTGCTAAGTACTTTGTAAAATATTTGCTAATATTTAGATGGTGGATTTGATATTTTTTAAGTTTATTGATATTGTTTTGTTCTTTGTTGTCATGTTGTTTATTTTGCTAAATTTTCTTCTGGGTGGTCTGCTTACCATCCATCAAATAGACCAGACTTAGAATATTTTCTCTTATCATTAAGAAAGGAAAAAAAAAGTTTATTTCTTTAAATAAATTGATACAAGTGTGAATCTTGAAACCAATTAATTTTGTTTAGTTTAGTAACAAATTAAAGTTTTAATTTCTCAAAAGAGAGGTCACAAATTTCTTTAAATTAACCAAGACCAAAATTTTAAAACTGAGTCAAATTTTGTAAGAAAACTGAAGAAAGTATCCGGGAAAACAACTCGATCTACTATTTAATTTTTTTTTTTTTTTTTCAAGTTTAAATAGAAAACTGTTTTTGGTCTCAATTTTGGGTTTAAAAAAAAAAAAAAAAAATATAGTCCTTTTAAAAACTGATTAACTTGTAAAAACAGAATTCATCTCTTCCTATTTTTCCCTCTCGCGACATTTACCGATCGGTGGATAGGCAACTCTCTCTTCCAAAAAGGGTGCAAGTCATCGGTTAATGTATCAATCGAGGCTTATTTTGTGCCGGTGGATAAATAATATTGTAGCGTATTTCCATTGAAATGAAATAAGAAAACAAGTGAAGGAACAATGGTTTTTATTATTTATGAAGAGGTTCGCTTGGATACAAGTAACAACATTATGAACTCAATGTGATGAAAATCGCAGGAATGATAAAGGTGGTTCACAGTGGTGCCAAATTAACTTATTCCATGGAACATCAGATACATTACCAACTTGACAGATTTTACAAAAGTACCTATGGAAGGGAAAAGTATGAGCTGCTAAGTATGTTATTCCAGGTGAAACTCTTGGAGATTGCAATCTAATAGCTAGTGCTAAGAGTTGCTACTCTAAACTTTGTTTGTTACGAGTAATTTGAATGAAACAGCACGAATTTACGCTGGAAATCCTAGCATCAACACCTTTATGATTTTTTGAGCACTAATTGAAGACCTTGCCGAGAGAGCGGCGTAAAGAAAAATTGATACTTTGTAGAAATACGTGTTGAAAGTTTCAGGGTGGTTTTTTGATCAATGAAACCAAATCTTGGTTTTATTTCTTTCCTACTTCAAAGTATTGAAAAACCACTATCAAACAAGTTCTTCTCCTATGCGTACATTTTCTTCTATGCTCTTCTCTCAGCAAGGTCTTCAATTGTTCAGAATTGATCAAGAATTCAGGTGTGAAATGGAGCTGTAGCACACCTTTGCGACAGGCGATTTAAGTTTCAATTAAGATGTAAAAACCTTCAATAATAATGATGGTAGCCCTGGAAAATTACAAAATCCACTCCTTAACTCACAAAATGCTTTTAAACGCGCAACTGTGATGACGGTATTAGACACCAATAATGGGAAATGCCCATCTTAATTTCGTCCATCTTTCTATGTTTGGAAGGAAGATTCACAGAGTAACCATCCATTAGAGGAGAGCAGGGGTGCAAAATGTGCCCAATCTAGCAATCCGCGGATCGCGTGACTGTGAGGAAATTTCTGGAAAAATGAGGAAATTCATCATTTTTTTTTTTTTCTTCTTCAAACTATGGCAATGAGGATTTCCCAGGAAAATAGTGTAAAAAATGGGAAAATGTCGGTCATTTTGCGAACATACGGTGTTGAAATGTTAAAATAATAAAAGAAAAAAGTCTTCACTTTCAAATTTTTGCGAGGAAATTTTTTAAAATCCTGTGAGGAAATAAGTCATGGATCGCGTGAAACTTCCAAAGTTTTGGAACATTTTGCACCCCTGGAGGAGAGGTTAACAGCTAATTAATGGTAACTTGACATGGCTGCCAAAGAAAAGTCATCTTTCATTGGCTATTTCTTGATGGAGTGACAGTATTATTCGATGGGAATCTCCCTTTCATAGAGACCAACGCCGCTTTCAAAAGCATTTTCTGAGGCCAGAGCAATTTTCTTAGTTTTTAGCACTACCATCATTATTTTTGTAGGTTTTTACTTCTCATTCGACCCTAACACTTAAAAGTGGTCGGCCAATTTTCAGGTTTTTTTTATTTTTTCATTTTATTTTCTTCTTTTTGGCCCTAATGGATTTTTTGGACACAATATACCCCTGTGCAACCCGTATACCGGTGGACATTTTTTAACGTCCGTTATGTTTAATACGCGTGCAATCATGAATGACGTTTATAAATGGCCTTGACCGCCGCAATGGCAAAATCCATTTAGATATTTATAACGTCTTTGACCACTTAAGTGGAAAATTGCTAACAGCAAAAGTGTGCAACATCAAAAGTTCATAAATATGTATCATAGTAAAAAGGAAGTCAACAAAACAGGAAACAAGGCCTTGAAGTTGAAAAGAAAAACTGACAAAAAAACGAATGAAAAGAATCAATAATTATATTTACCATCTTATTAAATTCTAGAATTAGTTACAAATTTGATCAATTCTACGAAAAGCATGCGAACAAGTTTTCAGTCAAAATTTTACACAACATAAAAGCATCCACTGTACATAGTTGGAATGAAAGCTCTTTGGGATGTCCATGAATTAGGTAATTAGTTCTTTACTCGCACTGCTAATGAAAATTTCAACAAACTGAAGAAAGTACAGGTCAATTAATATTGGAGCTATGATGATAAATAATTCATAATTTTCTTTTGTGATTGAAACGAAGAGATCAGCTGATAGGTGATCAAACATTTAGGGTGCAAAGTGTCGTCATCCGTCCTCAAATCTTATTCATAATTAATTTTACATGCTAATGAGAGTAGCTTAAATTTTCATGTTTGAACAAACTAATGAGGGTCTCACTCCTTTTTGAGAAAAAGGACCATTTATTTCAAACCGGGGAAGTAAAAACATTCATTAGGTGGTGATTAATAACATTGCTCTTAAATGAATTGTTTGAAGTAGGATTCAAGCATGTATTTACTTATTAAAAGAAACTTTGAGAGTCTCTGAAGAAACATTGTACAAAAGCAGATCAATTAGGAGGCATAATATGCACTCAGATTTTCAGAAGGATGCATGTTTGAGCATGGAGTATTTAGTTCTTTTGTAACTCTCAATTTAAAGTAACGTTAGGATGGGTGTTTTCTTTCCTTATCAATCGAGTCTTATAAAATGAAATAAAATTCAATTTACAGTGCGTTGCCATAATTAACAGAGTGAAAAAGTAAAGCCAAAAAAGTTCATCACAATATCACATCAATCATGAGCAAACAAATTTTGGAAAATGTCGATAAATTTTCGTCCATCTTCGGTTTTTTCGTTTCATTTAAAAACAAAAAGATTGAGCAATTTCTCTTTTGCTACTGCATATTTATTTTAATTTTAAAGTTTGTCATTTGGTTTTACGTCATGCGAGACTTACATCAAACACAGAACAGTGATATTGTTGACACCAAAGCTTTTGCGTATTACGTTTACATCGTGTTTTTGAACACTGCCGTTCTTGCAACAATGTTTGAAAATTTAACAAAAAAAGTGACCAAAAAGTCAATAATGGATCAAATAAACACTGTGAGCCTTCAGTTGGCAGCGTTAGAGAGGAAAAGCGGAAGAAAGGAAACTTGTCAGCGGCGCCCGCTCTTTAATATTGTGTTCATACAAGTCATAACTCTGAAATTGCTAATCCTCGATGTCTGCATCACTGCTTTTTACTATCGGTCGAAACATGTATTTCATTACATTAATTTGATAGCTGTTCAGAATGCACTTTTGATCATTTCTGAAATACGGCTATTACTGTTACTCATTGTGATTCAAAATATGTTTACGAGCATCAACAATTATTTAACCGACATTTACAAGAAAGAAAAACTATTTTGTAAAGACGGAACAGAGTATGCTCCAGTTGATTTTCAAGCGGAAAAATATGCTCTTTTAAGTTTTGACGTACTAAAGTTGCACAGCAGTTTAGTGGAGTTATCCTCCTGCTTATGCTACGCTTTCGCATTGCAGATTGGTAGTTCAATTTTATTTTTCTTCGTCGGATTAGTTATCAACGTGTTTCTGTTATTAAATTTTTCCGGGCAACTTATCACCTTCATCAATCCAAAGTTTGTTTTCACAAAGCTTTTCAACTCTTACTGGTCAATATTCTACATTTGTAAACTTTGGTTCTTTATATCCAATTTTGTCACAACAAGAGACAAGGTATGGTCACAAAAACAGTACATTTATTACTTACTAAATACGCTACTTTACTTGATTTTTTTTTTACTTTAGTTTTAGTTGGTACTTCTGAACAGCTTTATTTAGGTAGAACTCGGATTGGATTTTGTTTTTTTTTCCCCGGAAGACTCCCTAAAATTTTCAAGTTGAAACACTCCTGAATAAAGCTGCAATATTGGAAATAAGAGAATCCCGGAAGCCCCAATAAGTGCGAGTGAAGCAGATGGATATAGCCTCGCTCGCACTCACTGAGCTTATGGCAAAATTTTTTTCCAATACTACAGCAATAATGGAGCAGTTGCAAAGGTTTGAAAAGTTGTTTTTTATAAAGAAAATGAAAGTACTTGATGAGCTGGGAACTAAACAGCTTTTGCCTTTGGTTTCTAATGAAGTCCGAATGTTCCGGAGATGAGCTTTTGGCCCAAAATGCATGGTTTTAAATGGGAACTCGATGTCATTATGCCCACAATTTTTACAACTTTACACATGTGTATCTCCGAAACCGGGACACTTAGGTAAAACCCAGAGGCACTGTTGTTCTCCGCTCATCAAGTACTATAATTTTCTTCATAAAAAACACAACATTCCAGACCCTTGGAACTGCCCCATTTTCAACCAACTTTGTTCATTTGGGGCTAAAAAAATCCATACAAAAATTGTGCAAGTGCCATCAGTCTTGGCTTTCGCGTTTTCCAGGTTTTTAATTTAAAGTGCTGGCAACGCAACTTCCCCTAAAGTGACTGGTGGCGCTATTCATACAAATGAAATCTGGAAAAGTTAAACCTGGAGACACCTTCAGTAATGATATTTTATGCACTGTATTGAAAAGTAACGGAAAAATTATTTAAATTAATTCGGGGCCGTCAGAGATAAGTTGACCAATGACAGTTTGCAATAATTACCTAATGCACAGTCAACATGTTTACAACTTCAGCACATCAAAATCCTCCTTTACGCCAATTATTGTTAATGTCTAACCACTGGATCGCGTGCCAACTATTGCTGGACGTATCATCTGAAAAGACCAACAAAAATTAACTTCGTTCATACAAAAAAAAAAAAAAATAATAGAAAATAAGTTCCCTGCTGTCTTAACAATTCTACTAATCTCTTCCAAAGTCTCTCCTTCTATCGATTCTTTCTCTTTGTGAATATCAAGAGAAGAGACCCCCCCCCCCCCCCTCTCCACTCTTCCTCTAAATCAGCTATCTGCCAACATCTACTCGTAACATGAAATGAATGGATGAGCTCAAATTTTAATCCTTCGGGGGGGCAAAATTTTGAAATTTTTTTTTGGTTTTTCAGGGAAATTTACCTGTGAAGATAATTCAAAAACTCATGATACGAACTAGTAATAAAAAATTAAAAATTGAGGTAAGTAAGTGATTATCTAATCGTAAGCAGAACTGGAGTGACAAGTTTTTTTCTTTCCAAAAAAAAGCTGTCATTTCCAACACCCTCATGCTCGATTACATAGTTGAAAAGCAAATAAATTATAAGCTAAATTGTTTGGTTAATGCGATCAGTATAATGACAGAGAAAATTGGGGAAAGACGTGATTGGTTCCACTTCCTCTTGGAACACTCGACTCCCTACCCTGTCACTGCTTCGCTCTGGGTAAGATGATTACTTTTGGGACCAAAAAATTCTCTCTTTTTTTTAACAGCTTTTTTATTTATTTTAAAGTTACAAAATAACAAAATATACAAAGTTGCCAGCCGCATATGCGCGGCTATCGGCATGGCTGTTTAGATATAAGGACAAATAAACCTTTTTTTTCCACTGTTTATAAATGGAAGGGGGGGGGACAAGAAATATAAAGAGGCTGTAGTAAATAGTACAAAAGAACACAAAGAGAAAGATTAATGTAAATAATTAAGGTTTAAAAAGTTTGAATAAAAAGGTTCGTTTAAACCCCCCCCCCCCCCCACTTATTATGATTGCAAAACCCCAAAAAATTAGTGACAGAGCCAGATATAAGGGGTTCAAGACTCTAGCAGCAAATTTCAAGAGAACATTGCCCAAGAAGGGTGAAACGAACGACTTTTTTTCCACCAGAATTTTGTACCAATTCTACATGAAGAAGAGACGGCGTACATATTATGGCAAGAAAGTGTATAAAATCATTAAAATCGGATTTTTTTCTGCAATATGCGGCATATGCATTTGGGTTTTATTCTTGAGCTCAAAAATAGAGTCACTGATCTCAATCCTAAGCATCAATGCGTGCGCGTTCCACGGGTTCAAAAAGGGGGGGAGGCTTGAAATGGGTTAATTTTTTTGGCACTTCTCACCATTTTTTAGCTCTTTTTCATATCAAACAGGGGGAGGGGGTTTCGCCCTTTGTTTTTTCCCTTTTAAAGCCTTTTTTCAAAAAAAGTGGGAAGGAGGGGCGGTCTTGTGCCTTTTTACTGCCGTGAGTCACGATCGAAACATGGATTTTTCCGGACACGAATAGTTGTTATTCTTTGCTTAAAAAAAAAACTTTAGTGTTGTTGTTTTCAAGCAGAAACTATGTTATTGGACTCATTTCGAGCTCGAAACGAATGACAAAACGCATTTTTAGGTTATCCTGCTGGTTATTCTTCTTGGTTTTGATTCTTATTCGTAAAATTATTTCCGGAAAATTCTACGTTTTGATCCACTGATAACCCACGTGAACCTACGGAGTTCCGAATGAAATTCAACAAATTGAATTCGTTTCACGCACCAATGTGTGCCGAAAATAATGTTCTGTAAAATTTGAGATTCCCGCGGCTTTGAATTCGCTCGAATAAACATGCTGCCTGAAATCCAAACCGTTTCTAGTCAAATTGCGTTAATGCGAAATCAGCCACTGTTAGGTGCCGCGACTTTTTGAGATAACAGTTCGTACGTGAGGGAGATGGTGTTGCATACACGGTGATTTGAAGGCACTTTTAGAGCTTGGTTTGTTTGAAACAAAGTGCCTCCTAACCACAGTACAGTGAATATGCAACACTATATACCTTTGTGCGAATAGTTTCCTCAAAAAGTCACCACGCTCAGCGCCAGTGGTTGGTTTAGTAAAAACGCAGTTATGAAGCCATTATTTGAAAAGTCGGAATTGAGAAAACAAGGGGTTGTAAAATGCTTTGAAAAGCAAGTTATTTTCAGAAAAGAGTACGGCTTTGACAAAAATTTAATCGAAGTTTGGTTTAAATAACGGTTAACAATTTTCGATTTATATCTGAGTATATGATTAGTTTTAGAAGTAAGTTCGAACTACTTAATGATACTAATATTTTGGGACAGTTGCAGTTATTTTCAAACCAATTAATCCACGATAAAGTTGAATTCATAGTCCTCGGATTCCTTGCGGTAGACTTCTCAATATTCTACAGAGTAAGTAAACATGCATAGTTTAACTAATACGCTGATGCACGCAGCAGTGGCGCAGCCAAGGGGGGGGTCCAGGAGCCTCCCCCCCCCTTGACACCGGAATTTACCCTAAAACAAAGTCGTTTTTTGCGTTTTCAGACAAAGGAGGAGTGTCAATAAGGCCGGTTTTTGGCCCCAAAAATGGTCAATATTTAAGATGGTCTGAAAGTTCGTGTAAAATGGCTCTACTTACTCTTAAAGGCTTATATTTTTAGGTTTGGGTGGTGTTTTTGGGTTATTCGAACTTTAGAGGCGTATTTTACCACCTCAAAGTGGGTCGGTTTCGTGTTTTTTCACGGAAAATGCCCGATTTTGCGTTAAATTATTGAATATTTAGATTTGAGCCGGACATAGTTCGGTTTTCGCCTTTAGATATGTTATTATACCACTAAAAATGAGTGACATGCTGCAATATAGTCACCGAACCATGTCCGGCTCGTACTTAAATATCAACTTTTTTGATTTCATGAAAATGGAAAACTTGAACGAATTCGATTAATATTAATGTAGTAATGCTTTTATTGCAACCTGACCACCTGTAAAACCATGAAATGCGTTTTGCAAGTTGCAAAGATGCAGTTTTGTATTATTGGATGTAAATTTTTAGAATTCGTTCAAGTTTTCCATTTTTACGAAATCAGAAAAGTTGATATTTAAGTACGAGCCGGACATAGTTCGGTGACTATATTGCAGTATGTTACTCAATTTTAGTGGTATAATAACATATCTAAAGGAGAAAACCGAACTATGTCCGGCTCACATCTAAATATTTAATAAATAAACGCAAAATTGGGCATTTTCCGTGAAAAACACGAAACCGACCCACTTTGAGGTGGTAAAATACGCCTCTAAAGTTCAAATAACCCGAAAGCACCACCCAAACCTAAAAATATAAGCCTTTAAGAGTAAGTAGAACCATTTTACACGAACTGTTAGACCATCTTAAATATTGACCATTTTTGGGGCCAAAAACCGGCCTTATTGACACTCCTCCTTTGACCAAACTAGTATCTTTGGGGAACCCCCCCCCCCCCCCCCCCCCCCATTATTGGACCACCCACCCACCAAGAAAAATTCCTGTCTACGCCACTGGAACGCTATGGTTCCTGAGTGTGACATTACAATAATATTTCTAACAGACAATTTTTTTTTTTTTTTTTTTTTTTTTTTTTTTTTGAAAAGGTGAACAAAGACGCTTGCATTTGAATCAGAGTTGGGCAACCGAATAATCAGAAATAATGAAATGACTCTGGCAACACTGAAAACTGGGTTTGCTACCTGAGTTGAGGAAAGGGAAACACACGGAAGGTATAGGTCAAAATTGTAGAATTATTCGTTGAATAATTCGATTGACTCGGCGTTGCCGGACACACCAAATAATTTCCGAATAATTTTTTGCCCAACTCTGATTTGAATTACACATGTTTAAAATGCTTGGTGCGTGTTAAATTGGAGAGAACTGGGACTAAAAAATGTATGGTCCCGGCAGTGTCCGCAAGTGGCGCAAGTTGAATTGCGTGTGGTCTTGACCAATCATAGAGCCTACGCACGTCACATGACCGTGCGCAACATGCATCGAACCTAACATATTTTGGTCCCAGATTTTCCCATTGGAAGAGGTTGTTTTATCGCCCATAAGGAAAAGGCTGTGAATGATTTGCCTTCATTAATTTAGGGCTGATGGAGCTATTAGCGAGGAGTCGAAGAATGTCCAGTTTTTTATTTTTTTTTATTTTTATTTTATTTATTTTTTTTTATTTCAGCCCCCTTATAACCGGGGGGGGGGATCAAAGGTAAAACGGGTTTTCGGCCATAATTTACGAACGAGTTCTTTGAACTTTTGAACCGCAGGATTCAATTCCGCCGTCAGATTGAAACAAATTAGAAATTCAAGATGGCTGTTGAGTTGATGGTGGTTTGCAGCCATGTTGGATTTCAAAATTCATTAAATCCGATGGCAGAATTGGACTCTGCGACCTTACAAATCCCCAACTACCGGAGAAGTGATTTTTACAGGCCTCGTCGCTACTGCTGACAATGCCAAAATTGCAATGTTTGACACTTTAAAAATGATATTCTCGAAGATGAATGACATTACCGAAGCTAAAGACTGTACTTTACTTATTCATCCGCCTTTCCATCCTTACAAACAATACTGCTTCTAGCGCACGATCACTTAAATTTGACCGATGGTCACTCTTGATATACTTTAATTCCGAAAATAATCTTTCAACGCTGGCCTGAGTGGCAGGAATGCATAGGAACATTTCTATTTAGCCAGGGAGAATAGCTCTGGGCGGTGGTACTTTTCTGTCTGTCAATACTCGATTATGTGTAGGAGTCATCTTTGAAGTAAGGTGTCCTTAAAAATGCGTGGATTTTTTCTTGGATATTATCTTCGAATCCCCTCGAAAGAAAGAATGAATTTGAAGCATCGTTCCTAGCTTTAATGGCAGCCAAACCACTGCTATGAATAGTACTACCGCAGACGGTCCATCGTTCGTTGTTACTTCTGCACCTTCATAAAAGGGTCGACTTTCGCGGTCTCGGATGCTGCTTATCTTCTCCCATGCAGTTACTAGAACACATTTCCCTAAACCAATTTCCGATGGTGACAAAAGCCGGTTGTGCCTCCGATCCAGCAGGGTTGCCGCAAATAAGTGGTTTGTGAAGAGCATCTCTCTTAGTTCCTCCCATCAGGAACGAATAAAAGCAGTAGAGACAGATCATTTGTGAGCTCCAAGAAAATTGGGTATGTCTGGGAACAAAAGAAATTAAGATCAAATTAATGGAAGAACCGATAAAAACATCAAAATGCATGCATACACGCATGCACTGCAGGACGCATGGCGACTGACCGGGGGGGGGGGGGGGGGGTTTGCAAACGGACCCCCCCTCCCAAGTATCCTAAATAGGTGGGGAAATTAGAATAAGAGGAAAGAGAGGGGGGAAGAGGAAAAAACCTGATGACAGTGGCGCACCAACGGGGTGGGGGTTTGCGGGCTAAAGCCCTTCTACCCAAACCCAGAGTAAATTTCCGGGCTGGCCCGTACAACTTTCAAGGCCCCCCCTCCCAAAAAAAAATCCTGAGGGCGCCACTACCTGCAGGCACCGCCGCGCATGGTGAAAAAAAATCCGTGGCAACAAACATAAAACACACAAGGCCACGAAGTGTCACCTTAAAAGGAAGCCACTTTCCATCGATAAAAATCGGATACCGTTATTGAAACGCGTGTCCCATTATTTAAAAGAGTGCATATTTTGGTTGATTCATAAGGTTCCGTTCCTTCTTCTAAGTAACTGATGTGAGGATCACCGGCCCCGAAATAAGGCATTTCAGATGGTGACCCCTATTTTTACGACAGGACTTTCGTACATAAGTGCCATCATATTTAATGAATTTTGAAATCCAACATGGCTGCGAACCTCTACCAACTCGACAGCCATCTTGAATTTCTAATTTTTTGTAAAATGACGGCGGGATTGAATTCTGCGGTTCAAAAGTTCAAAGAACTCGTTCGTAAGTTATGGCCGAAAACCCGCTTGACCTTTGGTGCCCCCCCCCCCCCCCCCCCCCCCCCCCGGTTCTAAGGGGGCTGAAAAAAAAAACAAAAAAAAACTGGACATTCTTAGACTCCTCGCAAATAGCTCTATCAGCCCTGAAAAGATGAAGGCAAACCATTCACAGCCTATTCCTTACGGGCGATGAAACAACCTCTTGCAATGGGAAAATTAATCAGAGCCGGCTTGTCATGAAGTGTGAATAATAATCCTTAGAAAAGGTGCAAATATTCTTTTTCTCGTTTCAGTTATCCAGCAAAACTCCAGTTAGCTGATGAGAACGGTCTGTGAGAAAAACTTCTGCTGTTAAATTTTTCCAAATAAACGAAAGAAATACCAAGTCATTTTGAGTCCAAGTAACAAAAAACTTAAAAGTGACCCCGAAAAATCACGAGAATTATCCGTTTTCCGGAAATTCTGATAAATCCTTCATAGATTTTGAAAGATGTGTAACAACAAAATGTTTTTATCTTTAAAGACCTTCCGAGTGAGTCCAAGAAATCTAAAATCGGACAACTTTAAGCCGAGCCACCAAGATTTGAGAAACATCTGAAAAAGCGGGAAAACTCCGTTTTGTTTTAAATATTCTGTCAATCTGAAGGGATATAATGAAAAATGAGTAAGAACATAGTTTCATGTCCATAAAAAGATCTTTAAAATGAGACCCAGAAATTGCAAATCGGTTAATTTTTAACTAACTTACAGGGGATCAAAATAACCCCCAAAAACACGGCAATTTGCTCGTTTTCCTAAAATTCTGAAAAATCCTTCAAAGATATCGAAAAATGTGTGAAAACAAAATGTATTGATCTTTAAAAGACCTTTCGAATAAGTCCAATAAATCTAAAATCGGGCATTTTTTAGTTGAGTTATGGCGATTTCAAGAATTTAGCTTGGCCGCCATCTTGGTCCAGTCGCGGGTTCAGCGATGACACCCCTCTTGAAAACCCTTCAAATACCTTCTAGAATGACCCCTGAAAGTGCCGAAGCTTAATCATAAAGTGCCACGTTTTGGCCTTTTTCGGCGGCTAATAAACGTACCTACTAGTAACACTGTCAACACTTTTGATACCGACAGAAATTCTAGTTACATGAAAAGGAAACTTATTGCTCTGCCTTCGAAAGCAATGGTGAGCCTTGTGCAGTTGTATACACCCATGAAAGTTCTGTCTTTTCTTCAAAAGAAACTTTGCTTGCTCCGGAACATTCCAGTGCCAAATCCGAAAGTTCGAATCAGCGCTATGGTAGAAGTTCCTATAAAGTTCGCAGAGGATCTCAAGCCGATCAACTTAGGTACTTAAACTCAACATTTGTAAACATCCAAAACCCAATTCATCCACAAGACTGTAAACGCTTTAAAAATAAGCTGCAAGTAGGTTTCTTTTCAGCTTGTGATGTCTAAAATCACTAAACTTATGATATTTATTCGACTTTTATCTCAATTAAATTTAAAATTTTCTCTTCTCTGAAAGGTTTTGACTTCTACTTGCACATATTCCTTGATATTTCTCCAGTTTCGAGTGGCTGAGATTATTGCTGAATATTAAAAATCCAATGATGATAAACACAGAGAGAAAAATTCATCACCATTGTAGCCTGGACACTCTCTGAAAAATCTGAAAATTGCAATGGAGGAGACAAACCTACCCTAACATATTGCGAACTCGACAGAATCAACGGGGTAATTTGCCCAATTAGGACGTCAGGCTACTCATGATTATTCACAGATAAATTACATAAAGGATATTTCATGCTTTCTAGTATTTGAAGTTCGACAGGGTAAGTATTAATTTTACGCTGTACGTTTTTATTTACCTGCTTTTTTACATTTTTACTCTTAGTCATTAAGAGGTAATGAAAAAAGCAAAACGAAAATAATGAACTCCATGCTGTCAAGCATAATGTAGAGCTACAAGATATGTGACACGATATAATTTCTGTCACAGCGCATGCAGACGCATATTTTGCGTCCTAAGTCGCTCTAGAGTCCCTCGTAGAAAAAGTGTAAGTATAGGGAATACAACAATTCAGTCCCAACGCTTTAAGCATACATATATCCTTCAAAGTGGCGGCTGGCTTAAAAGCATCGGCTAGTTTCTCTTCAATAGGTAGCTACGGACACTTTTCTATCAGTTGTCAATGAGGGGTAATTCTTTATTCCTCCCTTTCTACTTTTTCTCCTGCATTTTCGGTCGCGAGAACGCATTTTCCACTTTCTTGGAGATCCACCAACGATCCGCAGATTATTAAATCAGCGGATACCTCAGATTATTAATTATAAATCAGCGGATACCGCATCCGCGGATACGGGGGGGGGCCAACAGTAGGAATTTAAATAGGGCCGGACACATGAACGAATTCAAAGAGTAAGTCCACAGCGGACCAGCGGCGGATTGATCAGATACGTTCCTCAGCCCTTCTTCTTCCTCGCCAACTTTTCCGTGTTGCGACTCCGTTTAATACCTTCGATTTTCTCTTGTCTCCGCGAGAATCTAAAATCAACCCAATCAGAATTCGTTCAGCTCATGACGATGGTACCTTTACACATGGTTTTACTTTCAAGGGACTCGAAGTTGTCCCCACAATTTTCCTTGTCTTGATACTCGACACAAAAAGAAATCAAGTTTGATGAAGAGGTTGACACTAATTGCTGATGTACCCATGAAAGAAAAGCCCGTCTCTCTTTTCGTTGGTTTTGAAACGACTTTAATTATTAAGTTCTGGTCTATAGAATTAATGAATAAGATTTATGCCTCAGGGAATGAAGGAAAAAGAAATGACTGAGTGCTCAAGCATACTCATTTTCAGTTAATGAGGATTATGAGGACTATGAGGACGGTAAATCAATGCGTCAAAATAATATCGCTGGACAAGATGGCCTGTGATTTGTTCAATGGGGCGAGACGAGGAAAAGAGTGAGACAGAAAATCTTTGCTGACAGTTTATCATAGTATTTAATAAGCAACAAAATACAAGTGACTCAAACCTAAAATTATAAAGATTAGGTGATTTTGACCAATTCATTTGTTTCCAATAGTCTTTCGACAAGATAGGAGCATAAAAAGAAGTCTTCAATTTAAAAGAAGAAAAAAAAAATCCCGCAAATAAATAAGTACCTTCTTAATTTGAAGAGCCTCAGTTTGCGATGGAGGATTTTGAGCCAAATTTGAAAATTTTAATTAAGATATCAAAAGTAATCGGATTGGCACCTTACGACTTGAAGACTTTAAAGTTGTCTTTTGCTAATTATATTCATTCTTTGGCGATGTTCATTTTTACGATAGTGTTTTCCGTTTTCTGCCTTTACAATATCATGATGTCTTTTGCCAGGGACTCCGAGAACGCATTACCTTTTGCTGTGCTGCTCGTGGAGTGTTTTTTATTCTCCTCGTCGTCCCTATATGCTTGTGTTGCAATCGCGAATTCTCTGATCAAGTACAAAGTTCAAACCAAAGTGCTCCGCAAAATGTGCCAAATAAACCGAAAAATGAGAAAAATTCAGCTTACGGAATATGACCAGGAACAGCAGGTTTTGGTGCAACTACTGTTACTATTTTTGATTTTCTTTGCAAATCTTGCAGCTGATACGCTTCTGCACATTGCTTTTGATATTCAATACAATGGCCTTCCTTTTTATTGGTTTGCTTTTCCATACGTAATTTTTATAGTGACTCTCTTTCAATATAACGTAATCCTGCATATGATCTACTTCAAATTTTCTACCGTTAAAACTCGATTCTTCACTCTTTTTGACCCAAGTCAAAATACAGTTTCCAAAAAACACATATTAACACACGCGGATTATGATTTGAGCCAAACAATAGACTCTTTGATTGAAGTGCATTATTTACTGCGAAAAGTCTGTCAGCTGCACTGTGAGTATTATTCGCAGCAAATTGTTTTCTTTATCGCGATGATTTTTGCCTCGACAACTTGCACCGTCTATTCTTTGATCAACACCTTCTTCATGGGGAATAGACAGAAGGAGCAAGAAAATCTTGTCACTTACATATATGGAGCTGTCTTCAAAAATATTTGTTGGCCATTGATACACATTGCCGGGCTCACCGTGATATTGGCTACAACCCAGAAAGTTGAGAAAAAAGTGAGTACCTACTAAAATGGGGTCATAGTTTGAATAACTACTCTCTTATATGATAGCATAAAAAGGAAAAGAACGCACCGCAGCCGCTATTTTTGATGAAACCAGGCCAATGAGGAGGTTTTTAGGAGGCAAAAAAATTAAAAAAAAAAAAAATTACGATCCACTCGTGTATGCAAATAGAGATGTAACACTTCTTTGAAGAATTAGGAGGCTGAAGTAAAGAGTAAACAAGAGTCGCAATGGGGCTGTTGCACACTTTTGCTATAAGCGGTTTAATGGTTGATTCTGGTGTAAAAACCTCGAAAAATAAGGATGTCAGCTCTAAACACTTCCGAAATCCACTCATTACTTAACTCAATAAACGCTTTTAGTTGCGCGAGCGTAATGGTGGCTGAGGGCAACAATAATGGTAGATTCCCATCTAACAATACTGTAACTCCATCACAAAGTGACCAATAAGAGACGACTTTCATGTGACACCAGTGTCACTAGGTGTCACAGTACCATTCATTAGATGTGGACCATTATTACTCTGGTGACTAATTAATCTGTGAATCATCACTGTCAGCATAGAGAGAGTGACAAAATTAAGATAGGAATCTCATTATTATTGCCCCTATTATTGCCACCATTACGCTCGCGCAAATAACAGCGTTTATTGAGTTCAGGAGTGAATTTCGGAAGTTTTTAGCGTTGCCATTGTTGTTTGTCGAGGTTTTTGCGCCAGAACCGACTATTAAATCGCTTATAGCAAAAGTATGCATTGAATGGAAGGCCTGCGTGGTCAACGCAGATAAGAGATCGGAAACGCGGGCTGGCCTCTGATTGGCTGTAATCGTGGTGCCAAACTATTTTAGGCCTTATGGCAATTAACACGGGGTTTTCGTTCCGGGACGTTTATCTCGAAACCTGTGCAAAATTACCTAAAAACAATTAATACGAGTCGATTTAGCAGAATTTCCCGAACA
>VMOF01000024.1:46624736-46809736 GCA_011764245.1 Trialeurodes vaporariorum | reverse complement strand
GGGACACCCTGTATATTAACCCTCGAAATCTATCTCGAGAACGAAAATGACATCGACTTCCCCTTTGCGTCTTATTGTTTCGCTGGTAACGGTTTTTTTTCTGGGGTCGTGACCCCCACCCTACCCCCTGAAGAGCCTGAGAATCGGCAACCCCTTGAAAGTGTGTACCCCTGAAATAATCGTGCCCACGTTTTTGCGTTTTTCGAAAACCGAATACGTTGCTATTTAACGTCTTTCAAAATGCCAACATTTTCAAAACAAGGCAGATGCTCAAAAACGTATTTGACTGCATTTTCTTGGATGGTGAATTTTTTTTTCTTTATAGAATTTTTTTTTTTTAAATTTTCCTATTTGATCCGTTGCTTCTTTTACTTTAAATCAATTTCAAAACAAACAAACAAAATTCAATGTTAGATGCACACAGCTACTTCTCAGACAACCTAATTGTAGTGAGCCATCAGAGTCATGTTTTCCCTCCTAATTTAATACTTAGCTCAAGTCATATTAAATCAGTTGCAGATGTTTTCTTACCAGCTCATCCATGATAAAGTCAAATTCATAGCTTGTGGCTGTTTCCCCCTGGATTATTCTGTATTGCACAAGGTAAGTTTGGAAAAATCTGTGTTTAGATTAGTGAGTATTTTATTGAACTTGAACATAATAATATGGAGTTAAAAAAAAAAAAAAAAAAAAAAAAACTGTTTCTTTCTTTATTCTCACTACCATCACGTTAGAGTGGCCGGCGAAGTAGCTCAGTTGATTAGTTCGATTAAATCTGCTGCCGATTATACTTACAAGGGGAGGCTCAGAAGTCGCCGCCTCCGATTTTGAAAACAATTGCACGAAAATGTAGCTAAAGTAAAATTATTAGACCCGTGTTTCTCACTTTTTGCCAATGGGCCTTCCTAAACCGCCAGGAATTTTTTGAAAGTTGCCGAAATTCACGTAAAAAACCCGAGCGGAGAGCGTTCTGAATATTTACGCGAATTTCGGCAACTTTCAAAAAATTCCTGACGCTTTAGGAAGGCCCATTGGCAAAAAGTGAGAAACACGGGTCTAATAGTTTTACTTTAGCTACATTTTCGTGCAATTGTTTTCAAAATCGGAGGCGGCGACTTCTGAGCCTCCCCTTGTTAGTTGGCCTTGGATACTTTAAACAACCAAATTAAAACAAAGAGTTAGGTACCAAAAGTTTATCATCTTTTATCTTCAACTTCAACTATTCGAGCTCCCAAAATTGAACCTTAATGACGCTCTACCGGTAAGAAATTTGACCACAAAGTTACAACAAATTGTAAATTCATTGGAGATTTTGGGATTAGCTCCTATTGTAACTGATCCAGCTTTAGCATACACAATGTGTGTAACATGTTAGTATAAGTAAGTCAATCAGTAAAATGATATTTGTTAAGTTGCGACTGTGTTACCCATGAGTACAAGGGTTGTCTGCCCTTCCTTATAGACACTTCACTTGAATAAAGATGGCCTGACTAGCCTATCGTGTGGTCCCCGTAAACCCGACTTTTAATCATTATTTATCCGTCTTAATCCGCTCGCAATATGCATTTAATATGAATCCTAACATGGTGTCAGGTTCGCGGTCGAACAAAAGTCAAGTCGTTCGTACGTCAGTCGGTATTTTATTGTTTTAATTATGTGATTTATACTTCTAGTCAAATCATCGTTTTACGATCCGGGATCGAGTCAAAAATTCGCCGTTGTTAGTCGTAAGTTCGAATTTTAAATTGTCGTTAAGTCTTTCCTTTGTTTTGTTACGGAAAATTTTATTGTGAAACAAATAATGTTCGTCTTGTTTCTCATGTGATTGCGTCTCTCTTTTGTTCGTTACTCAACTCCTTCACGTGTGTCGGTAATCTAACCTCGCTTCTCTTTTATTCATCATACAATTATTCTTATCATAGCCAATATGTCTTCTAATGAAATTGAGGAATCAAATTCTTCTTCCAACGGCCCAAGCAATCTGCAATCGGCTTGTTCACCTATGATAACAGTTGGTGATCTTTCTGAAAATTGGAAAAATTGGTATACGGAATTTCAAATCTTCATGTTAGCCGCTAACCTCACTAAAGAATCTGATGGTAGAAAAAATGCTTTATTATTACATTTTATCGGTACACCAGCATTTAGGATTCTCTCTTCTCTTGATTTAGATTATGAAACTGTCACGTCATTCTTGCCTAGTCAAAAACGTTGAAACTTACTTCTCTCCCAAAGTCAATGTCACTAAACAACGGTCCATTCTTCTTAACCGTAACCAGCTAAGCAATGAAAGTCTTGAGTCGTACAAAACAAATTTTATGAAACTGAGTTTAAATTGTAATTTTGGTAAAAAGTCCAAAAATCTCTTAAAGGATCTACTCATTCATGGTCTTAATGATGAGTTAATCAAAAAGTCCCTTATTGATCAGGATTTAGGAACCTTAGATGAAGTCTTAGAGTTCGCTTCAGAATTCTATGAATCAGAAGTTTTTCACGATCTTCCTGTTTTAGATAAGTGTCCTGTCCCAATAACTTCTTAGCCTTGTCAAAAAACGTTAGAAAATAATTGTCAGTCTTCAAATAATAATAATAGTCTACTAGTGTCAAAAATCAACATTGTTCATTCTTCGTCAGATA
Source organism: Trialeurodes vaporariorum (assembly GCA_011764245.1). NCBI lineage: Eukaryota > Metazoa > Arthropoda > Insecta > Hemiptera > Aleyrodidae > Trialeurodes > Trialeurodes vaporariorum. Next base: position 46,807,099 of record VMOF01000024.1, on the reverse strand, counting down.
GAAATGTCAGACATTCAATTTCAGAAAGTGAGCAGTCTATGTCAGATAAAAATGTCAATCATTCAATCGCTGATTCTAGGTTTTTAATTCATGAAATGCTTTTCACACTTGTATTTGTTATTTTTTTTTAAGTGGTTAATCGTAACTGTGATTTTATTATGTTTATCATTATTTGTGTTTAGATGTAAGAATTTTTATCATTGTGTTGATGTGTTCAATTTTTAAAAAAAAAGAAAAAAGAAGGATGTTGTTAGTATAAGTAAGCCAATCAGTAAAATGATATTTGTTCAGTTGGTACTGTGTTACCCATGAGTACAAGGGTTGTCTGCCCTTCCTTACAGACACTTCACTTAAATAAAGATGGCCTGACTAGCCTATCGTGTGGTCCCCGTAAACCCGACTTTTAATCATTATTTATCCGTCTTAATCCGCTCGCAATATTCATTTAATATGAATCCTAACATAACAAAAACTAACAAACGTATATTACAAATTGGGAGAAACGTCGTCCATCTAATGAGCTTCCTCGTTGAAGAAATATTGTCGATTTCTTACATCAACTGTCACAAGTTCAACAAACTGTCGATTTCCAACAAAATATAAATTCACAATGTTCATTTCAAGATTAAAATGGTACGAAGAGAATGTTTAGCAAATGAATTCAATGATTTCAACTCTAAAACCAAACATACTAGAGGTTCTAGCGAGTTAAAATCACTCAACCTCTTCGTTGATGCTTCAGACTTCAGGTTGCCTCAAAGATAGAGACCTCTAGGACCTCTGTCCTTTACGCCGTGCTGATATTTCTTGGGATCAAACGCATTCACTGACTCGAACAAAGTTTCTGTTTAACCTTACTGATTTTCACTGAAGAACATAACTGTCTTGTGCACAACACAGTTGAACAACTACTTGCGTCAATTAGACGAAAGTTTCGGCCGATCGGTGGTCAAAAAATCGCTCAAACAACTGTTCATTGGAGTACCATTCGTTTTCGATGTAAGCCGCGCTCATTTTAACAAATTCGGGCACCTTGACTACTTCATCAATTCACTACTGACAATACGAACCCAAAGTAGGTATTCTGTTCCCAGTATCCCATGACAAAACGCTCTTCCAGACCCTCTTCCAACCGGGTTCCGCGGCCCACCGCCTCTCAAGATGTTTGAAAGCCCTGGAGTGCCCGGTCTATTATGACCCCTACACCGGGCCGCTTTTCATCGATCGCAGCAATATCTATTTGATCTGTGCAAACTGTCGACGCGGGGTCCTGTTTGGTCCCACGTGCCGAGACTCATAAATCGAATTCCCATTTGCTCACAGTAGACACTTTTTTTTCTTCATTCTTTCAATCGCGAGTATGCATAGGTTCGTCTTTTTCGCACGGTCATACCCCGCTACCCCCGCACCGCCGTCCCATCCTACCGGCTGCCGACCACTTCTCAACCACATACACGCGTACAAGTGGTTTTTTCGGAGAGTAAATAACCTGAATCCTCTTCTCCTCCGCTGTCCGTACATATGTCTATAGGTTGCCCATGTTTTTACGCAAATTCGCAGTTTTAAAGCAATCTTGACATATTTCCACACGAAAACCGCCCGACTCGGTGTTGCGAGCAACTTGTATGCAGTCCCCAGGCCTGTGTAAAAACAACTATCTGATAAGCCGCTCAGGTCGCACGACTGCAAGCGGTCGGGACTTGCTCTCTTTCAGATTTCGTCTGATTCCGACTGTTCTAGATCAACCAGAGATACGATCAGACAAATTGATGACACTATCACACACTTACACCCTTCAACACACAAACACTCACGAGCGCATTCAGTCAAATGTTTGAAAGCTGTTCGTTAAAGCTTATCACTCTTTCCACCGAACGTTCGTTTGTTTATCCTGAGTTAACAGGGTAACAGGGTGAGGATATCTGTTAACAAGTACCAGTTAAACCCGTCAAAGAACTTGATGTTCGTGAGCTTTTTAAATTTTCAGACGAGGAAAGCACGGATATAGTTGTAAAAGTTTATTCGGAGAGTCGGACTTTCTTAAGTGAAAATAACGACGAATGTTCAGAAACTAGTAATGTTTCTTCAGAGGAATGGGTGGCGTTTTGATTTGACAACCTACTCTAATAATTGTATTTTTTCGTGACGAACATAATGGAAATATCAACATAAACCCAATTATTTCCTTCAATTTTCTCCTAACTTTCTGAAAATAAAACTGAATTAGGCAAGTACTTACCTGCAAAAAAAGTCGTTCTCTGGAAAAACCACACATAACCGATCCAGTGCTCTTCATTGTATAGTTTTATCAATGAATTATTAGCAAATCTGACAACTCATATACAAATACTACAGAGTACTGCCTTTAAAACGGTTTTTAGTTTTTCAAAATCGAACGATCTGATTCTTAATTACAACGTTTTGAATTTTTAAATGCGTTTTTCTCGGAATTTCGTTTTTCCAGAGAATTCCTCAATTTTCCCCTCTTGTTGTATACCTCCTTTTTCCACCTATCTAACACCGCCCCCCCCCCCAATCGACAGCCTTTCTCGGCAAATATCTTTAAATTTCCCTTTCTTCCTTGCGGTCATTCTGCTTTAACTTTCGTCGGTACACACACACACACAGCATAGCTGAATTTCTTTCAGACCTTGAATTTGCTAGTCTCTGCGGTATGGCAGATGACTGGCTGCAGTCGTCTTAACAAGGCTTCATAATGAATTCCGCATCTTTGATTGAGATAACAAGTAAACGGAAAGGGTGAATCAGGCAAACCTGCAGAAAGCTTTCCGTCGCTCTGTCTTTTCCTCATACATGTTTGTCCTCTTTCTGCGTCTCAGTCTGCGTGCGCTATGGCAGAATTGGAAAGTTTATTAGCAAAAGTTTGTGCTTTCACAGAATTTTCGATTTTAAATAGGTAATAATATTATTGATATTAAAGAGAACTTTTCGTATGTGATGAGGACACACCTCAATGCTGAAGAACCGGATTCATACACCAAAAAGTGCGACAGCTGGAGAAACAAATTTGCGCGTGAGGTTAACTGTGATTTTATTGTTGAAAATGAAGATATCGGAGCGCGCAACTCTATTTTTAAAAAGTCGTCGTTTCAGTGCCACCTCAGTTCTTTTACAATAATTGTATCTTTATACAATCATGTACAGGGTGGTCCGAAAGTCCCGGGACGGCTTCATAACTTTTGAGCGGCTGCAGTTAAAAAAACCAAACTTGGAGGATGTTTATAACTTAATAGGAACTACTTTTTGGCGTACCCGAAAATTCCGGGGGGCACCCGTAAAGAGGGGGTTTCGCCCCCCAACTCAAAATTTTCAAATGGCAACCCCCATCTTGTGATACCTTGTTTGAAAGGGCATAAAATTCTAAGACTTTTGGCGCAAACCGGAGGTCGATATCGTTTTTCGTCTCCGATATATCGATAGTCAAAGTTCGATTTCGACCCATTTTCAAAAAATCGGAACTCCCATTTGAAAATTCGGACTTTAGAAAACTAGGAGTCAAAAATACTCTAAAAAGCAAGTACTTTTCAGAAAAAAATACGGTTTTGATATTTGTCTAGTCTTAGGGCCCTCCAATATTATTTAAAAAAATGACCCCTTAGGGCTGCTATCTCAAAAATTCCGAGCCACGACCCCTATCGAATGATACATCGCTTGAAAGGGCACACAAAACTGAGCATTTTGGCGCAAACCGCAGGTCGATATCGTTTTTGGTTTTCGATATATCGAATGACAAATTTGGATTTTTACTCATTGGCAAATTTCGATATATCGAAAACCAAAAACGATATCGACCTACGGTTTGCGCCAAAATGCTCAGTTTTGTGTGCCTTTCAAGCGATGTATCATTCGATAGGGGTCGTGGCTCGGAATTTTTGAGATAGCCCCCCTGAGGGGTCATTTTTTTTAAATAATTTTGGGGGGCCCTAAGACTAGACAAACATCAAAACCCAGCGGCGGCTCGTGCAATCTGGCAACTGTGCACTTTTGCCATTTAAACGTATGAAAAAAGATCGATACTAGGTGAGGCGCTGCGCCTCACCAAGTAATCGATTATTTTACACAGTTTTAAATGGAGGAAATCCATTGTTGCCACATTGCACGAGCCGCCGCTGTCAAAACCGTATTTTTTCTGAAAAGAACTTGCTTTTTAGAGTATTTTTGACTCCTAGTTTTCTAAAGTCCGACTTTTTAAATGAGAGTTCTGATTTTTTGAAAATGGGTCAAAATCGAACTTTGACTATCGATATATCAAAGACGAAGAACGATATCGACCTCCGGTTTGCGCCAAAAGTCTTAGAATTTTATGCCCTTTCAAACAAGGTATCACAAGATGGGGGTTGCCATTTGAAAATTTTGAGTTGGGGGGCGAAACCCCCTCTTTACGGGTGCCCCCCGGAATTTTCGGGTACGCCAAAAAGTAGTTCCTATTAAGTTATAAACATCCTCCAAGTTTGGTTTTTTTATCTGCAGCCGTTCAAAAGTTATGAAGCCGTCCTCTGGACTTTCGGACCACCCTGTATATTACATCCACTGTTATTCGCAAAGATTGAATTAGTTTTGATTAATATTTCAAATTGTTTCCATGCTTCAAGTGTTCTCTGATCTCTCTCCGCCGCATAGAAAAATACAGTGTTGTACCTGAAAAAATATAACTCGGACCAAATAAAACTGTGCGAATAATCTTTTGAAAGCGCGTTATTCACTGTTTCTTTATAGTGCTAAACTTGCGTTATTTTAAAACTCGCATAAAATTAAAATGGGTTTCTTTGTCAGTGTAAAAGTGAATAACGAAAACATCATGAACGTACATGGTATTACATTGTACTCACTCGTTGGTTTTATTTAGCTGTTAATAATCGCGTACACTGTGTTTAGGCTAATAACAAGCCGGAAAAATGAGCGTAAAGAAATACAGCGCCAAATCGCAGAACTTAAAAACATTTGTGTGTCTAACAATTAAAAACCCCCGTGCGAAGGAAACATGCGTACGTTAAAAACCCCAGTGCGAAGGAAACATTTATACGTTAAAAACCCCAGCGCGAAGGAACATTCGGGTGTTAAAAACCCCAGTGCGAAGGAAATATTCGTACATTAAAAACCCCAGTGCGAAGGAAACATTCGTGCGTTAAAACCCCAGTGCGAAGGAAACATTCGTACATTAAAAACCTCAGTGCGAAGGAACGTTCGTATCTGCAATTAAAAATTATAAAGGAGTTCTAGGAACTGGAGAAGGAAGGAAGGAAAGAAAATGGACCAAGCAAATCATGAAACAATTGCAGTGAAAAAACTCAAGGACAAAAATCAACATTCCAGATATGGAAATTCCAAATCTGGTGGAGTGCTCGACATAGCAATTGGGACCACAAAGAGACCTGCGGACAAAGAGGACCAGCCTGAGTGGGACAAGAAGGACGCAATCTGGCAAAAACTCATCATGACAACTCTTGACAAGAACATGCTAACGCATCTGATGAATTGTGAATATCCCGCGGAGATGTGGCTAAAACTCTTGGGAATGTTTGAAAAAACGAAGGAAGAAAACAAATGCGAACTTCTACAAGAATTCTTCAATTGTAAATACAATGAAGGTGACACATTTACCAGCCACGTAAGTAAAATTGAGAATATCTTTTATCGACTCAAAAGCATTGATACATCTATGGAAGAAAGTATGTTAGAAAGTATGTTAGTAAGATTCTATCAACTTTGCCCGAAAGTCTAAATTATTTTGCTGCTTGGGAGATGACTCCTCAAACTGAACGTTCTCTCACTAATTTAACGGCTAGACTTTTAGCTGAAGAAATTAGGCTCAAAGGGAACACTGAAGAAACTGTTGCGATTGTAACTAAAAATAAGTCGTGTTTTAACTGTGGTCAGCCGGACATTGCCAAAATTTCGTAAAAATAAAAGGACTGGAAAGAGCAAAATGAAATGTACAAACTGTGACAAAAATGGCCATACTGCAAAATTTAGTAAATCTAAAAAATTTAAAACCCCTTGCTCAAAAGTTTTGACAAAATGGCGTAAAAAACTGGCCGGGGGTGCAAACACACCCCTCCTTAGGCTCACAAGGGTTAAAACAAATTGAAGAAAACCGGTCAAGGCTAGAACCGATAATAGAACCAGTTATATTCCTTGGTCGTCAAAACATTCCTATTAGAGGTCATCGGGATGACGGCGCACAGTGCGTTGTCCAAATGGACGAAAGTGACAAAAATCAATAACTTCTAAATGGAAAGAGATATTAGGATGGAACTTTGTATAGTGTGTCCCCTCGATGGGTACTATTGCACGGCACAATTGAATTTTAAAAAGGCCCCCTTTTGGGGGCAGAAGGGGGGGTCGATTTTTACGTATTTTTTTAAAATTGGAGATATTCAGGTGGTGTACCTCTTGAAATGGTCCATTTACGTAGAAAAAACACCAATTTGAAGGAATTTGAAGAAAATAAATTTTTTCTCATAGCCTAAGAGGCCTAAAGGGAAGAATTAGACAAAAAAATTGAAGTTTTTAATGGTCAATTTTGTGAGAATTTGCCGAGCTGTGATCCTTCAAACAGAACATTTCGTCCATTTAACTCAATTCTACACCATCAGCTCATATTTGGGTAATTTTGAAGCTTAACAGCACAATATTTGAGCCACACTGACGCAAAAGGCTCAAAACTTGCCTTTTTCCGAGCAAATGACTCAAACCTTATCAAACAGTGCTAAATTTCAGAAGCCAACAAATTTATTTTAGAGGAATAGAAAACAACACAAGAGTGCAGCTGTACTTCTGATATTAATGAGTTAGATTTCAGTGTTAACCCTCTTGTTTAACATTATATTATTGGAAGAAATTAAATCAGGTATTTGGGAAAAATACTGACAAATAAGTGAACAAGTTTTATGAATATTTCCCGTTATCTACTCGATCTCTCCATATTGACCTTGGAATTTTAACAAATAGGCCTACATAATGTTTTTAGGGAGGTTTGATAACATAAACGGCTTCAGCATTATGACGCATATTGACGCTATCTATTGGGTGTTTGCTACAGTGCAGTAGGCGGGCATCAGGTTCAAATAGTAAAATTGTTGCTTTGCAGAGCGATTTTGGAATTACAACCAATTCTGCCAAAGCAGTGTCATCTCCGACATCATGGACTATACTCTATAGTAAAGCACTATTTATTTTGATTTTTCTTTAGATAATAAACCATGCCCTTTTTTGTTTTATAAGGCCACATGGTGTACCTGTCAATTCATCTACATTTTAATGCTTTTTCTCAACTGTGATGGAACGGCATAAAAGAAAGTTCCGGAAAGTTCCGTGAAACTCTATAACCAGGAAAGCTCAGTCTTACGTAATGTTTAAGAATCCTCCAACCTTTACTGCAGCCACCTGCACTCTGCAGCCGCGCCTGTAATATACGAATTTTCGTGATTTTTTTTCGGACTCGTGAAAATGGCGAAATGAGGTGGCACTCAATTGAAGAGATTATTATTATTTTTTTTTTTTTTTTTTTTTTAAACCGTCCTTGATAGTTGGAAGGGGATATCCGGTATGAAAACAAGTTAAAAGGCCATAAAAGATAGACCACCATAACTTTCGAAAGTTGTATCCTCACAGAGCCAATCAGCATTGATCTCCAGAAGTCTATTCGAGGGTCTGTGACTGCCTTTCCATTTTCTCGAAATTTTGCCGGACAAAACTTTCGAAAATTGGGACGATTGTTCTTTCATGGCTTCTGAACTTGTTCTCACACCAAACAACTCCTCTGAACCACAAAAGACGGCCTTATTTTTGGAATTACCTTCGATTGTGTGCCGTCTCTCAAATACTGTTCTGAATTTATCCAATTCCACGAATCTGAAAGAAATCACAAAAACTCGTACAACAGACGTGGTGGCAGATGGTGGCAGTAACGGTTTCAAGATTCTAAAACATTATGTGATTCTGAACGTTCCTGTATAAATAGTTTTGCGGTATTTTGCGGTACTTTTTTTTGACACTCCATCAAAGTTGAGAAAAAGCATTAAAATGCAGATAGATTGACATGACTACTTTGAGTCCATGAAAAACACATAAGAACATGGTTTAAAAATCTGCAAAAATCAAAATAAATAGTGCTTACCTATAGGAATGATTAATCTAAGAAGTCGGAGATGTCACTACTTTGGTAGGGTTAGGAATGTTATGTTGCGTATCTGACGAAGTTGCGGTGCGAGTCGAAAAATTTCCACTTTGAACCTAATGTCCGCCGACCGCACCGGAAAACATCCAATGGGTAGCGGATAAAATGCGTATCAATGCTGAATCTGTTGTTGTTAAACCTTCCTAAAAACACTGTTTAGGCCCTTTTATTCAAATTCCGAGATCGATTTTTCGATTTTTGTCCATTGGTCAACGCACTGTGCGGCGGTTTTCTTGACTCTGATGGATCATGCAGAAGTGAACAAAGGAAATTTTCGAGAAGCGTTAAGATTCAGACTTTTGGGTGGAAACAACGTATTGGAAAACAATTTGAAAACTACTTCTTCAAAAACTACTTACATACGTAAAACTGTACAAAACGAATTGATTGAGATTTGTGGTGATTGTATAGTTGACGAGATAAAAAGTAGAATAGAGGAAAGTTAACACTACAGCTGCATGTTTGATGAGACAACGGATGCATCTCACACATCATAACTTTTTCTGGTACTCCGATACACTTCTAAGGATGAATTCAACAAAATCTGTGTCAGAGAGGACTTCATCGGGTTCTGTGGCCCTCATCAAAAAACCATGACGAAGCTTCAAGATCATTATGCGATGAAACCAACCCTACTGTAGAACCTAAATTGACAGTCCAGGTTCTTGCTACCACGGTTCTAAAACTTTTACAGAAAAACGCCTTCAACTATGACTTCTGTGTCGCTATTTCTACGGATGGTTGTAGTGTTATGGTCTCTGCAAGGAATGGAGCTGTTGCTAATCTTCAAAAACTAAAACTATGCCACAGGTAATTTATCGTCCGTGTTCAAATTACAGTCTCAATTTGAGTATACTAAAGGGAAATTCGGTGCAAGCCGTGAGGAATGTTTTTGGCGAAATGACTGAAATGATCAATTTTTTTCACTGCAGCTCCAAACGAAATTTTGTCCTCAAAAAACATCTACACGCTTCTTTGACCAGTATATGCGATACGAGATGGGTCGACAGGCACGATGTTGTGCTCCAATTTGATGAAGGAGTTTCATTAGTTTTGGGTGCTTTGGATGAAATTTCAGAGTGGGAGGATACTGGATCATCTAGCAAAGCGAGAAATCTCAAAGCATCGGTTGATTGTGAGTTTATTGTAACCGTAAAAGTTTTATCATTAACAGTCTGCTTAAAGGTAGTGTTTTCGCGAACACTAATGAGTGTTCGCGAAAACACTACCTTTGGCAGACTGTTACAAAAAAGCAATCTTGGAAAAGTAACGGCGATGAATACCATTGACGATACCATTGACGATACCATTAGATACCTGGAAAAAATTAGAAATGAATTTGATGAGGAGTTCCGAATAATTTTTACCGAGGCCAGTACTCTCTTGAACGATTTGGACATCGACATAACACGCCCTAGAACTAACAAGCGCATGGCACACCGACCAAATTGATTGTCTTAAAACAGCGTACAAGAACGTGATGTCCAATTATTCGCTTGACCTCCGGCTCAAAGCCCCTGTGCTATTGCAAGATGAAGGGGGATATCTTCAGTCCCCTAATGTTCCACCAGGAACTACGTTGAACGGAGCAACCAGCTCATAATTCAAGCTTCCGACGTTTCATCCGTTTAAATTATCTGACAGTACATAATCAATCGCGAAGTTGAAACTTTAAATAATCTATCAAAAAAAAAAAAAAAAAAAAAAAAAAAGTGGACCAAATCAAATTTTTTGTTCAGTTATACGATTTTTTGTGTATTGATTTTGAGCCTCCACCCCTCCAACTCAGGGAGGTCTAGATAAAACACTAGCCCAGTTTTAGACGTACCAAATCTTCATTTTCAGTATTCCTCAGGTAATAAGTAAACTCAAGTTCATTAAGAATCTTATTGCGCTAAAAACTCAAAAAAGCTCCATCAACCCCAAGAGCACGGAGGATGATGCTAAGGTGCCTGAGGTTATAAACGTAGCTAACAAGGTGCTGAGAAAAACGCACTTTCAACTCGATGGACCAAGGGTGATTTTTGATGCCTACGTCAGCGTTAAAAATACCCTGAGGGATCTTCTCCAAGAAATCCACGCCCAACAAGAGAAATACAATTCTCTCTAGGTCGATCTAAAAAAAGACTAGCAAACACACCCACTTCAGGGTGAGATTTTAGTCATAGTGGAGTTAGTTGTGGGTGGCCCGGGGCCACTACTAATGAACTAAAACCGCTTTTCGTGTCCGTCTTTCTTAAAACTGAAATCCTTCGGGACAGGTACCGAGCTTTAACTATACAGGGTGTGTAAAAAAAAGGATCAGGGGCGGATATTTCGGAAACGACTTCGATTTTCGAAAAACGCTCAAACACGTATTTGCTTATTAGGAGGGGGACATCTGTTTGGGGGGTTTTCACCTTCCGCGCCCCCAAGGGAAGCCGGGGGCGGGGGCACCCCCCCCCCCCCCCCCAATTGCATATTTCAAATGGGGACCCCACATTTTTATTACAGATTCGGAAATAATACAAAATTCTAAGACTTTCAGCGCAAACCGCATGTCAATTTCGATTTTCGTCTTCGATATATCGAACCTTAAAGCTCGGAACCTGTCCCGAAGGATCTCAGTTTCGAGTGGGCAAATATATGTCAACCGAAGGCAGGCACGTGGAAAGAGGAGGACATTTACAAATTTTGGAGTTCGAGGAAGCGCATTTGTTCCAGATACTTTGGAGAACAATAATTTCCTCGTTTTGATGCTACACGCATCAGACATGGAGCTACAATACTATACCTCTCCAGTCTTAACTTTTAATTGATTTTCATTCATGCAACTCTGCTTATGATGCGTCTGATCAAAATCAACACGTGATTTTTTTCTTGCGAACAAATTTTCGAACAGGAAATTGTAGGTTTCTCATAGATTGCAATTGTAGATCAAGCATTTCAGGCCAGTAACAGACATCCTATTCCTCTTGTTTTTATTTTCTTCCTAAAGTAGTTTCTAACCTAAAATGGGAGCCCATGCAGAGTCCAAAAGTATATGGACCTTGGTTCCGATTCTCGGCACCCCTGAAGGCGAGGACCGGAACCAACAACAAGAGAAGTTAGCTCAAGTTAGTTCTGTTCGTTGGAAAAAGGCTCGTGAGTTCATTAAATCATAATAATGGAAGTTTTTTCTATATTCATCCCCGCCAGGGATGAAACTTTAGTCATAGTGAAGTGAGTTGTGGGTGGCCCGGGGCCAATACAAATGAACTGAAACCGCTTTTCGTGTTCTTTCTTAAAACTGAAATCATATTATTAAACAGTCTCTTAACTCTACAGTACAAAATCCCGGGTTATGATAAAATTACTGGAAAAATTTGGCGAGAACTCCCGAGAGTTTTAATAAAAGCAATAGTTTTTATCTCGACGCTTTTTAACGCAATACTGAGACTTCATCATTACCCAGCGTGGCGAAAATAGCGGACGTAATAATGATTCAAAAACCAGGAAAACCAGCCAATTCGGTAACCTCATATAGACCAATCAGTCTGTTGCTGATCTTGTCAAAGATATTAGAAAGAATATTATTTAAAAGTATTTCACCGGTATTGGAGGCTCGCTAACTGCTACCTGGCCATCAATTTGGTTTCAGGGGAAAGCATGCAACAGTGGAGCAGGTGCATAGAGTAGCACTTGAAATATCGACAGCGCTGGAGGAAACCGTCCGCACTAGTTCGCAACCGTTTTCGAGATAACTTGAGTGGAACCTATTTCAATTAACACCCTGTATACTAATCACAATAGTGTTGTGATAGACGTCGACACGTAAAAGCCTGTACCTGCCCAAGTATAATTATTAAATCAGTGCTATAATAAATCTTTTAATAAATAACGTATCATAGAAAACATAACGTTCGTTTATTTCAACAGTTAGTATGAATTTGGTGCGTCGAATTATTGGTCTAAGAGACTCGCGTTACCATCATTGGCCATAGGTTCGGGGAAAAAGCTGTTGATTGAAAATTGTTATCCGTCCGGTTTTGTGAACACATGTTTCAGAAAAGTTCAACACGCTTTTACAGCAGATGCCAGTAACGGTCATATTATACCGAGGAAATTTTTTTCAAGAATAGGTCACATTTGCGAGATGATTACCGATACTGTATACATGTCGCAGGCAAATTGCAATCTTAGGCAAATCAGAGTCGGCTTGCGATTTCCCTAGGCAAAGAGCAAGCCGTTTATTTATGTTCCGAAAAAAATTAGATCCAGCGTTATAGTGACTTACAGAATAAGTCTATCGAGATTTACTTTCCCTCGTTCTAAAGGTAAGAAGCTGACGAGCACATTGATATCCACTGATAAAGTTTTTCTCAACTTGACCTCTTTCTATGAGCTTTTGAAGCGATTAAGTTCATTTGATCAAACACACTTCATCTTTAACACCTGAGGTAAAAAACTAATAAAAATAAACCTAATTTGATAAAATCGCTATTTGTGTCAGCTCATTAGCTTTAGAATGAGCTAAAGTAAATCTTGATACAACTATTCTGTAAGTTACCATTATGCTTGATTTTTTTTCAGATCACGAGTAAATGGCTGGCTTTTTGCCAGTGACATACATAATATACAACCCAGTAAGATGTTGATCGAAAGTACCCTACTATCTTTGAATCAAATCTAATCTAAATCTAATCTTTGAGAGGATCATCATAATTATTAGAACATTGTGTCTTCGAATGACCTCACCTCTCCTCAGTACTTTAGACAAGATTTCAAAGTCAGTATTTTGTTCTAGGTGATATCGGGAGCAACAAAATATTTGATTATATTGGTGCAGTTCACAATGTCAATAAAGGAGATCGCCGACCATCACAAAAAAATTAGCCATTTTAACTAACCAAGTTACGACATTGATTCGGTTGATTAAGCGATGACAACACAGGAAGCACCAGAAACAAACGTCGTCCTCGTAACCACGTATTCCAGAGATCAAAGTAAGACTTTCTTTTCCTACGAACATGTGTCCAAAGATGTACTCCTTTTGAGTAACAGCCCTCCCTCCTCCAAAGTTTTAAAAAATTGATGGTTTTTTCGGAATAGCGACCACCACTTTGAACCAAATTTCATGAAAAATCGTGCCCCGCAGTCATTTAATCCATTAATTCATTAATCCAACGGATTTTTTACGCAGATTACCTTGGGACACCAATTTTCATAAAATTTGGTTCATAATTGGCATACTTGGTTGGGGGTATTCGGCTATTCCAAGAAAAAACTATTTTTTGAAAAACTCTGGGGGCTTCTAGCTCTAGAACTTAGGAGACTTAAAACTAGGCTCTAGAACTTCCTCAAATCTTGGACTACACCATAGTTGATGACATCATAGAACTTTATGGATACTTTCAAGAAACATCTACGATTGTTAGCTTAGCAACTTCTCTGTCAACTCATCAATCATCGTTCTATGAGACCATGGACGACGTGTCCGATAAATTATCAAGACAATTGAGAGTTAAAGAGATTCATGAGAATCAATTAGCTCTATTGGAAACCAGAATAAATCTCTTCCAAAGAAATGGATATTTAAAGATACCGGAAGACATAGTGACTTACTGCCGCTCAGAGTTCAACTTTGTGAGATTTTCAAATACTCAATTCAAACACTTGAAAGCTAACTTTGTGACAAAAGCAGTCATGGGAAGACTAGCTTATGACTACCTCTTGATCTTATCTTTGAGTTATCCTAAAAAGGAATACAAGACATGGTGGGCAAATCTCTTAAACACTGGACAAATTACAGTCTATGCATCAATAGATGGTTTATGGTCTTTCGTAATCCACTCTGAATCAGAACCCAAGATCTGTCCTAACTCTACATCGGCTAAATTGGTAACCATTCTCCCTGCAGCAAAATTAAAGGAGTTGTTTGTAGAGTGTGGGAGAGTACAATTACTTGAAACACGACCCAAGTTAAAAGCTCCTGAGTATGACTCTGTAATGAACGGCGGGGATATCGTAGATATCACCATGTTCAACAATTCCAATAGTTTTGGATGGTGACGACGCTAAGCGTGATCAGTGTGTTTCGCGAGAATCTTCGATCGGGCGGACGCAAGCCGGGGATGAGTTTCCGGTGATTCTGATCTCATGCTCGTGTCTAGCCAGTCGCTGATTTTTGCGTAAAACACACTAAAAATGATGCACTTGCAGGATTCGCCACCTCAACTGTGTAGTGGCTGTTTTGCCGTCTCAGGCAGCGGAAAATCCGAATTTGTTTGTTATTCAAGTTGAGTTCGGATTTTTCAATGCCCGGGACGGCAAGGCGCATCGGGGCAGTTGTGGTGGCGTCATCTCTTTTTCGACTTTTTCCTTGCTGACTTGTGGCTTTTCGGACCCTGGCTTTCCCATAGGAAGCTAGGATCCCGAGAGTCCGGAGGCTTCAAGGAGAGTCGAAAATTGAAGTAAAATCAGTCTGGTGCGATTCGTTGGCTCGCGAAGTCTCATGATTTTCTTTCTATTAAAACGTGCTAATGTTCCAACAATTGGTTGGAAATTTCACACAAAATAATTAATGCTTTTTGCTTTTTTTCAAGTTCTATCGTTAATAATATTCATTGTGTTGGTCGTGTGTATTACGTGTGTATATTAATACTATTAGTGAACGGCGAATTGTGATTTGATATTATTATTATTAATATTATTAAACGGAGTGTGGATACTTTACTCTGTGGATTATTTCTATCATCGTGGGAGACAGGTACTCAAAGATTTAAAATCTGTTAAATAATTACGTTAAATAATTAACGCTGGTGGACGCCCCCATTATTTAAACATATAAATAACAACGTGAGCGATAAATGGGGAGAAATAAAAAGTTACAAAAGGAGTTGGAGACTTAGCCGGGTACTTGGTTATTATACAAGGGTAAAAACGTCTCACACCAGTACTTTTCCTGTGCCCTCAGCATCGTCTAAGCGAGTCTTAATATTTTTTTTTGCTCTACCAAAGTGATTAATTTTCTTGATTTTTCAACTTGATTCTCTTGATTTAATACGTTGCTTCCATTATTATGTTTTTAAGTTGTTTTCTTCTGAAATAATTTTTCTCGACTCACATAAAAAGAAAAAATTTAGAAACTCTCACCCATTTTTGAGTTTTCGGAAGATGATTTTGATTCTAATTTTAAAACTATATTGAATGGTTTTTTATTAATGAATATTTTTTTTTATGTTGTTTCATTTGTTTTTTTTTCTCTCTTCTCTAGTTTTGCTTGACTTTCATCTCAAATTCGCATTAATTTTTTTCGTCGTTTCGAATATTTCGATTGATTATGCTTGTGTCGCGTTTGACTCTTTCTGCGTTCTTCTCCTTTTTTTCTCATTTCCTGGAGTTTCGAGTCTCCGTTATTGAAGAGCGTCTGTGTCTGATAGGAGGGTAATTTTCTGACCTGAATTATAGGTGGATTATCCCTCTCAAAGATATTGGCGATCTATTCCAAGCTCTGATTTTTTTCTGACCTGAATTATAGGTGGATTATCAGGTCTTGGACAATTTCGGAGATGTGCGGCTGTAGTAAATGAGCGAATTAGTGAATTTCTCACAAAAGGTGCAGTAAGTAGTGCGTACCAAGGTTGGCCGCAGAAAGAGTCGGAAGGAGAGACAGCGTTAGAAGCGAAAAGCGAAAGAGACCACCACTGTTGCCACTTCTAATGCTTTAGGAGAAAATTTAAGTTTTACCAATACGGCCAATAGTATTGAGGAAGTTGTGTCTCATTATCAAATTTATGATAGCCTTGAAAGTTTGACTCGCGAGAGAATTATTAATTGTATTTACAGAATACCTAGTGCACACGATATAGACTTAAAATTATTTGGCTCTGTAACAATTAATGAATGTTCTTCAGAAATTTGTAAGGTGAAAATCGTACCTTACGAGCGGCTAAATTTGGATTTCCGATACAAAATCACCCCACTCAGTATCGCACACGGACAAGCGATAATTTGGGAGGAAAGTGTCAATAATATTTGTACTTCCAACGAGACTAAAGACGTACTCCTCATAGAGATATCAAATTTACTGAGAACAAAAATTGTTTTGGGCGAAGCACGCTCATGCATTCTACGTTGACGGGCTAATGTTGCCACAGCCGGTAGCGCTGCCAACATAGAAAACTGCCCACTAGGATCGTCGACTACTTCTACTCTTCTGTACAACGTAACGGGAAATTGCCGCGCGCAGGCTCTCTGTTCGGAGGGACTGACTTGCAATCAATATAAACAGTTCACATTTTTCAATAATGATCGTAATGAGGTACCTACCATAGTAAAATGGTTAAATTAATAATGTACAAAAAAAAAAAAAAAAAAAGGGAGAAAGAGAGAAATAAAAAGTTCATTAGTAAGTAAGCAATTCAAAGTAATTAAGTGTTTAGTACAATAAGTTTTTAAAAACAACAAAAGGCCCCTTCTGAGAGATAGGTGCTTCCGAGCCAGTGAGTCGCACCAGACGACCAAACGTCACGCATACTGAAGTCACCAATCCGCTACTACTGGAATTGTTGAACCTTTCATTTCAAAGGGCAGAGGCGCCCTATTCTTGGCACCGGCGGGGATGTAATGAACGGCGGGGATATCGTAGATATCACCATGTTCAACAATTCCAATAGTTTTGGATGGTGACGACGCTAAGCGTGATCAGTGTGTTTCGCGAGAATCTTCGATCGGGCGGACGCAAGCCGGGGATGAGTTTCCGGTGATTCTGATCTCATGCTCGTGTCTAGCCAGTCGCTGATTTTTGCGTAAAACACACTAAAAATGATGCACTTGCAGGATTCGCCACCTCAACTGTGTGGTGGCTGTTTTGCCGTTTCGGGCAGCGGAAAATCCGAATTTGTTTGTTATTCAAGTTGAGTTCGGATTTTTCAATGCCCGGGACGGCAAGGCGCATCGGGGCAGTTGTGGTGGCGTCATCTCTTTTTCGACTTTCCTTGCTGACTTCGGACTTTTCGGACCCTGGCTTTCCCATAGGAAGCTAGGATCCCGAGAGTCCGGAGGCTTCAGGGAGAGTCGAAAATTGAAGTAAAATCAGTCTGGTGCGATTCGTTGGCTCGCGAAGTCTCATGATTTTCTTTCTATTAAAACGTGCTAATGTTCCAACAATTGGTTGGAAATTTCACACAAAATAATTAATGCTTTTTGCTTTTTTTCAAGTTCTATCGTTAATAATATTCATTGTGTTGGTCGTGTGTATTACGTGTGTATATTAATACTATTAGTGAACGGCGAATTGTGAATTGATATTATTATTGTTAATATTATCAAACGGAGTGTGGATACTTTACTCTGTGGATTATTTCTATCACCGTGGGAGACAGGTACTCAAAGATTTAAAATCTGTTAAATAATTACGTTAAATAATTAACGTTGGTGGACGCCCCCATTATTTAAATATATAAATATAAATAACAACGTGAGCGATAAATTGGGACAAATAAAATGTTACAACTCTTTCCGTAGATCATTTGCGTATGAGGATCCAGAGTGGTATTTAAAACTGTACAAGAATCAGTCTCTGAGGATGACTCCGATTAAATACTATCAGTTTGAAGAAGGAATAGATAAGTACGCGAGAATGATAACGTTGACCGATACGCTTGATCGTTTTCCACAGACCAAAATGACCAAAAGTATCATTATGGAAAAATTAAATTACTTGTTTTTGTTCATTTACATCCGTAACCCGCTCAGGCGGCGTGTAAACAACGGTGTGTATGTCTGGTGCGAGAGCATTAACCTTGTCTTTAAGGCCTCGCAAATTTATACGCTGAAAAATTTCATCTCGAGTAGACAAACGTAACCTTGATACACCAAAAGATTATTTCAACTCACGGAACGCACTCTTCATACACAGTCTTCCCATAAATACTGTCCCTCGCTAAAATGCGTCTAGCGAGAAAATGGCCGGAGATAAGCCCATAAACCCTTATATATTCTAAAAGGAAATAAACATGGCTACAATTTGGTTTTTATTAGTTCATTAAAATCGAGTAACGCGTTCGCCTGCAAACGGGCAGTGAACGCGGCAACCTCGATGTGCCTTTTCTCGCTCGATTTTGATCAGTTTTCTGCGGTAGCGGTGTGATAACAACTCGCTGTATGTCCACGGATCATCACAGATAATCAATTGAATCTGCGACTGAACATCTTAGATAAGATGTGTACAACCATATACGGCTGTTTCACCTTTCAAATCATGAGGTTTAGTATCATAATCGAACCGATCATGGAGTGGTCAGATTCCCACAATCGCGTTGCAGTGATTGCGCTTTTTAAAACGAATCGGAGTGCCACAGAAATTTTTTCGTTATTAAAGTCATTGAATAGTACCCAAAAGTTTGTGTACCGTACTATTAAACTCTATCAAGAGACTGGTGACGTCATTGACAAACCGCGATGCGAGCGACCCAAAAGTGCGCGAACGGTGAAAACTGTGCAGGCAGTGCGAAATCGAATTTTGCGCAATCCATTACGCAAACAAAAAGTTTTGTGCCGAGAAATGAACATTTCGCGAAACACAATGTCGCGTATCATTAATAAGGATCTGCGCATGAAGGCGTACAAACGATACACAGGGCATTTGCTCACCGATTCGCTGAAAAAGATACGACATGACCGATCAAAAAAATTGCTTAAAAGGATCGGGAAAGAAGGCCATCGGCGAATGCTCTTTACAGATGAGAAAATTTTTACGATAGAGGAGAAACTGAACCGGCAAAATGATCGCGTGTACGCAAGAAGCTCCTACGTAGCAAGAGAAAAGTGCCCCCCAGTTGAACGCGGCCACCATCCTGCTTCGGTGATGGTTTGGTGGGGTGTTGCCTACGACGATACGAGTTCGATTCATTTTTGTGATGCCGGTGTCAAAACGTCCGCCAAAGTTTATCAAGAAACAGTCTTGGAGGAGGTTGTCAAGCCTTTGAATCACATCTTATTCTAAGGAAAACAATGGATTTTCCAACAAGATTCAGCGCCAGCCCACAAAGCAAAAACCACACAAGAGTGGTTAGTGGAAAATGTTCCTGATTTTATCAAGGCGGAAGACTGGCCCTCGGGAAGTCCGGACCTCAACGCTCTAGATTACAGCCTATGGGACGTCCTTGAGGATATGGCATGCAAAAAGAGACATCGCAATGTGGAAAGTTTGAAGAGAAGCTTCTTGAAAGCAGCAGCCAACATCCCTCTTGCAAAGATCCGCGAAGCAATCGACGAATTTCCACGCAGGCTCCAGATGTGTGTCCAGATGAAAGGGGATCATTTTGAGCAGCTTTTATGATTACGATTGTAAGCCAACATTTTGTTTATTGTTTACATAAACTAATATTGTCATTTTTTAAGGCGTTTCACCAATATTTTCATCCCCAGACAGTTTTAACGATTGCTTAACTTAAAAAAACGCGTCCTCAAATCGAGCGAGAAAAGGCACATCGAGGTTGCCGCGTTCACTGCCCGTTTGCAGGCGAACGCGTTACTCGATTTTAATGAACTAAAAACCAAATTGTAGCCATTTTTATTTCCTTTTAGAATATACAGGGTGTCCCAGACCACCCGTGTAGGTACTTTTTCTCAAAAACGGCTGGGAGTAGAGAGCTGAAACAAAAAAGTCAGATAGGGAATTGACCCCAAAGAATTCAATGAAAATATTTTCAAAGCCCTCCGAGGCCCCCCGGGGGGGTTTTGGGGGGGTTCGAAACACATTTTTCCATTTTTGGCGGGAAAAAGCCTATAAAAGGTACAAAAATAAGTTCGGATTCTGAAAGAGCAACTCATTGCCGACATTTTTACTCCAGTAACTTTTTCTAGAAAACCCCAAGTTTTGGAGTTATGGGCCCTTTTGGGGGGAAATTTTCATTCGGCCACTGTGACCACACTATTCAATATTTTTCAAAAAACTAAAATCCATCTGAAAGAGGAAATTAAGACCTTTCGATTGATGTGCCAGATAATACCTAAAAGTGAAAAATTAAGGCCCCCACGTAGATTCCAAAATTTGGGGGTCTTTGGGCCCCCCCACGTAAAAAAAGTCAAATAGCAAGGTATGGCTTGTGATACGTCGATCAAAAGCCCTTAAAGAGTAGAATAAGATGACGCAATCCAAAATTGTCTACAACCATTACTTTCAAAATGGCGGCCATTTGAAAATTATGGGTGTTCAAAGGTAAATCCTGGGAAAAGAGTCCAAGGTTGAACGATACATGGCTTGAAAGGCCTTAAAAAAAGCAAACGAATGGCGCAAACCGCAAATCAATCCGCCTCTTGAATCAAAAGTTATGGCCGATTGAAACTTAAAGGGCTCAATAAGGCCTATTTAAGGCTGCTTAAATTTCAATCGGCCATAACTTTTGATTGAAGAGGCGGATTGATTTGCGGTTTGCGCCATTCGTTTGCTTTTATTAAGGCCTCTCAATCTATGTATCGTTCATCCTTGGACTCTTTTCCCAGGATTTTCTTTTGAACACCCATAATTTTCAAATGGCCGCCATTTTGAAAGTAATGGTTGTAGACAATTTTGGATTGCGTCATCTTATTCTACTCTTTAAGGGCTTTTGATCGACGTATCACAAGCCATACCTTGCTATTTGACTTTTTTTACGTGGGGGGGCCCAAAGACCCCCAAATTTTGGAATCTACGTGGGGGCCTTAATTTTTCACTTTTAGGTATTATGTGGCACATCAATCGAAAGGTCTTAATTTCCTCTTTCAGATGGATTTTAGTTTTTTGAAAAATATTGAATAGTGTGGTCACAGTGGCCGAATGAAAATTTCCCCCCAAAAGGGCCCATAACTCCAAAACTTGGGGTTTTCTGGAAAAAGTTACGGGAGTAAAAATGTCGGCAATGAGTTGCTCTTTCAGAATCCGAACTTATTTTTGTACCTTTTATAGGCTTTTTCCCGCCAAAAATGGAAAAATGTGTTTCGAACCCCCCCAAAACCCCCCCGGGGGGCCTCGGAGGGCTTTGAAAATATTTTCATTGAATTTTTTGGGGTCAATTCCTTATCTGACTTTTTTGTTTCAGCTCTCTACTCCCAGCCGTTTTTGAGAAAAAGTACCTACACGGGTGGTCTGGGACACCCTGTATAAGGGTTTATGGGCTTATCTCCGGCCGTTTTCTCGCTAGACGCATTGTAGCGAGGGACAGTATTTATTGGAAGACTGTGTACATATTTGGACACTTCATATTTGGATGAGTGGACCCTTTCTTGAGAAGTGCAGTTTCAGGACACTATGTGGAATAGAAGGACAAGAATGTCGTTTGTTGGCAGTGAGCCCCATTCCAGAACTAATAAGAGCTTGGCAGATAGAAGTTCATTAGCTTACACTAATTTATCTCACGTTTATAGTAACAGGACATTTTTCAATAACGAATACCTAAATGAAGAATATGTTTATATGCCCTGGAATGCTTGTACCCAACCCATGAATATGAATGAGAATACTGGATTAGTTAAGACTGATGCGAAATCGATCAATCATTGGCATGATTTGGTTAACCAAATGGACTCATTGGATGCTGTTTTTAATGTAAATGACCATATAGATACGCCATATGTTCACATGGACTCACATTTCGATGATGTTCGATTCTTTCTCGCTGTAGTGGATCTTGACCAATACGATAGACGTGTGCTAATTGATGATGATAAAGTTTCTCACTTAACGTTCTTAAATAGACAATGTTTTAGCATTCCAGATAATGGCATTTTGACTGAATTTAGAATTTAGGGGTGCCTTTTCGGGAAACCCCAACTACCCCTAAATTTCAATCGGCCGTAACTTTGGATTGAAAAGTCGATTTGACCCGTGGTTGGAACTATTATTTTTCTCTTTTTAAGACCCTTTTAGCCATGTATAGTTCAATTTTGGAAAATTTTTCTGAAGGTCCCCCCTAGAGCCCCCTAACCTTCAAACGGCCGCCATTTTGGAAGAGGGTTGTTTTTACGACTTTTGGGGGGTATCACTTTTTTCGTCTCTGAAAGACCTTTCAAATGATGTATCACAAGCCATACCTTTACATTTGACTATTTTTACGTAGAGCCCCCCGAGGCCCCAAAATTTTGGGGTGAGGGGGCCTTGTACCCTTTTTCACAAAAAATAGGCATGTAATACATCAAAAGAAAGCCCTTGGTCTGCCCTTTTAGAAACTTCTTAGTTTTTTGAAATCCAATGTTTTGGAGGGTCACAGCGGTCAATTAAAGATTACCCTTAATTTTTTTGAAAACCACCCCTAACTCAAAAAAGGGTGGTTTTTAGAAAAAAAAAACCTTCAGGATAAAAAAGTTTTATTTTTTTATGCCGTATTAGATTCCAATGTCAAAACATACCCTTTCCATTTGATTTTTTCGAGATACGGGTACCCCCCCCCCCCCCCCCCCCCCTAAATAACCCCCAAGGGGTGGTTTTGGGGGGCTGAAAATATTTTCCCCCGAATTCTTTGGGGTCGATATACGTTACACGTGTTTTACCGATTTTTCATATTTGCCTTAGTTTGGCCACAATAAAAGCTGGCCAGGTGGTCTGAAACACCCTGTATACTAATTAGACTCAGATTTCCGAGAGATTCGTGCAAAAATCATTCACGATCACGAGCGGTAAAAACGACCGGAAAAATAAAACACTATACGATTAGTAGACTTTGCTACACTGTGCTTACAATAAAGTACGTAAACAGAGAGAAGAGTTCAATGATGGTTTATGAGGAATGATGATTAATGGCGGGAAGCCAAACCTTTACACTAGTCGATTAAATATCAAGGCACGTAAGGAGAAAAACTTGGATTTGCTGCCAGATAAGAAATGCAAAAGTTGGACGTTTTCGTCGTGTTAATCCAGCTGTGAACACATTTGTATTCAAACCTCCCAATTTTTAGATCTGAGCATTTTTTAAGCCAGTGATTCGCTTTGAAGAATTATAAAGTGTAAAAGTTGACGCAAAGAATGAAATAAAGAAATCATCAGTTGTTCATTAATGCTCTTAATAATCTAAGCAAAGTCACTCTAACAAACAAAGATGAAAATATTTTAGTCTTTTGAAACACTTTAACCTAGACACAGTGGCAATACTTTGTAGCACCGACCTGTGACTTATCTATCTCCATGCAAATACATTCTGTAATATATTTCGTGATAAAATTATCATCTCGAACAATGTCTACCGTCTCATCCTTAACCACTTTCTCTGAGTCCGGCTTTCCAGTAGTCACAGTTTGAAACAGGTTATGGGCTTAGACCCACTGATCAAGAAAAAGTTTTTCTTAAATCGATAAAGTCGTTTCGTCGTGGCAGTGCAGTGTGCTCGCATGCTTTAAAAGTACGTGCAGTTACGTGCTTTGGAACCGACTCATTTTTCGTGATGGTTTTTTTTAACGAATTCATTGTTCAGTCGTAGTAATTGTGCAATCGCCTGCTTTACCTCCTCGTTCATCCGTTCTTCTTTATTTTCACAGCGAGAATTGCCATAAATACGGATATTGAAAACGCGAAAGCCGGATTGCAGCCTACGGTCTAGACTCAAGGTAGTTCCAGCAGGATCTATTTTACACAATTTATTGGGATCCCCAAGCTCGAAGGTGCATCAAACTTTACATCATGGAAACACGGAATGAAGATGCTCCTTACATATGCAGGATTGAGGACTACCATCCGACAACGAGACGAAACCGATGCAGTGGACGTTAAGCGTGATGAGAGGGTGCTGGTCAAAATATTTTTCTATTTGGATTCTAGAGCAGGACCATTTTGAGTAGCGGGTTCTGACGAGTAGCGGTGCGTTGCGTCAGTGCGTGCTTCCGAACTGCATCGAAATGCATTGGTGAGTGGTTGGTTAGCGCAGAGTTTCGACTCAATGCTAATCAACCATTCACTGATGCGCTTTGATGCGGTTCGAAAGCAGGCACCGCTACTTGTCAGAACCCGATACTCAAAATGGTCCAACTCAAAATGGTCCTGCTTTACTCTGGAGATATTCATTAGGAGTATCTCCACCACAAAGTATATGAGAGAAGTTTTGATGAGAAAATTGTTAATTTTATGTTATGTCACGGAATTGTCCTTCGCAGCACCGTAGTGGGGTTTTTTGAACCTTTTTGCTGTCCCTCGTGGCAATGTGCGTCCCGAGAGACTAATTGCTTTTTGTGCTGTAATGGCAAAATGATGTTGATTTTTCTTAATAAACTTAGTCCGTTAAATTAAGTTTATGCGTGTTATACTTAATCAGTAGATTATAAGACTTAAGCTACGCGCTTCGTGAACGTAATCGGTAGCATGGGCGCCCGCAGCGGGGGGCAAGAGGGGGCACTTGCCCCCCCCTGGAATTCAAAAAAGTCAAAATTTCACGGTAAAAAATGAAAGGAAAAAAGGAAATGCAATGTTAATCAAATGAGTAGTGGTTCACAAACTTCATTATTTGTTTATTTTCTCATTTTAACTCAATTTTTTGCAAGGAATAGTAGAATTAAACATTTTCCTTGGTATCATTTTCGTCTGCTGTCCCTTTATCCACTATATCAAACACATCAAAATTATAACTATTATGTGATACACCTACCATGGCTTAGTAATTGTACACTATTTGGATGGAAAAAAAAATCCATTTCCTCCTCGGGGGGTCTCCTAGACCTTCCATCGAGGTTCAAAAATTTTGCCCCCCCTTGGAAATTTTTCTGCGGGCGCCCATGATCGGTAGCTCCACGAATGAATATTTATCGTGAATACGGTTCTTGTGGAAGGTGAGACGACGTGCACCGCGGCCACCCTAACCTTATCGAACACGTGCATGATCGCATCGTGAAAATTCCCGTTTCGAAAAACCCAAGAAGTTCGCGTGAGCGTAGTATTTGCTTCGGGAAATTGAAGAAGCCTAATTCGTAGAAATGTCGGAAGATAAAATGAAAGTCAGTGCCCCAAAACCAAGGTAGATGGAGGAAAGGTATGGACAGCACTCTGAGGTTGGCTCTGATTGGTTGCGAAAAAAGCGACTCCGCCGCCATTTTTCTGACCGCGCGATTCAAATTTGATTTCAAATCTTGAAAAGGAAAGTGAACAACGTAATTGATGATGTTAATCCATTCTATAGTCACAACATTAATATTTAAAGATAAAAATTACATTTAATTGGTCAAATGAATAAAGTATTGCTTCAAAAAAACTTCCCCTTCAGACCTAGCCACAAACAACAATGCAAGATACACGGTGTAAATAGGAGACAAGATGGCGGCGAAGTCGCTTTTTCCCAAGTGGCCACGCCCCAAGAGTCGAGTGTTGTCCATACCTGTTCTCCATATACCTTGCCCCAAACCTAAATGAGGACAACTATAGTCAAACCCAAATCAACTAGGGCTTGACGCTCCTCGGCTGCCTTCCCCCACCACAACGGACCGAGCGAACTCGCCAGCCAACAGGTACCGGAGTCGGGCCTTTCTCATTTTTCATCGTCTCTTGGCGCTCTATTCAAAACCCCGTACCTGTGGCCTCAGGTAGAATGAGGACTGGGGAGCGAGTGCGACGCACCTTCCGGCAAGGCGTAATGGAGAGGGTAAAAATGAGTACTGGCAAGTGAGGGAAAAAGGAGCGTCAAGACCCAGTTGATTTGGGTTTGACTATACCAAGTCTGGGCTGTTCGGATTGAAGCCCAGTTGATGGAGAAGGCATGTTTGGAAGCAGTCGAAGGATTCGGACCATACATACATGTAGAAGAAAACGGTGTAGAACAAGAAGTTGAGGATGAGGCAGCATTTCCGCCAACAGAAATGCGACGCAAACATCGACTAAACCAAAAGAAAGAAGTGATAGTCCCTACAACCTATGAAGAGGCGATAAGCGGACCGCAATCACAGCATTGGAGAGAAGCCATAGAACTTGATTTCGAAACTTTAGGTGACCAGAAATCTTGGGTTTTAGTGAGGAAGCCTGAAAGAGTGAGAGTCTTAGGGCCGAATTTTAACACGTAACTCGAACTTTCCTCCAACCTTTCTCCACTGGCAACGTCCTCCACTCGACCTCGAGGACGGAAATCCATTTTTGACACGTTCCTCGAACTTTCCTCCAATCCAATTTTCCTCGACTCGACTTGAAATCGATTAATCAATTTTGACACGTTCCTCGAGCTTTCCTCGACCGAATTTCCTCCAAACTTTCTCTAACCGTCCTCCAACCGTCCTCCAAACGCACGAAAGGAGGTTTTTTGGAGGACATTTCAAGGCTGGTACCGACCATGAGATCTGGAGGAGCAGTTGGAGGGAAAGAATACTACTCTTTTCGCAGCCGTTTTTTTGTGATATGTTGATTATAGTTTTGTTGTTATTTACGCTTTGATTTTTCACGGAACTTAACGGAGGATCATTTTATGGGAATATTTTCAGGAACTGTTCGGTCATATTTTCAATATATTTTTCCCCCCCCCCATTTATTTTTTACACATTTTTTTTTTTTCTTCCCAGGACTTTTTAGCACTATTTGGAGGACAATTTGGGCATATTTTGAGGACCCTTTGGGCATATTTTGAGTACTCTTCGAGCATAATTTCAGGACTTTTTGGGCATCTTTTGAGAACTCTCCAGGCATATTTTGAGTTCTCTTCAGGCATATTTTAAGGACTTTTTGGGTATATTTTGAGTACTCTTCGGGCATATTCTGAGGACTTTTAGGGCACATTTTTAAGATTCTTCGGGTATATTTTGAGTACTCTTTGGGCATATTTTGAGGACTTTTTGGGCATATTCGAAGGACATTTTGGGCATATTTGGAGGACATTATGGACACATTTTGAGGACTTTTACATACACATTTTGAGGACTCTTTTGCCCCATTTTAAGGACGTTATGACCTAATTTCAAGTACATTTTTGCATAATTTTGAGGACCATGAGAGAATCTTATGGGGACTTTTTCGCTTGATGTGTGGCCTGGATGACAGCCATTATTTTGTTCTTTTAGATACATGTATATTAATTTTTATTAGTTTGCACTATGTTGGCTAATATAATGTCCTGGGCTTTCAATAATGGAAGTAGCTTTATTAGTAGCACTTTTTGGTTATGATTCCATATTTGAGACTTGTGGTGTCAGATGTTTGCTGTCACTGTTTACAGTTGCACTGGTTTATGCTAGGATGTTTGGATCTGAAATATTTTCTTCCACTACTCAAGGACCAAATTAACCACCAGACAACTTCAACCTCAACACCTCTCACAAGCATAGGTCGAGTCGGAGCAATAAGCCCCAACACAGAAGGAGGATTCTTCATTTCCCCTATCAACATCGTGGATGAGGAGATGGATACGACCCCCTCCGAGTCAGTATCACCAGAGTTACTCACAGATAGAAGCTCTACGTTCCTCAAGGATGTCAATATAACCCCCATCTCTCCAAAAGAGAAGGAGAGGAAGAGATAAAATTCAGCTAGACTCACTACTAGACACCCATTTCAGCCCCAAACCCGTACAGACGAAATAAAGAAACGGGGCAGAACCAGCACTAAATCGTAACCAGCAAAACTACCAACTAGAAACAACAACAGTAATTCAGCACAAGAATGAAACTAATGCTCTGGAACGTGAGAAGTGTAAAATCAAATAAATTTGATCTTCAAAGAATTACTAACAAACAACAACCAGAAATAATATGCCTTAGCGAAACGTGCCTAAATGCAAAGGACCGCTTCAAATTAAAGAGCTATGACACATTTAGACGAGACAGGACAGATGGGCATGGAGGACTAAAAACAGCGGTAAAGAACACAATAAAGGCAACAGCACCCAACGAGCTGGCCTCCCAAACCGACAACCTAAAAGGAAATCCAAATCCTTACTGTCAAGTTATCGGTAGGAACTCCTCAACAAGATTGGTTCGTTATCAACACTTATGCCCCACCAGAGTACAAAGGTAACTTTGAACCCCTAAGCGAGATCCTGACCAAAACAAACTCAAGGAACGTCTTGACAGTAGGGGACTTTAATGCCCAACATCCAACAAGGGGATACAAGACATCAAATAGAAAAGGCAGGAACCTGGCGGATTGTTTCAACCAACACAATCTTATAGTACTTAACAGCCAACATCTAGTCCCCACCCGAGTGAGCAAACAATCCAACAGCATCACGGACCTAATCACAGTAAACGAAATCCAGCCTATCTAGTATACTCAAGGAGGCAACCGTGAGCGACCACTTTCCAATTCTACTTACATGCGAGTCAGACCAATACCGCTCAGGTCCAGTACAAATGTAACGAAAATAAAAATCCAGTGATTTTTTATTTCGTTCGCCAGGAAAATCTCAGCGCGAGGATGTCGAGAAGTTCAGCGTCTGTCTGGCTTCACGCGCACGTCAGCGTAAGTTGGCGTCGGGTGGATCCGGCCAGACGTGGTTTTCGCGTGATCGTGGATGTCCTGACTCGCCCGAAAATTTTCCTGAGGTTTCCCGATTTCTGTGGGAAACTGACTCGATCATCCACGGGGTCTTCCCCGATTGGTTCGCCCGAGTCACGTGGTTTCGCAGAGATTGGGACGACCAGGGCTTGTCGTCGTGAAATTTTTTTTCGGGAGAGTCAGTCTTCGTGGGATCGGGGCGTGGATAGTTTACTCGTCGATTGGGATATCGGCCCGACAGTCTTTTTCTTTTTGGTTTTAATTCAAATTAATTCGATTGGGATATCGAGCTGTCCGTTTTCCTTTTTTCTTTGTTTTATTTTACATAAATTCTTTTGGGATATCGGATTGACTGTCTTTGTTCAGTTTCCGCCCTTTTTTTGTTTTTATCGAATTTGTCCCCCCTACCTTTTCCTGTTTTTTTTTTTAATGTAACCAGATCTTTTTTTCTGTTGTTGCGATCGTTCATGTGAAAATTGAATAAATAAAGAAAACTACTCTACCTATTGGATTAATCAAGATTCAGCGTTGAACTTTTTCATTTTCGCCAATCAGTCCTAGATATGAACCAGAGGAGCAGCGAACAACCAGCCAAACGTTGTGCACACAGGCGTGGCGTGAAGTCAACCCAACGTCACCAGGCTCGCCGACTTCTCATTAGTCAAGACCGAACGAGGCGTCAGCAAGCTCAGGCATTGCTACCGGTTACCGTCTTACCACCAGCACCAAAATGTCCTCTTCCAACAAAATCAGCAAATAAACGAACAACAGTTTTGGGAGAGGATGGAGGGGGCTCGTCAAGTCCACTGGGCGCAGATATCGGACTTTTGATTGCGCCAAAATGCACAACTTTTTACGCCTTTTCGAATGAGGTATTAAAAGATAGGGGTTGCCATTTGAAAATTTTGAGAAATAGGGGTTTTCCCGCCAAAAATGTTCAGGTGCCTAAAAGTCGACTTCCGGTTTATTTGATTGTAAATTCGTATTTTTTTCTTGAAAGTAATCATCAAGTAGAGCATTTTACATGAGCAGTTTTTGTTTTACGACTATTTTTGTAGAAGTTCCGAATTTATTTTCGAAAATTGGTCCTATATCGAACTTTGACCTTCGATAGGTACCTCAAAAACGAAAAAAGATATCGACTCCAGGTTTAAGCCAAAATGCTTAGCATTTTACCCTCTTTCAAATGAGGTATCACAAGATAGGGGTTGCTATTTGAAAATCTCGAGATAAGGGGGGCACCCCCCCCTAATTTCGAGATTAGGGGCCCCCTTAAAACCCCCAAAAACCAAATTTTGGGTTGTAGCAGTATTTTTAAATGAAACTTCAGGTCCGAGTTACTATAAAACCGATTTTTGCAGATTTTTTTATCGTCACCCGTTCATGAAAACCATAGTGAGCAGGTTACGTGAAACACCCTGTACTAACGCACCGTGCCACCACATTCGTCATTGTGTCAACTTGCACCACACAGCAGGAGGAAGTAAAAGCCACTCAACCCTTGCGCTACGCTGCCTTTTCCACCACAGCAGCGTGCCGGCTTACATCACAACAAGCACCGCCTCTTGCCCTTACCCGGAGACATGCACTTTCCCATCACCATGGAGAGTGGGCAGTTGAGCTCTACAGCTGGTGACATCACAGTCATCGGACAACCCGATCAGCAAGTGGACAACCTTCGGTCGACGTCACCCGACGTCACCTACGCAACGTGTAAGACAGCACGTGTTTTCGCTCAGATTTATCGCTTTTACGCCCGCACTTTCCTCCATATTTCACTCAGCGGCCCTCTGCAAGCAGCAGAGATAGTGAACGCTGAAATGTGGATCATTACCACCACACAGAAACATTACTTCGCTGAAGAACTTGCTTTATTGCAAGCCCGCAAGACTTGCACTCCCAGACTTCAGCACTTGCACCCATTTGTGGATAGTGAAGGTCTCATCCGCGTAGGAGGTCGCCTTCGGCACGCTCAACTGTCAGAAGACGAGCGTCATCCCTTGATTTTGCCAGGCAACGCTCCGATCACCCGCTTGTTAGTCGAAAATTATTATAAACAGTTGCATCCAGGACCGCAAGCGCTCCAGGCTCTAATCGCCCAAAAAGTTTGGATTCTGTCCGCCAGAAAGATTTGCAGACAAGTCTATCGTATATGCTTGTCATGTTTTAGAGCTAGACCACGCCAAACAAATCCTTTAATGGGGGATCTTCCACCGCCCAGGGTGCAACCCAACCCCGCCTTTCAAAATACAGGTGTTGACTACTGCGGACCCTTTAAGGTTAAGATTCAACAATTACGCTCCGCACGAACTATCCATGTTTATTTGTGTATCTTCATTTGCCTAAGTGTGAAATCAGTACACGTAGAGACCGCTCACGACAAGTCCACACCCGCTTTTCTGGCAGCCTTAAATCGATTTTCGGCCCGTCGGGGCTGCCCTGTTGATGTATACATGGATTGTGGCTCTAACTTTATAGGTGCTAATAATGCGCTTCGCCGCATTTTGACCGCTGATGATCCACAAATAATCCACTACGCCTATGATCATGGAATCCGCTTCAATTTTAACCCTCCCGCAGTGCCCCACCAAGGAGGTTTGTGGGAAAGCGCTGTCAAAAGCGTCAATACTCTGCTAATTCGCACACTAGGGTCAGAAGTTCTAGTTCTAGAAGAGTTCAACACCCTCTGCCAACGGATAAAGGCAATGTTGAACTCTCGTCCGCTCACGCCGCTTTCCGCAGATCCAGGGGATCTTACCGTTCTCACACCTGGACATTTTTTAATCGGCCGCCCGCTCGTTTCACCGCCGGAACAAAGATATGATGGGAACTGGTCGTCTCTGCGCCGGTGGCAGCGCGTCTTCGCAATGTTTCAACACATTTGGCATCGCTGGAGTGTAGAGTATATCCATATCCGGAGCTTAGAAAGACTTTGGAGGCATTTTCTGACTCACAAAGCTCTCCCGAGATCATTGCCAAAGCAGGGGAAAAAATTTTGATGGCTCTCTATGGCAATAAAAATTGGACGAAGTATGTTGATTTGAACGAGCTCAGGTTTTACCTTTTTCATCAAGCCACCGCTCGATCTCCTCTTTTACATAATTTCGACTTGTCATCTCTACCACCAACATCCGATGCTGCCAAATATCATTCGTTTAGAGCCTTCCTCCAAATTTGCCAGTGGAAAGGGGTCGCTTTAAAAGAGGAAGATTGGGGTTGGGAAAAGAAAAATGAAAATTTTCAACCCATCAAAATGACACGACCTTTTGCTCCTGACTTCATTTTAAATTTAATTCACTGTGGATGCGAAAGTGGATGTAAAAAATCGTGTAGTTGTGTCAAGTCATCATTGCCATGCTCATCGATGTGCTCTGGATGCCGCGGCATAGGTTGCGGAAATGCAGCACACATAATGGATAGCGATGATGACGATGAAGTTTTATAAGGTACAATTTGTAAGTTTCAAATTTTAAGAATGATGGAAGCATAGAGTTGGCGGCCTATCAAATCTAGTCAGTTACCATGTTTCACGTCATAAAAGTACATAATGAGTGCAATGTACCGAGTGGTGGGGGTCGTAGCGTTGATTGGTCGCTATTGCGTCATCAAGGTACAAAAATCCGTGATCGCCTCCACATATATACTTTCATCATTAATTTGAATTACAAATTATTTTTGAACCGTAAAGGGGAGATTATTATTTATCTCTCCCTTTTTTTTATTTTTTAATTTTGCACATTGGTGAATCACAACATTAAGTATATAGTTTATAACAAAAACTTGTTTCCTTTTAATCAAATTTAAATTCTCTTGAACTGTTTTAACGCTTATTCGGGTACAAGTATTTTCATCCAAAATTGTATTGTATACCATTTTTAGGTTGTGTCGCGTGAAGACATACATTATGAACATTGAACATTGCATGTGGCCAAAATCGGCATTTCCTTTCTGTAATTTTAAAAGCTTACATAATACACCAGATATTTCGCACCTGTAAGTCCTTTTCCTTCAACAAAAGTACAGGGTGTCCCAGACCACCCGTGTAGGTACTTTTCCTCAAAAACGGCTGGGAGTAGAGAGCTGAAACAAAGAAGTCAGATAGGGAATTGACCCCAAAGAATTCAATGAAAATATTTTCAAAGCCCCCCGAGGCCCCCCAGGGAGGTTTTGGGGGGGTTCGAAACACATTTTTCCATTTTTGGCGGGAAAAAGCCTATAAAAGGCACAAAAATAAGTTCAGACTCTGAAAGAGCAACTCATTGCCAACATTTTTACTCCAGTAACTTTTCCCAGAAAACCCCAATTTTTGGGGTTATGGGCCCTTTTGGGGGGAAATTTTCATTCGGCCACTGTGACCACACTATTCAATATTTTTCAAAAAACTGAAATCCATCTGAAAGAAGGGATAAAGACCTTTCGATTGATGTGCCACATAATACCTAAAAGTGAAAAATTAAGGCCCCCACGTAGATTCCAAAATTTGGGGGTCTTTGGGCCCCCCCCCGTAAAAAAGTCAAATAGCAAGGTATGGCTTGTGATACATCGATCGAAAGCCTTCAAAGAGTAGAATAAGATGACGCAATTCAAAATCGTCTACAATCATTACTTTCAAAATGGCGGCCATTTGAAAATTTTGGGTGTTCAAAGGAAAGTCCTGGGAAAGGAGTCTAAAGATGAACGATACATAGATTAAAAGGCCTTAAAAAAAGCAAACGAATGGCGCAAACCGCAAATCAATCCGCCTCTTCAATCAA
Organism: Trialeurodes vaporariorum; assembly: GCA_011764245.1. Lineage (NCBI taxonomy): Eukaryota > Metazoa > Arthropoda > Insecta > Hemiptera > Aleyrodidae > Trialeurodes > Trialeurodes vaporariorum. The sequence continues at coordinate 46,773,756 of VMOF01000024.1, read as the reverse complement.
AAGTTATGACCGATTGAAATTTAAGCAGCCTTAAATAGGCCTTATTGAGCCCTTTAAGTTTCAATCGATCATAACTTTTGATTGAAGAGGCGGATTGATTTGCGGTTTGCGCCATTCGTTTGCTTTTTTTAAGGCCTTTTAATCCATGTATCGTTCATCTTTAGACTCCTTTCCCAGGACTTTCCTTTGAACACCGAAAATTTTCAAATGGCCGCCATTTTGAAAGTAATGATTGTAGACGATTTTGGAGTCAAAATAATAGTATCTTGGTGGGGCAGAAACGCTACCCACACGTTACGTGTGTGCCTTATTCATCAAAATTTGAAAATGTAAAATTTAGTTCTTCGGCAAATGGTATCAAGAAATATTACAAAAATTGTTTAGAATTGATAGTTTGCGAGTCACCAAGTACAACATCCTATTTTAGTGAATGTCCTAGAAGTCCTGGCACCGACACAATCAAAACCACTTTAAAGGAGGCGATTTCTTTAAATTTTATTGAAAATGCCGCATACCGCCAATGGATGACAGTAAACCGTTGCACTTTGGAAATGATTTCAAAACCAACTGATGAGATCACTGACATCTTCTGCAAAAAACTGCAACAGCTAACATTGCACGATTTTATCACTGAACAGCAAAAATTTATTCCTGAACCAAATAAATATTAGTTTACAAGAGTCAGAAGTGATTGTCCTGGGGAATTTTTCCAAAAGTTATAGCTTTGTAGTGCGAGACAAAGCACAATCATTTTATTGGTCTCTCTCGCAAGCAACATTACATCCGTTTGCTTTCTACTTCATGGCTGGTTTAGAATTGAAACATCTAAATTTTATGACAGTATCAGAAAGTGTTGACCATAACACAGTAGCAGTACACTTATTTCAAACAAAGTTCGGTAAATTCCTCAATGAACAGCAAAGACTGAAAATTAGCAACATTTTTAATTTTTTGGACAAAAGTGCTGTGCAGTATAAAAACCGGTATAAAACCATGAATAACTGCTGCCACCAAAAAGATTTTAAAATTGCCGCAGAGTGGCACTTCTATGCCACCGCATATGGCAAGGCGCCATGTGATGGCCTCGAAGGTAGAATCAAGCGGCTAGCCACCAAGGCTAGCTTACAAAGACAATTTGAAAACCAGATCCTCACACCCCATCAACTTTTCTTTTGGGCGAGTGATAATATTGGAATAATATTTTAAATTTTTACGTCGAGAAGAACAAGTTGAAAAAGAGGACTATATTTAAATCCGGGGTTTAGTAAAGCTCTCGCACTATACCTGGAACAATGGAACATGAAAGTATCATGCGTTCGTTCCATCCAAGAAAAAAGGTAAAATTACTGTCAAATAATTTTCATTTCTGCCTGCGAGGACTGACCTTAAAACCATTGCTGTTCTCTTTAATCGACTTAGTCCTCTTGACCCTGAGTCTATTACTATTCCTCCACCTGGACTTTGCACCTGGAGTTTTCAGAGATAATAAGCATTGCGGTGAGTTCGACAACCAATCTCTTTTTATTTAATTACTTCTATGACTTTATGTGCCTACTTCTAAGAAATATCCTATTACAATTCCACTTCAGTGCTTTGGTTAAATAAGTGTTTCTATTTTACTATCGAGTTTAAATTCAATCCTCCCATATTTGATTCACGTAATGCTTTCTGCAAATGTTTACTCTTTTTTACTTCATGTTACTTACCTGTTCTATCTGATGTGTGATGTAGTTTTAAGTTATTGCTCCATGATGTTGATATTGTGACAGAGACTCAAACAGACGCGTCGACAACACATGTCACGAGTGAGAGAAGAGAGAGAGAGCAAAGAGAAAAAGGGGAGAGCAAAGAGAAAGAGAATGTGTTGTCGGTGCGCATGCGCGAGTCTCGCGGAAAATCATGATCGGGGGTCTGCCGGCCGATGGAAATAGAAGAGAGAGCATTCCGGATTTCGACCCGATCGACGCGACAGCGTATCGGGTTCGGACGCAGCCGTAATCAATTAACGCATTAGTTAGTTTATCAATCTTCAATCAAAATAAAATATTTAATTGTTAAAATTGAAATTGTGTTAAAGATCTTTAGTCGTCAACTTTTAGAGCATCCGATCAACAAGGGAACCCGTAGGTCGTCCATACTAATTCATAGGTGAAGCTCCACGAAAGATCCCTCACGGGAACCCGCTGGCCTTTCACCCGTGAGTTTAGTACGTCAAAATATCTTGGCACAAGCACCACCACAATAAGATCTCTTTAAGAAGAGAACCTGGGGTGTGCTCCGTGGCAAGATATTTTGCGGGCGACAAACGAAAGATCCTGAGTTGATCGAAGGGTGTAGGAATAGGGAAAAGTCACCTCACCACAATATATTTAAATTCTAGTCACCGGCAAGTCTTCAAATGTGTGGCGAGCTTGTTATACCTACCCTTATTCATGCATATTGGTACCATTGCTTTTAGCAGTAACGCAGAGAAATTAGCTCTGCTAAGTGCCACACCCTGACGGGATACTTCTGTGATTAGTATTTCATAAACCACCATCGTTGGGTTCCCGGTTACGATTTTATTACTTCACCTTCAATATTTTATTCCTCGATCCTTCCGACATAATTTATTCCGATGTATCTGCGTAAGATAAAACAAAAATCATAGCCACTAATAAAGGCTCTAATGTAAATGCCATTTAGAATACATATTTAAATAATAATAAGAATAAGAACCCAGCCGCACAAGCTCCTTGCTACAGCTCGTTATACTTATGTTTCACAGCGAACGGCTGGACTTTAAGAGATGACAAGGGATAAGACATTTGCGATGAATCCCTGCTACAGATAAGGAGGGAGGGAGGAAGGGGAGAGAGAAGGAACACCGGATTGTCACCTTCGCGAACTATTCCTGCATAGGAAGGGTAAGACTGTGCACGCTGAGGAATGGAATAGCCTGCAACAGCCGATTTAGATGTAATATTCTCTTCTAATATTCTCATTTCATTGTGCTTGCTGTGAATTGGTAATAAAGAAAGCTGGCGGTTCCTACCTTTGTAATAAGTGTCTTAGATGGGTGCACATCAAGTGTACAGACATAACCTCAAAATCGCCATACTCTGAGGATTGGAACTGCTACTCGTGTTTAAATAAAATTTCGCCCCTCAAACCTTGCGATATTATTCTTTTAAATTTGAATCCATGCCCCACCGATAATGGATGGGCTCTGGACTGCAGTTGCAGTTGCTTTCTTTCGCATGATTTGCTCAGTACTCTGAATTTTAAACGATTGGGAGTGCTGGGCGGAGTGTGTGGACGGGGGTGGCTGTTGCGACCGTCTGGGGTTTGTCTGGAGTTTGTTTAATTATCTCAATTAGTTAAGTATGCACTTGTACTTACTTGTTATCAATGATCTGTAACCATTTAGCCACTCTCAAAAAAAAAAAAAAAAAACTTTTGTATTGACGTCTTTGTTATGCCATGGCGCTTTTTTTTTTTTTTTTTTTTTTTTAAACAAATAAATTCTTTTCTATTCTATTCTATTCTATTCTTACAACCAAACTAAGTCTCCTCTCACTCTCAAACTCCGCATCTCGCGGCGGCGTGGCTCTGCGGTTAGCGGCGTCGTTCGCCACTCCGCAAACCCAGGTTCGATCTCGGGCGGATCCATTTCGTAGCGCGACGCGCGAGTCATGTCTGTACACTATAAGGCAACACAGCCGCTGACTGCTCTTCTGCTAATCCCTGCAAAATTTCAGGAAAACTGTTCGGACAACTCTCAGCTTCGAAGATTTCAACACTCTCCTCTTGCATCGTGTCTCGAGTAGTCAACTCTGTACTTTTCTCCGATTTTCAAGAGTTTTATAATTACTTTCATTGACATTGGTCTTTAATTAATATTTTTATTGTAATAATTGTTTGACATTTTTTTTTTCAAACTTCTCTTTGTGAAAGAACAAAATCGCCACGGATGGAGGTGGGTGGGGATCAATCCACTTGTTCGTCAACCTCCTAACGCGATTGCGTCGATTTCAAGAGATATTTGGCGAAAATATCAGCTTCTCTAGGAGTGTGCCAGTAGGAGCTAACCTAGAGACAATGTAGAGACGAAGAAGCCTGGGGAACTGCCTTTGCTCTCCGTTTTCTAACGCACCGCACCAGTTCAGTCTATCGTAATTTTCGGAGCTATTGCTACATTTACGGTGCCTTCTTCATCATTCCCCGAAGTCCAGTTGAAGTAATCCTTTTTCTTCCTTTTAATTACCATGAACAGTGAACTGGTGCGTGTAAATGGTGGGGTCATGGTGGTACGTCAAATCGCGGGAGATGGGAATTGCCTTTTTCGGGCGCTTATTGACAAATACGTCCAGCATGGGGACGGTCAACGCTATTGGGACGTCCAAAGTCTCCGCTTAAACGTTTCGGAATTTCTGCATTCGAATCTCGCAGACGACATAACTTTCTACAACGTCCTGAAAACGACCAACTCCGATCCTAATTTAATGCGGACGCACTCCCCGAAGTCCTCCGGATATCCGCGTGCGATTTTTTCTGGGATACTTGGCTCACCAGTCATGGTCCTATGGCGGATCACAGACCATTCATGCGTTTTGCTCTCTTACCTCTTGTCGCTTCGAGGTTTCCAATGAGAACGGAACCAATTACACTCTCGGAACAACCGGCCTCTACTCCGAGTATGTTACCGACAAATCGGCGATAAATATCTTCATTATGATAGTGAAGCCACGTCTACGAAAAATATTTGCGACGGGAGCTTGCGCGGCATTTCCGTGCCGATTCTCGGTCCTCACCCTGAGCCCGATAGACGCGCGTAGCTTCAGCCACAGGGTCGTCCGCGCTCGCGTCAATAACGTCCAGCTCGTCCTCACTTTCACCATTCATCAACTACACAAAGTATTCAGATAAATCTTCAGGGGACCAAGGTTGCCACAGTTCCTCACAGCGGCTGTAAAGAGGTGCAGGCGCAAAACCAGAGCACTGAGAACTCAGAAAACATTATTTCTCCGAGTCACACTTCCACTCCAACGTTACTGGTTGTTAGGAAAATGATAGTTAAATAATAAAGAGCCTTATATAACTTTATATTTCTTTTTATTATTCCGCGACGAGACACGAGGCACAAGGCACGGCCTCCTCTTCCTTACTAAGTTACAAGCACGCACAAGCATAAGCGAGGCACGAGTTACATAAGTGCCATTACTGTCATATATTCAACACTGGTTTGCACCAGGAACGTTCAAAGCTGTCCAACTGAGGGATCCGAAGTAGCGATTGATGCGGCTCTCACTAAGTTCCACATCGATTTGGGAATTTTACAGGAGATGCACCTGGGTTGTACGACGAATACCAGTCAGAACTACCGCTGTATACATAAGTGCTTAAATAAATAAAAAAATAAATAAATAAATTAAAAAAAAACCAAGGTGCATAACTTCCAAAGGAGCTAGATGATGCGGTGCACACCTACTATGGATGAGGACGTTACGAAAACGGCAGAGAAGCGTTGAAAAATTCACTGGACATCCGTCTCACCCAGGGCCGTATTTCCCATTTGGCGAAGAAGGCGGCCGCGCCAAGCGGCAAATTTTTGAGATTTTCCGTTTTTTGTTTTATTTTTTTGTCACCGCCACTCGAGGACTTTTTACTCGGTGCAAGTAACGAGCCGCTCGCCGGCTCGCGGCTCCTTATCTCTAAGATCGAAGAGTCTGGACTCACTTCAGGATCTCAAGGAATTGCTGAGCAGGATCTTTTGAATTTGAATCTTCTGAATTTGAACTCTATGCTGGTCCTGGATAGCTATAGAGGGCATTTAACCCAAACTGTCAAAACGCGGCTAAATTTGAAAAAAAACTGATCTGGTTATCATCCCTGGGGGCATGACTAGCATTCTTCAGCCTCTCGACGTCCCTGTTAACAAACCATTCAAAGATAAGTTGAGGTCTCTGTACAGAGAGTACATGGAAGCCGGGGATCAAGAGCTCACCCGCTCAGGACGGCTCAAAAAGCCCGCTTTGTTGACGATCGTGAGTTGGATTCTCACTACATGGGAATCCATCTCTCTCGAGATAATAGAAAGGTCTTTCAAAAAATGCTCTATCAGCAACAGTTTGGATGGAACCGAGGACGACCTTATCTGGAACATGGATGACGAGGAGGCGGACGCGGACGAGCCCGACGAAGTTGCTGCGGATGAGGAGAGTAAGCCAAGCGACGTTGAGGATGGGGAGTCCGCTGAGGACGAAGGCTGCGACTCGGACTAGGCGAGACAATAATGAAATGTGACAACAAGCCCACCGAAGGCATACTTTCTGCGCATACTTTCTGCGCGCAATGTCTTACCGACGTCACTAATTATTTACTTATTATTTAATAAACTCTTACTTTCTACTTGTTTCTTTTCTTTCTTCCTTACTTTCACCTGTTTCTTTCGTGAAAAAATGCGGCTTATACGCGAGTTTTTTTTTTTTTGCCCTCTCAAAATATGGGGTGCGGCTTATCTGCGGGAATATACGGTACAGGGTGGTTTAGACCACTCGTCCACTATATTCTTAGTGAGAACAATTTAGGAAAGGCAAATCTTAAAGATTCTTAAAATCCTATTCAGTGAATCTGACGAAGGAACTGTTAAATCCTTACAGTTTCGAGGATATTTTTCTCTGTATAGTTTCAATTTACATCTTCAAATCCTTATGGTATGCCATTGTAAATGATATCATAAAACCTAATGACTTTATTCCCCTTGATAAGTATGACAGCAAGCATAATTTCATTACCAATACTTCTGTCACCTACAAGGTTGCTCAACATGATATCAAGTTTTCTTCTGTACAGATGCTAAATGCACTGCCGCTATCCATCGAGAATCTTTTAAGAAAATTGGGGATTGGTCCATTTTTGATCCCGTTAAAGAATTTTCTATTAGAAAGGGCTAATTGTGACGTAAAAGATTTCCTACTTGCCAGGTAGGCCGGTAGGGGCTTCTCTGAGTCAAATTTGTAAAATTTATGTAATATATGTACCGTAGGCGCCCGCAGATAACCCGCGCCTAAAAATCAGTTTTCGGCTGTCGAAAATAGGGGTGCGGGTTATGTGCGGGACTCGTGCAAATTGCATACTTATCAGGCGCTACTTATCATGCGTGCACAATAAACCACCGGGAGCGCGTCGCGTGCCACCTGTTACGCAAGGTCATTGCATTTCCGCGAATTCCTGGCTCCGGCACGTGCCACCCGCAGCGCTGGCGTCTCGGTTTCTGGCGTTAATTACCCTCTTCTTTATTTAAATTGGAATTTTCTTTACGAAAAGATCTTCTCTTTTTTAAAATTCTGGCGTATGTAAAGCTCTGTTTTCAACAATTTTCGAGCTCAACGTCGCTGTGACAGAGAAATGCAGGAAAGGGTAGAAGTGGGAGGAATGACCGCGGATCAAAACAAAGGATGACCCCTTTGTTATGATTTCACGCCTAATTAGGCGATTGACACCTGCCCATCTTTTGCTGCTCTATGCAAATTAGATGTCATTGTTTTGTTTACGTAATCACTAATCTTATCATTGATCTCTTTCAACACTGCGACCTTTTGAAAAACGAGATAGTTCCTTTTTTTTTAAATCTATTAAGTGAGCAAAATGGGTAATAAACGGCGTTCATTCACTGTTGGTGAAAAGTTGAAAGCTATTCAATTAGCTAATGAACTGGGGTCAAATCGTCGAGCTGCTACGCATCTTGGTATTGACGAGAGTCTCATCCATGAATGGAAAACGCAACAAGCATGAGCATGAGCACGGCATGTAAGAAGAGAAGATCTTTTCGAAGAGGAAGCCCCAAATTTGTTGAGTTGGAGAAAAAGTTGAGTGAGTACATATCAGATCACCGTAATAGTGGCCACGCAGTATTCTGTGAAATGGCCCGTATTCAAGCTTTGCGATTGAAGAGAGAATTGTGCCTTAATGTACCGTTCAAGGCCAGTAAAGGTTGGCTTTATCGCTTTTTTAAACGCAACAGATTTAGTGTCAGACGAAGGACGACCATGTGTCAAAAAATGCCACCCGAGTTTGAGCGAAAACTCGTTGAATTTCAAAAGTATGTCATCCGAAAACGCAAAGATCACAACCACAACCTCTCGCAGATTGGAAACGCCGACCAGACTCCGGTTTATTTTGATATGCCGTCTAACACGACTATCGCCAAAAAGGGGGCTAAAAGTGTTACCATCAAGACGAGTGACGGCGAAAAACAGCGCTGCACGGTTATGTTAGCGACAACAGCCGACGGACGCAAGCTCCCCCCCTACATTATTTTTAAGTGAAAAACTCTCCCAAAAAATGTGATTGTGCGCGCCAATGAAAAAGGCTGGATGCACAATGAACTAGTCGAAGAGTGGATCCGTCTGGTTTGGGAAAAACGGCCGGGGGCGCTATTGAATTTAAATTCTATGCTCGTTTTAGACAGCTTTTAAGGCCACCTAACTGATAATGTCAGAAACTGTCTTATAACAACAAAATCAGATCTCGTCGTCATTCCCGGGGGCATGACTAAAATGCTCCAGCCTCTAGATGTCTCAGTCAACAAACCATTCAAGATGCATCTGGAAAAATTTTGGGCTGACTATATGGCGAACGCCAACCACGAGTACACTGCTGGCGGTAACTTGAAAAAGCCCTCTCTTTTGACTATAGTCAGCTGGGTTGAACGTGCTTGGACCTTAATTCCCCAGGAGCTTATCGAGAAATCGTTTAAAAAGTGCTGCATCAGCAACGCTATGGACGGCACTATTTTGATGATATTTTGTGGGAGGACGAGGTTCGCGACAAATCCGAGGAGGCGGGTCCAAGTGCCGGCGGTGACCTTGCAGCGGAAACGAGTGGTGGCAAAGCTGTTTGCGAGCCCGACACCGATGAATCAGAGCCAGAGACTGGGGAATCCAGCGGCGAGGACTATGATACAGAATGCGAAGAATGATAAGAACACCCGGCCAATGAACACGTACTTACCTACTATTTTTGTAACTTTATAGAAATAAATTCTTTCTTGTTTTTTCTAAGATTTAGTGGATTTTTTTTGAGTTTGTCCACTTTTTCCCTTTTTTTTTTTTTTTCCCCCTCCTCAAAATCTGGAATGCGGGTTATCTGCGGGCGCCTACGGTAATTATGTAATTTGCATTGTTATTTTGTACACCAAATGACTTGTGCCATAGCTACAAATTGAGGCTTTTATGCATTAAATTTGAAAATGAAAAAAAATTAAAAATATTTTGACTTTTATTTCATTTAATCAAGCTGATGGAATTTGATGAAAATATTTTCAACGCCCCAAAAAAGAAGGTTGAACTCCTTGGAGATTTTTAAGCATGCGTGTAACCGTATCTTGAATAAATCAAAAGTATGGTTCAAGATCACACTTTGGTATCTAAAATTACGAAACAAATAAGAATCTTTTCACCCAGAGTTTTAACAAATAATGGGGATGATATCAATCGACCAGCTGCGTTACGACCACTTTGAGTACTGGAAAGCAAAAAATAAAAGAGTTTCTGAAATTGAAGACCCAGGGCTTTTCATTCTGGATGCATCAAACATCTAGTTTCTCTCAAAAAATCGAGAGGCCTCTAGCATCCCAAGTTTTGGGGCTTCGGGGGCCCGACATAAAAAAAATTGAATGCAAAAGTACAACTCGTGATAGATCAATCAAAAGATCTTCTAAATCTAAAGACAAAAAAACATCACCATGAAATGACACAAAGACGCTCAAAGCATACACCATGCACAAAACCATCTCATTTTTGTTCACCAGACAGACTGACCTTGAGAATAACAACCATAATCATAATGGCATTTCCTACATATTGAAGGAGAATCCAGTGAAGATCATAAATTTGCGAATGGAGCTGGATCTTACCAGCCTTGAAATAGAAAGTTAACTATTCAAGAAGGAATTCTTGAATTTCTTCTTTTAATTTTAATTGATTAAGACGGGCTTGAAATTGTGCTTTCAAAGTTCCTGGTATGTCACTCAAATTTTTCTGAAAAAAAAAAAAAAAAAATAAGTATAGATAGATAGATAGATAGATAGATAGATAGATAGATAGATAGATAGATAGATGATAGATAGATAGATAGATAGATAGATAATAGATAGATAATAGAGTAGTAGTAATAGATAGATATAGAGACAGAAGATGAGAAGATAGATAGATGCTAGATGATAGATTTGCCTAATAGTAATAATGTAATAGATGTGAGTAGATGATAGTAGAAGATAATAGACAATATAATAGATAGATAGTTTCATGATGTGTAGATAATAGAAATAGAAAATAATAGAGAAGATGATAGTGAATTTGAAAAGAGTTGATGAGAAATAGATGATGAAAGGTTTCCTAGTAGATGATGTTAGATAGAAATAGATAATGGTGAACATAAAGGAGAAGATGTAGTAACAGAAGATGATGGAGATGAGAACTGATCAGAAATTAAATAACCAACACAAACAGTGGTCTTTTAAATTAAACTAAGACAAAAGGGCCGCTAAGAACCAAGGCCAGATACGAAGCTTATTATTGAATGTGTGAGTCAGTGATCAGTATGAAGCTATTAACAATTTAAAGTATGAATTTTTCCTGTCTGTCAGTTTGAATAATCATCAAGGAAAGTGAATTTGACAGAGTTCTGCTGACGGAAACAACTGCTGAGGGTTTCCTATGTAGTCGGTTTCTTCAGCAGAACTTGGTCCAATTGGTGCACATAAAGGGAGAAGTTGTAGTAACAGAAGATTGTGGGGGATGAGAACCTGTCCCCGCAAACTTACTGAACCAACACCAACAGTGGTCTCAAATTAAGACTCAAGACAAAGACCGCCAGTAACCAAGGGAGATACGAAATCTATGATGACACGTCCGCAGGTACCTTTGAGCAAATCTTTCTGACGGGATTACAGTTGGACCTATTTCTGCAGAAGGGAACCCGCTACAATGGGTTTTCTATGAAGTTGGTTTCTGTCTGCAGAACTTGGTCCAATTTACAACTTTTTAACTCCATTCCATTTGATTAGGCGCTTCACATAAATGACAAAAATCGCTAAATGGCAACGCTGAAGTGGTCGGGTCGAGATACGAGTCAACTTTCTTGGGTTCCGATTGTCCTGAGTCCATACATCCTCTTGTCAACGTGGCAAGGGGTCTTCCTTTGTCTTCCACCTGTTTCTCTCACGTGCCTCATAAAATTGAATTTTCTTCAATTTGAGGATAATAAAATTTTAAATTTTTTAATGCAGATTCATTCTCAGCGTGAAATTCTGCTACGATTGCCACCGAAAAGCATATGGAGAGTTTGATTTTAACCCTACATTCGGAAGAAAAAGTAAAACTGATAAATTACTTTCTCCTCCATATGTAGGGTTGAAATCACACCCTCCGCATGTTTTTGGGTGGCAATCATAACAGAATTTCACGCTGAGAACAAATCTGCATGAAAAAAAAATTACTTTCCTCAAATTGACGAAAATTCAATTTTATGAGGCACTTGAGAGAAACAGATGAACGACAAAGGAACAAAAGAAGATCCCTTGCCCCATTGACAAAAGGAGGTACGGACTCAGGACAGTCAGAACCCGAGACAGTCGACTCGTATCTCGATCCGACCACTTAAGCGTTCCATTTAGCGATTTTTGTCATTTACAGAAAGCGCCTAATCAAATGGAATGGAGTATAGAGAATATAGACAAATGCTTGGAAACAGCAAAAAAGAAGCAATTAAGAAAGAGATTTAAAAATTGAAATGTGAACTTACCATTTCTTTGAGAGTTAATAAGCAACCATAACAAGTTATTTGCGGTAAATCTTCCATTGACACATCAGGGCCAGTTTTGGAGCTGTGACACGAAAAATCCGAGTCATCATCCTTTCTACAGCATTGCTCATCATTAACGCAGACTCCTAGAATAAAGGGTTCTTTATTAATTAAATTTTTTTATTTATCAATCACTTTAATACAAGAGACATATAGTTCCAAACGGAGCCTACTGCAGAAATATCGGAGATTGAGTTGGCGATAGTTTTGCCAGGTTTGATAAAAGTACATTCCAAAAAATATCTTTTACTGGTTCAATTAATAGGAGAAATGTGGAGGTTGTTCCAGAAACGAGTGGGTGCATGTACTAGTTTTTCTACAATACTGGAAAAAATGAAAAAGTGCAGTAGGCACAGTTTGGAACTCTACGACTCATATCACACATGTCCGCTTCTCCAGCTAGCTATCTTACAGATCAAATAAAACATATCAGCCAGCCAAAAACAACAAATCCAACTGTTGCAGTCACACTGTGATAATTACATAGGAAGGGCAAACAATTATTCAATGTGTTGTAGAACTACAATACCGTATTTACCCACAGATAGTGCGCACCTAAAAATCAATTTTTTGCCGAAAAATCGGGGTGCGCACTATACGCGGGGTCTACGCGAAATCAGCCCTGTAAACGGTCGGTGACGCATGAATACGAACACCAATGCTGTCCTCTGTTCAACAAAAGCGGAGCACTCCCGTTACCCGGACGAAAAACTATTTTTTTATTGGGAACGATATCGCCAGATCGCATTTCAAATGCGCGCATGCGCGTAAACAACTTGTTTTGTTTACTTCCGCTCCCCGTAGGCCCGTACGAAATTAGAATGTCTTCCCCTCGCCTGAGACAGGTGGTGCGTCGTGAGGGTGTAGGCGTGGCTACAACAGAGGTAACAGGGTGCCGTGCTTTATGATGCGTCCGCTGCCTGCAAGCGCTTGCACGCGCCACATGTCACGGGTTGCGAAAGTCGAGGTCAACCGGTTTCTTATCAAAGAGAGGGGAGGATTACCTATCTTATCTGCCATCTATTCGTATTGTTATGCAAATTAGGGTTATGTTTTGATTGACAGGGGTTTGATTTATTGCTCTGGTGTTTTGTATTAGTGCGCACTATACGTGGGTTATTGTTCTTTTTTTTTTTAGCTCCAAAATTTAGGGTGCGCACTATACGCGGGGGCGCACTATCTGTGGGTAAATACGGTAGTTTTTTTTCTTTGAGTACCTAACAAACCATGAAGAATAATCTTTTCAAAATCCCCAAAAATTTTTAATCAATCATGGCCTTGTCAAAAATATTGGACTGCGCAAACCTCAATTTTTGTGTTCAGACCGAACTCAAACCAAACCTTTGGAAAAGGTTCCCTAACTCGAACCGAACCTGAAACTTTGACTTTCAAAAAAGTGAAAAAATTTTACTCATAGATAGGTAAAAATTATGTATCTCTTATTAGACCTCAAAACCATCAAACGATGCAAAATCTTTGATACCCCTTTTAGAGCTCAAATTGCAGCCCTTTAAAACGTTTTAAAGGTACAAAGTTTCAATTTTGCAGCCGTTAGGTCAGCCTAGATTAATGGCGCACGCCAGGGGGGGGGGCAGCAGCTAACACCCCCCCCCAACTCTGATTTTTAGGGGCGGAAGGGAAAAATTTTCAGTCAAATACTCATCAGTGCAAGCCTCTACCAACAAAAATCTTACGTACACCACTGACCTGGACAAACAAGAAAGCCAAACTTTATTAAAATTTGAGGAGTTTGATAAGTGAAATTTGATACTCAATTCATTCATTGACTTTTATTGAAAAAAAAAAAAAAAAAAAAAAATTAAGAATTATCGAAAAATCAAAAATTGGTCTTGATTTCTGCAATTTTCAAGGTAATGATTTGAGGAAGGCACAAAAGGACCCCATTGAAACAATTTTGCTGAGTTTAAGAGAAATCAAACGCTTTTTCTCGACTGAAAGTCTTGTTTCGAACCAAAATTCATGTTTTAAACAAATTACAAAAAGAAAAGGTTTGAAAAAGTTTTGAAGGACTTTTTCACCAGGTAAGTGCAAACCAAGCCCGAACCGGCGCTGATGTTTGAACTGATTTGAGCCTCCAAAGGTTTGCACAGCCTTACAAATATATTTTAAAATGAAGAGAGAAAGTTGAAAGAATTTGGACAAAAAAATTTCACCAAAATTGGTGGAATGAGCACTTACCATTGCTTGGGACAAAAGACTTAGATAGAGTACCGTCATCACTGATAGCAGCTTTCCCAAATTTTGACAAAATGGAAGACAACTGGGTGGCTTGAAAAGCAGAGGATTCAGCAAAATTTATATCTAGAGGAGCCTGAAAAATAGGCATAACTATGATATGAACAGAAACATACTTTTAATTGAATGTGATGAAAGTTAATACTTGCATAAGTACTGCAGTTTTGAATTTGTCATTGACGGTGTCATCACTCAATAGTCAAAGGGACCTACCCAATTCAATGCTTCCCACTTTTGTTTTTTGTTTTTGTTTCTTGTATATAACACGACTACGAATTGTACACACCCTTTTTTCCTTTCAAATAATTCTTGAGTCCAGGTGATTTCACACGCTGACAGAGAATGTGGCAAAACTAAAGGAATGAATTTGATACAATAGCAAAACTCCACCTTTCGTTTCCTCTATAAAACTATGAAAACCAAGAGAAAGTGCCTCTTTATGTTAAGACAATGTTATACAATTTTGTAAGCAGATGGTTTTTTATAAAACAAATAAAACATTTCACAATCGTGAAAACGTTGCAATAGATATTGCCGGTATACAAACCAATAGCATCAAATATTGTAGGTGCGAGGACCCAAAAATCATCATGAGGAGGGGGGGACTTTGAAGTTTTTTACAGAAAGGCCTAAAGACATCCCTACAGGCTTTCTTTGTGATGACTAAGATTATTTTGTGCGAAGAAAATGTAACAAAGAATTTTATGAGACATGAAAATAATTTTACCTGACACAAAACACAAGATGAAGTTTCAGAATTTTTGTTGGACGAATTTAAAGATAATTTTTCTCCTGTCCTAAATATTGTTGACATGGTAGAAGGGAATTCATTTTGGAGACTTACTAGAAAGTTTTCCGTTAATTTTTGTATGCTGCAAGCTTTATTATTTTCCTAGAGAAAAGAACAAAAAATAAGATTGGCAAAATCATTGCAGGACAAAATACTCTGAGTATATATTTTAACCTCCTTGAATTATTTTCGTTTTCAAAAATGGGTTGATAACCTACAATCTTCTTAACATTGTACAACTTTTCATTTCTTTCTCCCTAGGGTCACTTTTAAGACCGTCTGTTAAATGTAAAGCAGGTGAATGTTCTTTTTTAGCGGGCAGATTGCGAAGTTAAGACTCTAAGTTCATCGTACAACTACCACTTAAAATAGAGAGTAGGTTTTCCGCCTGTTGAAATTTAGCAAGTGGATGTTCTGGCATTCCGACCAATCAGAGTAGACACCAAGTGCCGATGAAAGCCGAGAGCTCAGGAAGTGCCGAGGCAACCATGGCGCTATTGCTACTTTTAGGTTAAGTCCACGGCACTACCATCTCTGGTTGGCAGAGCGCGCTCCGAAGGTCATTTGATAGTCGGCTCTGATTGGCTAAATCCAGTTAAATTGCTGTAATCATGCATAACGGCTAGTACAGTGCTGACTGACAGTTGACTAGCGGTCATAAAAGAGAACTGCCTGCTAAACCGTCTCTTAGGTATAACTGGTAGTCAGTTCACATTTGTCACAGATTTGTCACAAATGTCTTAGAAGCAGCCCTTAAATAACAGCAATGGCTTCATTAAGAAAATCTTTCAGATTTCAGAAAAATAACCAGAGTTGGTTCAGAAGAACAATACTCAATTACACTCAAGTGCCGAGAGTAATCCGAGAAAATAAAGCCGTTCCACTCGTTAGTGGTCCGACCAAAAGTTCCAATGTTTATGACTTGAGTGTTGGACCACGTGACACTTCCGACAAGTGGCAACTCATTTTAACGGTACAAATATTTAGATTCAAATTCAAATTCAATTTAGATTCTAATGAAAATAAATATGATTATTATTGAAAATCACTGAAACACTCAAATTAATTACGAGTAGGGGGGACGGTCACGTAAATTTTAATTTGACAGAAGTCGCCGCTTCCAATTTTGGAAATAATTATGCGAAAATGTAGCTAAAATAAAACTATTAGACACGTGTTTCTCTCACTTTTTGCCAATGGACCTCCCTAAGGCGTCAGAAATTTTTTTAAATTGGCGAAATTCGCGTAAAAAACCTGAGTGAACCACTGGGCGGAGGGCGTTTCTTATATTAACGCTCATTTCCTCCCTATCAAGCAAGTTGCGGCATGGCCGAGTGGGCTGGGGTGCAATCTGCCATGCAGAAGGGTGCAAGTTCGATGCTGGTGCGTACATTTTTTTTTTTGCGATGATTTTTTCCCCCTTCTTCATTCAGTCGCTCTTATTTGATTCATCCTAATTTTCGGTGACAATTGACATAAAAAATAATGCTTCTGTTGAATAATGCGGACGAAACAATAACTCCATGAAAATGGTCAGTTCTGTGGATACAAAAAATAGCTATTTTATTTGTCAGCAATATTTGCACTTTTCAATTTTTTAATATGCTACATTCATACTTTTTGTGCATGGAGGATTGAATGTACCAATCTAGATGAAAGTCCGTCAAAAGCTGACAAGGTTGTGAGTTCCTCTGAAGAAAATATGCTTTTCGCATAACCGACCACTTTCATAAATTAAATGCTCATGAAATTCAGATTCCCTCTTATGTTCCCAACTTTCAAGCCGTGATATTTGTAGTTTTATTTGACTTATTTCCAAAATTTGAGGCGGCGACTTCTGAGCCTCCCCTTGTGAGTGCAAAGGGTTAATTGTGATAGGTTTGAGATAAAATTTAATAATTACCATTGAGGTGAGCGAGGGGATAAAAACATAATCTAATTTTTTGAATTGGACATAATAAGCGATTTCTTTTCGGCTCAGGTCTTGTAAAGGTCTAAGTAGATATATTGAGTCACATCTTGAATCGCAAAATCCCTGAAACAAGAAACACATAAGAAAGGCTGATCAATAATTCCTTTAATTCTGATCATCTCCTTTGCATGAAAGTTTTGCTTTTCTACAGAAGTGGTTGATGTTTTGATGAGATTTAAAATTAAACTAATAAAAGAAAACACCTCAACATTTTGGATTAATACAGTAACTAGACTTTTGCTGATCTAGAAGGTTGAGTGATCTGAGAGCAGGTTGGCACCACAAAGTGGCAAACGGGGTTGTACACGATTCCCACGAGTGCCAGTTCTAAGGATTCGTAAATTTTTAAATCGTATTTCAATGGTGATCAGAGTGGATTTTTAAATAATCAAGGATCATAACTGATCAATTCACCTAATTATTCTACACATGGGGCAGAGGCGACAACATCTTATTCTTTCATTTAAACCTATGTAAACCAATCGATCATTAGGAGGTGCAATTACACCCCCAAAGAAATTGATACTTTTGCATAGGTTTAAATGGGAAATAAGCATGGCTGCCAAATTACAAGAGCAGCCACTGACATGGGGTCATACTCGATTTGTTTAAAATCCACTCTGATTACCGTTGAAATAAAATTTAAAAAAATTACGAATCCCGAGAACTGGCACTTGTGGGCTTGAGAACAAACCCATTTGCCCAACTCTAGTTGGCACCCAATACTTTTTCTGGACAAGGAAACAAAATTCTTCAAGAAAAATTTATAGTATTACGTCTGAACATTTCACATTTCTTAGAAGAAATGTTGATTCACAAAAAGAGTACTTTGTTTGCGGATTTAAATACTTGAACTGAAGGATGATTAAACGAGTAGTAAAGTTCAGCCGCCCAAACATGGTGGTTTGTAATGCTAGTGCTTCACAAAGAACGAATAAAAATTCCAGAACGAATACAACTTCCAGAGGACAATAGTTACAAAATATGAAAAAAAATTGTAATTATTAATCCAAATCCAGAGTGTCTGACTGCAATTGCTTTGCTATCAAATCCAAAAGCTACTTGCTGGGCCATATTGAAGGGGAAATGAGGATACTTTTGATAGTTACCACATCAAGAGAAAGATGAGCTCCTCTACCGATGGCTAGGTTTGATATCAATTTCACAGATAAATCCGTTCCTGTCTCAGCAGTTAGAATTTTTGTACATTCTAGAGCTTTGGCGATTTCCACTAATAAGTTTTGTCTACAGGAAAAGAATTGAAACAAAAGAACAATAAGTAAGATTATTCAAGATGGATGCACAGAGAGGTTGATTTTTTAAATTTCTTCTTGCACTTTAAAAGGAAAAAATATTCTTGGAGAATAGGTACATTGGAAAAATTAAAAATGAGTTTGACAAGTAGCAAAGAAGACGCTGTTTCAGATAGCTTCGGTTCTGACAGTTCTTTTTTTCCATGCGCAGAAGGACGACATCAAGTCTTCAACTGAGCTTTAATGTTAATATTCACTTATTACGATAGTTAACGGAGTCTATTTTGCGGCAAAAGTTCTAGTGATTAATGCAAAGAGCGGCGTCAACGTTTTTACTCATGTAAACAAAGAGCTGTCAGAACCGAAGTTATCTGAAACAGCCTCTAGCAGGTAAAAAAATGAGAACAATATTCTTACTTAGACCAAGACACAAATTAAAAGAGCATGTCTCTGTTTTATAGATCTCCTTTAACTAGAAAACCTGAAGCTTGGAAAAAGATGCAGGCAATTAATTTTGAGGATTGCATGTCAGCAGTTTTGCCGTAGTGGAATGAGGAAAAACATTCAACCAGCGAGCCAATTCTTAATAATATTTCTATTCCATGATATTCACATTAAATCGTTACCACATTACTATAATGAATTTACATTGAAATAATTACCTTTTCATACTAATCAACATAAAAAAAATAATTAAAGAAAAAAAATCTATCTTGAAAATTTGCCAATACTCAAAATCTAACGCCACACCCAATGAGCTATAACTTTAGAGTGGCAGCGGGCTGGTCCACCTTGTGCCACACAGGGTAGAAGGAATCCCGGGAAAAAGCGGAATTTGGACGGCAGATTCCAAGGTTTGAGGTTAAATTTTGTAGGCCGTTTCCGGCGATGCCCAAGTTTGTTTACGAAACGACCGGAAACAACCTACAAAACTTAACCTCAAAATCGATTTTTACGGCAAGATGGCGGCGCCCTAGGTGACAACAATGAACCAGCGGAATGTTCCTTGATGTGCCACTCTACAGTTATAGCTCATTGGCCATACCTCATTGCACTGCACTATGGTCTGAGATCATCAAAAAGTGGCCAAAACTCAGAGACCAAATTTTTCATGAATTTATCATTGCTAAGCTTTCAAGACCAATCTTAATCACAGAGAACAGATTCTTCAAGTCATTCTAACCTAGAAATGTCTCTGGAAAGTCTTTGACTGGTTTTGAAAAGTCGAAAACAATGATTTTTGATTATTTTTCATCACTGATTTCACTTTTTTTCGATCTCAAACCATAGTGCACTGGTTGCACATATGTAAACCTAGCCCTCTTTGAATGGATAGTATGAACATGACAGGGAAATCTAACCTTTTTAGGGCTATTGGGACACACGCTGTCCCACGGGATTTGTTGGAATTTAAAGGAACAATTTGCGAAAAATTTAGTGACCCATCAAAGTTCTCAGAAAATTGTCTTCTTTTGAAAGGTTCAATAAAATCTAAAAAAAAAAAAAAACTCAAATCCAAAAATGCACGCATGAAATGGTTACTGATAGCTGAGATAGAGAAATCAACATTCACTCCTTCACACTCTTCTAAGAAATTAGAGATACATGTAAGTACTTTTTACTGAGGAAGTAAGGAACCGTTTACCTTAGTTTTAACAATAGATCTTCTTTTGAGGTCAAAGATTTCAGGCTATTGAATATTTCTTTCAAATTGTTGAAGACACTTTCATCAGAATGAGCTGGAAATTTGAAAACTTCAAAACTAAAGATATCACAGGATTTAAAGCTATTGATGGATTCTAGTGGCACAAAGTAAGCAGGCAGCCTATACTTCAACAACATGTTCTTCAATTTATTAAATTTGTCAATGCGGTCCTCTCTATTGCAACTTACTGCAGCACTCTCTGAAACAAATAGCAACATACAATAAAGTGAAAAAAGATAGAATGAGAATTAGTAGCAAGATTCAGATTCAAGAGATAGTTCTGAGCTTTGCAATGATCAACCCGATAACAAGACAAAGACCCGTTTCTTTTCTCATCCGATGCCTATCAATCCAGCAGACATTGACCATCCATCCGTTTCTCTAAACCTTTTCACTCCTACAGGTGTGTATAAATGCCTCCAGCAGACAGCTCACTCGGACTGTGGGCGTAAATATACGCTTTGTGATGTCACTCTAGGTTTCCTTCTGGTGTCGGCGCAGCAGCACCCTCCATTGTCAACTATATACTCTATCCGTCCGTGGGAATGAGAACTACTAATTCTTGTAATTGCTCAGAGAGTGCGTGTGGGTGTCAAATTTGCACGGCAGGGCAAAGGGAAATTATCTTGATTTGTCTACTTTTTCTCAGTCCAGCGGTGCTGCAGCTGCAACTTTTTTTTAAAAGTGAAAAGGTTAATTCCGATGGAGTCCGACTGATTCCATCCGATTCCCATCAATCCAGCGGCAAAAGGACACCCTGATGGAACAGTTGAATAGGACAATCGGTAACTGACCAAAACGCTTTGATGAACAGAAGAATCCAATCTGTGCCCAATATAGATGGATTAGTGCAGATGGGAAAAGAAGCGCATCTCTAGCGCTAGTAATAAACAATCATGATGGTAAGGTTGTAAAATGGTGCTCTTCATTTACCATCAAATAGCTGCAACTGGCTGCCCTCACCATCAATCAGCAGCGTGGCCAAAGCACAACATCTGCGCCTTCGGGTCATGAGGTCGGCAGTTCAAATCTCACATCGGCGTACATATTTTTGCACTGCGTCGATTTCATTTGACACATTTTTTCTGCACGATTAGCCTGTTTTGCCTTGTGCACAGTTTTACTATTGATGTTACAAATAAGAATTTCAAAAAAATTGAACATTTAAACGATACACATTTTCGAATGGGGTGGCAGGGTAGCATTGTCAATAATAGTAAGGAAGAAGGATCCCTGAAAAAATATTTAGCACTCCCTCGCTGGTACACCTGAGGGCTCAATCCATCACTGAACAAGTGACACAGCTGTGACATATTTGATATTTTGTCTAAGCTTTGAATAAGATAATTAAAAATGATTACACAGAGGTGAATCCTCTGGAAAGTCTTGCTGTTTCAAGCTTTGGAGAATCATTTTTTTTTTCTTTTTTCTGGTGCAAAAAAAGAAACTGTTGCAAATGTCACCTCTGTTGTAGAATCACTGTCTCTGATGCTGTTGAATGACGCAATCATATTCCAGATTTAAAAAGGTAACTTACCATCGATACAAACAATTACTGGATTGAACATTATCCTTTTAGGTGTTGTATCACTTAAACCACAGTTAATCAGATCTAGAAGAGTTGCGCAAGACATGCTGCCGGAGCAAGCAATCAGTACTTTCTCCCGTGGTCGAATAAGTTTTGATTTCCCCTAGGGAGGCCCGAAATTTGTGGTTTACAGACAATAAATGGCAATTCCTGAAACAATTAGTAGAAGAGCGTTCAGTTACAACTCAGTTGGACATTATAGAGCACAAACACAACCCTAATAGCAAATTAAAGGAAATGTTAGAAAAAAGTATTCCTAATTTGTGAATTTTATAAAATGCACTGTTATAGGAAACCGCTTTTGTTCACAGTTAATCAAAGTTAAAATAAAGAGTAAATAAAATTAAATAAGCTCAAAGATTATTGGATTTTATTTGAGGCAAGTAGCTGAGAGGAAGGATTTAAAGAATAGAAAAAAAAAAGAAGCATAAAACGCAAATTTTATTTAGTAACCGGGTTCGGTCACGGTTCGGTCACTTGGTGACTGTATAAATATGATTGGAATATTTGTATATTTGTCAGTTATGTTTTGTGCGTAATTTTAATGTTATTCAACATCATTTCATACCATGTTGATAGTAGATGTAATATTACACATTTTAAAATTATTCCTGTCCTAGGTTTTTTTGACCTGGTCACGAATTTGTGGTACCTCACTAGGTAAGTTCCAAAAACCGTAACCTGGTCACGAAATTCGAAACCAAAGATGACGGACACCCATTTGATTGTACAGTAAAAAAGTAACCGAACCTGGTTCCTAAATAAAATATGCTTTATGACTTTTCCCACCTTCAAATTATTAGTTTATAACGTTTAAATGACAGATTCATGAGAAAGTGTTACTGGGGAACGCTTCTGCAAACCTTTACATCCTGATTAAAATTATTTAACCACTATACAAGGTTAAACTTTTGACTAACTATTTATGCTACTCTAGCGAAGGGAATACAGTCAAAACTGGTAAATTTTATTTTCCAATCTTTTCTCTTCGGATCATTCCAGGTTAATTGTCTCTCCCATCACTTTTGAAATGACTTTCTTCATTCTCAAATTTCGATTTTTGCAAATAGGGTACGACGTCAGACAATAATTACTCGTCCCTTCTCTGAAAAATTGAAACTTTCCAGTTTTGAAACAAAAAAAATAGTTTTAAAATGTGACCGTTGGGACACTTCACCTGGAATGACCCTCCCATAGCTTTGCACACAACCTAAATTGCAAAAAGTTTTAGCAAAGTACCTGCAATAGGCATCTTTCAACCGGAGAACAATATCTGCAGGTTGCTCACGGCATTTACGACATAATGCTCCGACCCTGAAACACAAAAATAAATCTTGTAAAAGAATGAAAAACTGCATAGGTTAGTAACCAGAGACAAAAAATTTAAATTAGGTCTGGGGTTCTTGGTCCATAAAAACCTTAGTGAACCCTTATTACTCACTTCACATGAAAAACAATTGACTCCCCTTCTTCCCTGTTCAAGAGCAAGAGCTCATTAGAAGACCTTGGATTAAGGTTTCACTTTGAATTTGGATACTTAAAAATGATAAGAATGTTATGAGCGAGAGACTTCAAAAATAATGAAAGATTGGGAAACCTTGAAGACTTGCCTTCGACAGATACTATTGTGTTCGGAAAAGAGAGTGTTCACGTAGAGAAAACATACTTCGTTAAAAGTTGCAAAAAGAAAAGAAAACCTACATAAGGTCTGAATGAAATATGGTTTCAAGATGCTATACAGAGTTTTCAGGGATAGAATAAAATGAAAGATGATGAATGTGGTGCAATTGTTTATTCAGCCCCGCTGCACCAAATTGTTTCGAATTTAGCTTGTTTTTACGCCGGATCGCATGTGAGTAGGTTTATGGTAATGGTGCAATTCCCTTGGTACTGTTCTGGTTTAAGCTCCAGTAAATTAGAGTTGAAGACCAGTGCAATAGAGCTGGAGCTCCCAAATAGGAGGGAATTTTGAATTCACTAGTAACTGAATTATCCGAAGACAAAAACAATGATAGTTGTGAATATTTTAGCAAATTCACTGACATCAAAGCTAATCAGAGCTAAATAAGCCAAACCATTGGTTAATTGAGACGAATCAAGGCAGTCCTTAACCTAATAGTCCGTTCGGCTTGTTTGCAAGACACCATGTTGTGGTCCCCTACCGCAGCGGAGCGTTTGAAACTATTCAGAATGGTGCAATGTATAGTAAGTAGCTTCTGAAGCTGTTCTTGCGCAGCTACATATAGCTCTGCATCATTACACCTGCAGGCTGATTCTACTCGTTTGGACGAGACGAGACGAGATAGCGAGAATCGAGCAATTCCATTGGTTTAAATAGAGTCACATGACAGATTTGAAGTCATTCGAGGAGTGGATCAATCGCACAACAGTCATGAATTTGAAAATAATGACTCTTTAACCCGTTGGATGACTTTAAATCTGTCACGTGACTCTATTTAAACCAATGGAATTCCTCCATTCTCGCTGTCTCGTCTTGTCCAAACGAGCAGAATCAGCCTGCTGGGCAGATTTTGGTGAATAGATAAATGCACTGAAACTGTGATGAGACGATTCAAAGATAAAAGACAATAAACTTTTCTTTCAGAGCATCTTGAGCAGACTTCACAGAGAGAGAACTGAAAAATCAGGAGATACTTCATCTAGCAATCTATCATGAACGAATAAATGTGGGGTTGTTGTAAAATATGAAGTGAGGAAGACTGAACAGTAGAACTTACAAATTCAATGATGACAAAGAGGAACTGATGGTGCTTAAATTGTCCAAATCATCATCAACTGAACACATTTTAAAGTAAGAATAACTACACTTCTATACTGTTTCAAAGCAAAAGAATATAAAACGAAAAATACAATTCATGAATTTATGACACGTGGGTCCTAGATAGTAATCTCTGGGCCCTTGTCAGTTCCTCAAAGCAAGAGAAAATAGCAAATTGCAATGACGCAATTTACACAACGAGAAAAGCATTTCCATTTCCTACTAACCTACAAAATTCTGAAAATTACAGGTAACACCGTTGCTCAACAATCAACTAACCAAAGAGTAAACTAACCAACGGCAACGGTTGATAAGGATAAGGTTAGGATAACCATGTGGTGTGTGGAAGTGGAACACATATGTACTTACAAGTACAATGTACTTACTTATTAATTATTACGCTTTTATATTAATTATTATTCTTTGGTTTTTTTCAAAGACTTCTGTTTTTCTCTAATGATGTGCATCGCAGCATCGGCGTGTTCACTTTCCATTGAATAAGAAATTACTTGAATTACTTATTATTCTATGCTTTTTCAAGGTACCTAGATAAAACATTGTCTCATCTAACTTGGTTCTTTTCCTAACTATTTTTTTTTACCGCTCAAAACTAACGAAACCCGGACGTTAAATGTAGTGGACATAATTTAACATAGGCTCGAAGTTTTTTCTTGCATCGCGTTGAATTGTCTTCTTTCACTTCAAAGCTCACCCATACTTCGCTGATTGATTGTGAGCTGTAGCACGTGTCACTAAAGTTATCTATTCGTCCAAGCGGCCCACGTAAGTTAGTACATATCTATCTCTGATGAAATTTAAAATCTCAAAAAAGGGGTTTTTGTGCTGTGACTTTTCTCCAAAAGAACAACTTAAGGATAATTTTGACCAAAAGGGCGTAAAGTTAATCCTTGTCCTCATCCGAGATTCACAAAAGGGAATACTTACTTGCCCGAAAGCTCAACAGGTCAAGCTACCCTGCCAAAGTAAGACTGGTGCCCATCAGCAACTGATCTTTGAAATCAGTGGATAAAACTGGTAGACTGGATAAATGAAGAGCTGCTATTGGTCCCTCTGAAGTTTTAATCGAAAAATATACCTCTGTAACCTTGTATCCCTCCGCTTCATTCGATAAGCTATCGGCTGTTTGGGAAAAAGCCGATAAAACCCGATAGCATATAAAATGTATCCAAATTTTTTCAATTTATGGATGAATTCGAGTCTACCAGTCTTACCCACTGATTTCAAAGATTGGACGGGAGGTATTTTTATTATCTTTTTTTACCTCACTCCAAAAAAAAGGGGAGAAATTTACTCTCAACGGTAATAATTGTTGCAAAGGGGTTACCAACGGTTTGATCATGATAGAGGCTGTTTCAGGACAGTTGGCTGATGATAGTTCGGCTTGTTACTGCTCTGCGGGAGAGTTGGTGTTTCTACGCTCTGACTTGGATGCACAGAAAACCCGGCGAGCTGTCTCTGCCATTTTTTGTGAAACGATCTATACACCTAGAGGGTTTTTAGTGATGATGTCATCCGGGAGAACGTTTGTTAATCATTGCATACTTCCTCTCTCACTTTAGGGATGGCAGTACTTGGCAGTATTTATCGATACCGGCATCAATACTGGATAAGAAACATTGTATCGATACTGGAATCGAAACATACGTATTGATACTAGTGTGGAGTTTGATACTTGCAAGTATAAATTTACTTTCTTAGAAATGGGAAAAATCAGCGGCTGCTGCACGCGCATCTTGTTCTGAGTGCCTAATTTAAATTCTTGCGCCCCTCTTATCACTAAAGCATTTCAGCATTTACAGTCAAAATTTTTGGAGGAAAACTTATCTATATTTTGGTTTAAGTTAGATGGAAAAATTAGAAACACATCAAACATTTATAATTTTTTTATTTACATGCATTCAAAATATACAAATAAAACACTGGAAATTCCAGAATTGAATCCTTTTTTCGGGGAGTATCGATACTTCTGAAGGATTGTTTCAGTGTCGCCATCCCTATGTCCCCTCTGCCAGGTGCCTCACTGTATAGTGAATATTATTTGACTTGTAAGTATTTAGAAATAAGCATAAGCGTTCTGTTTATTTTCAATTTTAGGGTTACCGCACAAGTTATGTCACAGAAATAAAAACGAAGCCTCTGACACTTTTCCCGGGATTGAATAAAGTCAGCCCAAAGGATTTTTCTGTATTGGGTGAGTCTGTTTAAATTCATTTGATAGCTTCTTTAGAGATAAGTATGAAAGTCTTTTTGTTTCCCCCATCAAAAATCATCATACTTGGGGGTTATTTTTTCAGATAAGTGAGTTAGGTAGAGCAGGACTATTTTTAGTATCGGGTTTTGACAAGTAGCTGTGCCTACTTCCGAACCGCCATCAACTTTCATCAGTGAGCGGTTTGGGTTTAAAGCAGAGTTTTTACTCGTTGCTAATTAAAGTTCACCGTTGCAATTTGATGCAGTTCGGAAGCAGGACCACTACTTGTCAGAATCCGATACTCAAAATGGTCCTGCTCTATTTCTTATACCTGTCCATTGGGTTGGCAGAACCGAACCGCTGAAAAATGTTGAACCGAACCATGACCCTTAAATTTTAAAAAGGCCTGAGCCCCAACCGAACGCTAAATTGAAATTTAAAACAGTGTGAACCGATCAAAAAACCGACGGGTTTAAAAATTGAACCGTCCCAAAAATCCCATTGGGCCAAAAAGCGACGAAAGAAACCTGAACTTAAATTGTTTTTGTAGGATATTTTTGTGAAAAAATAGTCATTTAAAAGAATCGAACAGCCAAAGCTGTGGAAGAAAAGAAGTTTTCCTGCAAGTTTGTTTCCGTCAGGATAGCTACACTGACTTAGCTCGAAACAAAAAACAACAAAAAAAAAAAGAATTTAAAAGGGGGAAAAAAAAAAAGTTAAAATTAACCAAAAAATTTTTCATTCCATCCTCCGAAACAGTAAATGAACCTAAAATTCTGCCGAACTGGCTTTGAACTGGTTCAAAAACATAAAATGTTGCCAAACCGAATCGCGCAGTGAAACTTCATGCTAGAGGCGGACCATTTTGAGTAATGGGTTCTGACAAGTAGCTTTGCGGGGCTATCGATCCGCATCAAAAAGCATCGGTGAGGTTGGTCTGCACAGAAATTTGACTCGTCGATTCGCAACTGCTCACGGATTTGCTTTGATGCGGTTTGGTAGCATTACCAAATCCTTAATTGTCAGAGCCTGTTATTCAAAATGGTCGTGCTCTAATTGGAACCGCAAACTGAAATTTTTGGGTACTGTTCAAACCCGAACCGAAGCTGAACCTGTTTTTGGCCAGTTCGACTCCCTAGTTGGCACCGGGGGTGTAGCAATCAGGTTATTTTTGTCAAAAGAGAGGCTTAAATTTAAATAAGAGCCGAGTGGAAATATGTGATCACATGGAAACCCAATATAGTATTGAGTTAAGCAATATCATCTATTGACCGTATCAGTGGCGTAGCGTGCCATTTGGCAACGTTTGCATTTGTCCATTTAAAACCCCCGAAAGAGATCGAACGAAAGGGTGTTCGGTGAAACCTTCGCATTTGACCTTTTATATGGATTTAAATGGACACAATACAATGTTGCCAAGTTTCACGCTACGCCACTGGACCATATAGGAATTTAGCAATTTTGAGGTTTGGTCTTAGTACTGATTTAGTTTGTGTTTGTATGTGGGTGCCTGTAAAAGTCACCCATTTTTTGGACTTTCTTATGCCCTTTTTTGCATGAAAAATTTACCTATTACAGCACTATAAACTCTTTCCATTTCACTCCATTTGTTCTTCATCCCAAAGACTTAAATGAAAGCACCAATTAGAGACACCCCCTAGAAAAGGCACTAGTGTGAGACACCCTAAATTTTTAAATTCTTTTTTCCATAAATGCACAATTTTTCGGACTTAGAAGTTATATTGAAGAACAGAACGGAAGTAATTTTAAGTCCTAACTAGCTTTCTCTTTTTAGATCAGGGCATCACTTTTTGGGGGGGTCTGTCTTTTGGGAATGTTCTGGGTGTCTGTAACTTGGGGCTTTCACCTTAACTTCAACTGCAAACATTTTTAATGGTTTTCTGAAAACATTATTTAATGGTTTTCTAAAAACATTTTTTAAAGGTTTTCTGAAAACATTATTTAATGGTTTTTTTTGAAAACATTATTTAAAAGGTTTTTTTTGAAAACATTAACATTTTTGACTAAATTTAAAAAATATCGGGAGGGGTTAAAAACTATTTTTTTTTGAATTTAGCAAGCAATGGTAGGGATTTTCCAGTTTCGTAAATACTTTTTTGTCGGGTACTCCACAAATCCAGGAGCTCACCCTTTAAATTGTTACTCCTAAAAATGGGTTATTAAATTTTTGAAGATGAGTTGAAATTGGCCTTTTTAAATTAAGATCTACCTCTCCTCTCTTCACACAAACCCGCAAACCCCCTCTACCCTCCAATTCCTTTTCTTTTTTTGAACATCTGAAGTACTTCATCATTTGTTGATTTCTTAGAATTATTTCCTTATTCTGACACCAAAGATTTGTTCAAGTTTTAAAAATAATTTAAAATTTGTCGCCAAATTTGATTCCAATACATATTTTACTGCTCATAAGCAGTTTCACCAAATACTATAAGAAATTGCGTCCACTTCTACCATGATTTCTTTGGACACTTGTCTGATTTAGGGTACAATGGGTCTGTTTTGTATTTTTGCTACAACAATTTAAAACCTTGATTCTTAAGTCAAATTTGGCAAAAATAACGATGTACTCCTTATAAACGTTCATAAACCATTCATTAACTCAGGTAATCACATCAAGTTTACGTGTTTGTAAACACTAAACAACATCCTAACCACAAAAGCATGGAATTTCCTTCTAAATACTTGATTTATTGGCTGTATTTGCTATCTGGTCTTCTCTGGTTTGTCAAAGATCACAAAATAATACAAGAATTGTATGCATCTAAACAAAACTTTCAAATGTTTGTAAGTTCTGTTGATGTTTAAATGAACACAGTGTTCTGTTTTTTTGTAGTTGTATTTTGGGTGATAAAAGTGCCTAGTGTAGCGGGGGTTGTTTGAAGGGGAAGGTTTCCTGAGTTGATGAGTGGATTTTGAAAGTTTGTAATGATGGCATCGTTACTTTTGTCGAAGCAATGTGTCATACTAATAAAGCAATGTTTAAGGGAAAGGGAAGAGCGGGGACGGAGAGGGGGAACACTCCACTTGTTGATCTTTTCGCCCCTTTTCCTCATTCCTCATACACTTTTTAAATGGAGAAATCTCAAGGTTTTCTCTAGCCGTGGTGTATCCAGGAATTTTTCCAGGGGGGCTAGGGTCTGAAAATTGTCCAAAGGGGGGGTTAAAAGGCCAAAATTTGGAAAAATTCGATTTTTTTTTTTTTATTCTCTGGTCATTCACAAGGACAAAAACTCCAATTACTGATGCCGTGGGGGGTCGATGCATCCACAACCGGCCACATTCTCTGACTCCTTTCTCAGGGGAATAGATTTCAAAGCTAATTATGGACTTGTCCACTAAAGAACCTCGGGTTTCCCGTCCTGAAGCGGTGGCACACAGAATTCGTAAAAATGGTAAAATCCTGCTTAGATCGCATTAAGTCACCTTCATATTGGGCCAAGTTTGGTGTAATAGAGGGTCCACCCCCTTGGCTG
Source organism: Trialeurodes vaporariorum (assembly GCA_011764245.1). Lineage (NCBI taxonomy): Eukaryota > Metazoa > Arthropoda > Insecta > Hemiptera > Aleyrodidae > Trialeurodes > Trialeurodes vaporariorum. The sequence goes on along the minus strand of VMOF01000024.1, from coordinate 46,743,860 downwards.
TGCCACTGTCTCAAGCCAAGGCCATCTCAAGGAGGTTTTTTTGTTGCATCTCTGCATTGCACCCTTAATCTCTCTGGTATGTGAGTAACCTCTTACAACCTGAGCCGCATTTTGATATAAATATGAGACAATTTTTGAATATCAATCCTTGGATTTTCGTTGTGAAGTGCATGAGCAGTTGAATTTGTAACAGATGCTGGAATTTGTACGATCAAATTATGAAAAAAAAAACACCTTATTGGTTGACCTCTTAGAATTATTGTGATTTTAATTTCTTGTTGTGTTTCATTTTTCAGTTATGACTAAATGAATGGACCCAAAAAAAGGGAAGAGCAAGGAACAAAACTTATTACTGGAGGGATTTGCAGTTATGAGGCCCGGAGTCATTCAACCAAAGACAGCGGAGCGAAATTTGTAACCTTTAATTCGGGGAAAAGAGGCAAGTACCAGACTGTAAACTGAAAGAAAAAAGATACTAATGGAACTTCACTTAATTAACAACTTGAAATTTCAGTAATTTTAATTTCTGGTTGTGTTCCATTTTTCAGTGACTTCTTTTGAATGAATTCACAAGAATGGAGGAAAGAAAAAAAAATATTACCAGAGGGATTTTCAATCCTGAGTCCCTGAGCCATTCAACCAAAGAAAATCAACCGAAATTCGTAACTTTTAATGCGGGGAAAAGCAGGAAAGGACCAGACTGAAACCCCTTAAATGAAGAAGATGTCGAAGCCGGGTTTTGGGAAAAGGGACTAAAAATCATTTTGAAGAGAGTGGCAAAGGTGAAAGAGGAAAACTCACGGGAAAAAATGGAGGCAGCAATTTAAATATAATCAAGATGAATTTTACAGGCACAGCAGTCATAATATTGAAACTGCAGCAGTAACTTCAGAGTTTCAGTGTGATAGTAAATATTTGTTTGGTACAATTAAAACTGAGAATAATCTCAGCTGCGCGAGGACTTTGGGGACATGTTTGATCTTGAATGTGAAAAAGAGGATAACTTGACTAATTTGAAAGAGGTTGATGTCAAGGATTTTGATGTCAGTGAAACTCAGTTCTTATCTGGAGGTCCAGCCCAATTTTTTTTAAAGGAAGAGGTAAACAATGAATTGAAGGGCAATTTTTCATCCAGAAATTTACACTTGTGCTTTCTGCACAGTAGAATTTTCCTGTAAAATCCATTTGACCAAACACATTAGAAAACACTGTGTAAGCAATCAGTTTAGACGAAGCCACTGCTATGAAAAACTTCCACAGAAAATCAACTTAAAAAAACAAATCAGAACACACACTAGTGACACATCATTTGAATCCATTCACTGCAATGCAAGGTTTTCTAAAAAGGGGCCATATGATCAAGCATATCAGAAAACATTCTCCTGAAAAACCATTTATATGTACTCATTGCAATGAAAAATTTACTGAAAAGAGCAGTCTGAAGAAGCACATCAGAACACATTCCGGTAAAAAAACCGTTTGAATGCACTGACTGCCATGCAAAATTTACTGAAAAGAGCAGTCTGAAGAAGCACATCAGAACACTTTCCCGGGTAAAAAACCGTTTGAATGCACTCACTGCATAGAAAAATTTACTGAAAAAGCAATCTGAAGAAGCACATCAGAACCATTCCGGTGAAAACCCGTTTGAATGCACTCACTGCATAGCAAAATTTAATAAAAAGGGCGATTTGAAGAAGCTCCTCAGAACACATCCCGGGTGAAAACCCGTTTGAATGCACTCACTGCATAGCAAAATTTACTGAAAAGAGCAATCTGAATAGGCACATCAGAACACATACTGGTAAAAAACCGTTTGAATGCACTGACGCCATGCAAAATTTACTGAAAAGAGCAGTCTGAAGAAGCACATCAGAACACATTCCGGTAAAAAACCCCGTTTGAATGCACTCACTGCATAGCAAAATTTAATGAAAAGGGCGATTTGAAGCAGCCCCTCAGAATACATACCGGTGAAAAACCATTTGAATGCAGTCACTCCCCAAAATTTGCTCTAAAAAGCCATATGAAAAGACACATCAGAACAAAACCTGGTGAAAAACCATTCAAATGCAGTCACTGCAATGCAAAATTTGCTCAAAAGAGCGTTCTAAATGTGCACATCAGAACACATACTGGTGAAAAACCATTTGAATGCAGTCACTGCATAGAAAAATTCACTACAAAGAACAATCTGAAGCGTCACATCAGAACACATCCCGGGTGAAAAACCTTTTGAATGCACTCACTGCATAGCAAAATTTAATGAAAAGGGCGATTTGAAGAAGCACCTCAGAACACATACTGGTAAAAAACCGTTTGAATGCACTGACTGCCATGAAAAATTTACTGAAAAGAGCAGTCTGAAAAACACATCAGAACACATTCCGGTGAAAAACCGTTTGAATGCACTCACTGCAATGCAAAATTTGCTCAAAAGAGCACTCTGAAGAGTCACATCAGAACACACACGGGTGAAAAACCATTTGAATGCACTCACTGCCATGCAAAATTTGCTAACAAAAGCCATATGAAAACACACATCAGAACACACACTGGTGAAAAACCATTCAAATGCAGTCACTGCAATGCAAAATTTGCTCAAAAGAGCGTTCTGAATGTGCACATCAGAACACATACTGGTGAAAAACCATTTGAATGCAGTCACTGCATAGCAAAATTCACTGCAAAGAACAATCTGAAGCGTCACATCAGAACACATCCCGGTAAAAAACCGTTTGAATGCACTCACTGCATAGCAAAATTTAATGAAAAGGGCGATTTGAAGCAGCACCTCAGAATACATCCCGGGTAAAAAACCATTTGAATGCAGTCACTGCCATGAAAAATTTACTGAAAAGAGCAGTCTGAAGAAGCACATCAGAACACATTCCGGTGAAAAACCGTTTGAATGCACTCACTGCAATGCAAAATTTGCTCAAAAGAGCACTCTGAAGAGTCACATCAGAACACACACGGGGTAAAAAACCATTTGAATGCACTCACTGCAATGAAAAATTTGCTTCAAAGAGCGTTCTAAAGAGTCACATCAGAAAACACATTGGTGAAAAACCATTTGAATGAAAAATTTCACCAAAAAACTCTCTAAGCTTACATAATAGAACACCTGCTGGTGATGAATGATTTGAATTGCACTCTCTGCTATGCCAATTTTTCTCATCAAAAGAATTCATCTTACCTTGCCGTTCAGAACACATACAATGCCATGCAAAAATCTTTTCAAGGCACCCTCCAAGTTCACTTTAGATTCTATTTTATTTCATCTTCTTCTGCTCTTTTATTATTGAGGGTTTTTCTGTACGAAAATAAAAGGGGTTGAGGGGTAAAGACTTTTTTTCTTTGCCTCAGTAAAAAATGTCCCTCAAATTCTTGTGCTATGGCTTAGTCACTCTTTTGGTTTGGGGTGGCCCCGTGTTTTGGGGTTTTTGGAATGAACTCATAACAAAATGCAAGATTATCCATGGAAAGTCTTTTGACCGATTTTACAGTCCAATACCGGGGTAACAAAATTTATGTGCCAAACTTCTGGAGCATATATTTGGGCCAAAAAAAGACTGTTTTTTTTTAAATATGGGTCCGAAAAATTTCCAAACCCCTTTTTAGCTACAGCCCCCCAACGTTTTAAAAAAATTATGGTATTTTTGGAATAGCAACCATCATCACAAACCGAATGTCATGTTAATCTGAGGTAATTTTACGTGTAGAATCCGTCTATTACCTCAAGAAATTCAGAAATTATGTCTGACTGTACTTGCCAGGCAAACTTCTACTTTTAACGGCACAAATTTTATGTTACAGATTAAAAAATTTTAAAAATAATTACTGAAATCGGATGGGAAAAAATCTAAGAAATATTTTCTTCTACTCGAGCACGTTTTAGAAGATAAAAGCTGCACAATGTGGAAAAGTCAGTACTTTTACTACTGCGGGCAGCCTGAAGAAGCAGCAGAGTGGCGGTTTTTCATACTAACTGCCGCTCATTATGGTAAAAGCGCCTACTTTTCCTCATTGTGTAGAATTTATCTCGCTTAGAATGCGTTGTATCAAAAATACGCTAGCAACCAATAATCTTTCCAAAAATTTTCCCATCTGATTTTAGTAATTATTTTTCAAATTTTTAATCCATGACATAAAATGTATGCCGTTAAAAGGGTCGAGCTTGCCTGAAAAGTACAGTCAGCCTTAATTTTTGGAAATTTTTTTAGGTCATTAAAGATCCTTCTCATAAAATTACCTAAGATTAAACAAATTTTTATGACATTCGGTTTTATAATGGTGGTCGCTATTCCAAAAAACCATAATTTTTTTTGAAGCTTTGGGGGGCTGTATCTCAAAAAGGGGGGAAATTTTTGGAGCCAAGTTTGTATGAAAAAAAGTTTTTTTTTGGCCTCTAATCTGTGATCCAGAAGTTTGGCACATGAATTTTGTTCCACCCTGTATATGTATAAGGGGGGTGAGGGCTGCTGCTGTTTATGTCCAGCTGGGTTAAATTTCTGGGAATGAACCAATAGTAGTATGATGTTCAGCTGAGAAGATTTCCAACTGAGTAAATTTGGGCGATTGAAAATGGAGCTCTCAAAGAAGGAACCGGGGATGTTTCAACATCATCAAAAATCTCAAAGGTCTGCGGGCTGCAAAACTTTGTGAGGTCCGGAGTAAATCACCTCACCATATTGTCGCTTGACGCTTTGCCATTTTGAGCTCTCTCTGATGCTTTTAATTCCTCAATGTACTGACCCCTGTGCCTTTATTCTTGTAGGTTGGTGTTCTAACCTGTGTACCTTTTTCTTGTAAGTTCAGGCACTGACCTTTGTACCTTTAGTCTTGTAATTTATGTCCTGACCTTTTTACTTTCATTCTTATAAGTTTGTGTTCTGGCCTTTGTACCTTTATTCTTGTAAGTTTAGGCACTGACCTGTGGAGCTGTACTCTTGTAAGTTCATGTACTCACCTTTTTACCTTTATTTTCGTAAGTTTAGGCACTGACCTTTGTATCTTTTCTCTTGTAAATTTGTACTAGTTCATTGTTTGTTCTTGTAAGTTGACTGGGGAGTCGTACCAATTCATGAACCGATCCGCTCAAAAAAGGGAGAACCAAACCACAAACCATAATTTTAAAAATTGCCTGAACTCGATCGGAACCTGAACCGAAATTAAGACTGAGTGAACTGATAAAAAAACCAGTTCACAGACGGTTCTAATTGAGCTGTTCAAATGGCCAAGAAGTGACAAAAGAATCCTGAGTCTGAAATATTTTTTTTAGTATCTTTTTTGCAAAAAAAAAAATCTTTTAAAGAAAACCATTTTTTTTTCCCACTTTAGAATAGCTGGAAGCTGTGTATGGAGGAAAAAAAGCCTCCCACTTTGTATCCGTCAGGATAGCTGCACTGACTTAGCTAACAAAGGTGAGAAGCAGACATTTGTTGTGATGAATAAATTTGGAGACAAAATAAAAAAAATTTTCATTCCAATTTTCTTCAAAGGTTCATGAACCTAAAATTCTGCCGAACCGGCTTTGAACCAATTCAAAAACCTAAACTTTTGCCTAATCACACTGAACCCCAAACCAAAACTTTGCACGAGCCGCAAATGGAAAATTTTTGGGAAAATGTCCCGAAAAACCCCATCCAAACCCAACTTTTTTTCGGCTGGTATGACTCCCTGGTACTGACCTTTAAAACCTTTATCCTTGTAATTTTTTTGCTATACCAACTGGGTAATTAACTGTTTGATACTGGGTAAATGAAAGCTCTCGAGAAAATACATATTGTGTGCAAGTATTACAAACCAACCCTTTTTTATTTCAAACATCAAATCCCCCGAGGTTGTGGTGTTTTATTAGCATTTTTTTCCCCTCCCATTTCTTGGAAAAAGGGTTGAAAATTTTAAGATTTTAAAAACAGTGTTAACGTTACCTTTAAAAATTTGAAAAATGGCTCTCAGGGTCAGGGGTTGGGAGAAAATTCACGATCACGCGATCCTAGGATCGCGTGCAAAATTTTCGAAGCCCACTGAAAATTGTGGATGCTCTTCCCCCAAAAATTTAAAAAAAAAAAAAACAAAAAAAAACAAAAACAAAAAAAAAAACAAAAAAAAAGAAAAACATCTTGGGGAAAAAAACCCCCAAAATTTTTGTGCTCCTTTTAAATTTTTTTTGATGGATTTTTTTAGACTCTTTTAAAAAAAAAAGGTCATAAAATTTTTTGTTGAAGTGCTTTGCAAAAAGGTCATCAATGTGGGAAGCCGGGGGGTCTCAGATTGCGGAAGTAATTCTGGTTTGTGTGTAAAATTTTGGAGGAGAAGAACATTCTCCCCGCTGTGGTCACAGGGGATGATAAAACTCCTCATATTTTAAATATTTTCTTCGCAGCACCAAATTTAAATACTGGCATGGCTCAAACAAAAAATATACCAAATAAGATTGACTTGGCTCTATCTTGTTCCACTGTGTTCCACCAAGTTCCATGCCTTTTTAAAAAAATTTAAAATCATTTTAAAAGGGTTTTATCTTGTTTGTCAAGGTAGAGGTCCTTTCACAGAGTTTTGGGAAATGGCAGATTGGGTTGTTTACGGCGGCCCGTGGGCGAGTCTTTTTCGCTGCACACTGACTTTGATGTGCAAAAGATGCAATGAACCTCCCCCCCGGGAGGAAGCCCCCCCTGAGTTGTTCCCTCTTTCCAAACTTTCGTGAAACGAGCTCTAGACATGCTCATATGATACCTTTGAAGAAAAAGGGAAAAAAAAGAAGAACAAAAAAAAAAAAAGCAGGGAAAATTCCAACACGAGGTGTTGGAAAAGCGTGCCACTAAAGTCTGAACAGCTTTAATGCTTTTGCTAGCAATGATAATTCATCAAAGAGGAACCATGTGACATGGAGCTGATCTCGAGAAAATTGAGTCCAAAGTTGAAGAGCTAGCATTTAAACAAAAAACGCGGAATTACTTACGTTTTGATTTCATTCAACTACCGTGTTATGTTTTTGCATTTCAACACCGGAAAAGTGGAATTTTCTATGCAGGAAAGGTACCTACTTAATTTTTAGCGTTTAAGGTGACTTGGTTCCTTTCTTCTTTTTGTTTGGCATAATCTTGAAAAACAAATCTCTAAGAGAAACCAAACGGCAGAGTTGGTTTACACTGTTGATATTTTAAAACCCGTTAATCCGGACTTAAGTCCGTTCCCAATTCTATAAAAGGAACCAAGTCGGAGTTGGTTCCTTACTTGACTCGGATTAAGGTTTAAGAAAAAGGAACCAAGTTCTCATTTTATTTCATCATATGGACAATGACTTCAATGAGGCTTCAATGAGGAAATAGTTGTTATTAGAAGAAGCAGTTGTTGCTTCGAGATTCAGTATTGCTAGGTCTATCAATCAATAACTCAATTTTATCAAAAATGTCACTCAGTTCTTTTGTGACAAGTGCTGTCCAATTGAGCTGATTTGGTGAGAAATGATGAAAAAAATAAAAGATCAGATGTATCTATAAGGAGATGAGTCAAAGGCGTTATTTTTTGTGTTTGTTTTTTGATTTTTGTTTTCAAAACTTTGGAGGGCTCTAGCTCAGAAGAGAAACATTTGCAGCACATATTCGTGTAGGAAAATAAAGCCTTATATATGTGTTGACCCCAAAAACACACTCCATAAGTTTGGCACTTAAGTTTTGAAACACCCTATATTCTTGATATTTTGCTCCCCCCCCCCCCCCCCCAACCCTTCACAGAACACAACATCTTGACCATGCAAATTTTTAAAATCACAGTTTGACTGTAGAGATATTTTCTTTTCCCCCCCTTTCAACGAAAAAGGGGAAAATGGATCGCCTATCTTTGATGTTCGTCGTATGCGCGTGCAGAGATTGTTCGGCTTTACGACTGCCATTTTGACTTTCTTTATAATGCGTTTTGTGGGTTTATTAATGGATTTTATGACTATTTGATGCCGCCAATGTAATTTTCGGACGATTTTACATAACAATCAAAACTCTATAGCGCTGTAGCAAAAGTTTGCAACAAACCCATTGAAAGCTGAAAAGAGAAAATTATTTGATAAGGCTCGATCTTTTTTACCCACATAAAGTATAGACAATAGATATTTCTAAATCCCTCCACCTTTTAAACGGCTTGTTCAGGGATCAAAAATGAGGTTGCGTTCTTTTGAAGTCAAAAAGTGTCATATTCGGAAAAGCCGTGATTCTAAATAATAAACAGTTTTTTTTTCTTCTTTTTTTCCGTTTTAGGTGCTGTCAGCACTTATTGCGATTGTCACGATGTAGATATGTAATATGCATAAATGGAACACTTGCGAAGTCATGAAAAAATAATCCTTTAATATACAGAACTAACCATTTCAGGTGCCCTTTACACGTCAAGCATTCTAGGGGTGTAGATTATAGTAGGTGTGGAGGTTTAAGACGTTTGTGGATTTTAATTCCCCCTCCCCCCATTTATTTTGTTGAAAAGTATCGAAAGTTTACAGTTAAAACTAAGCCTATAACGCATTGTAATATTATTTTTTTTTTCTGTTGCCGTGGGTCGATATCATTTTTCGTGTTGGAAAAGCAAAGTTTCATATGGACCTATAATTTCCAAAATTTGAAGAGGCTTCCAGTAAAAAAAACTGTACACGCGAGAAACTTTTTAGGATAGGTAAATAAGTTATTCCAGAGTCAATTCCATAGCCGCAGGGAGGAGGCTGTCCAGGGATGGAAGACACGCGACAGCCCCTCTCACTTTTTAGAGCTATTAATGCGAATTTTAACCCCCTCCCTTTGTTCTGGATTTTAAAAACCTTTTTTTCAACAAAACGCCCAAAATTTCCTCAAAAATCCTTTGATTGCATAGACGCTCATTAAGGGGTTTTCAATTTGCCGATCCCCCAGAATTTCAAATGTTTCCAATGACCAAGACCTGTTTAGTGTGACGTCATGAAAATAATTGGTTCCAAAAAAAAAGGCTCCGTCTCACTCGCACTCAAGGGTTTTCCCATATGAAACACGATCCAAATTTTCAAATACAAGTGCTAGTAAACAACAAGTTCTTTGCACCAGTTGTGTTTATCACACCATTGGGTTCCACGTCCCTTATAAAAATTTCCGATTGTTTCAATGAATTTTCCGATAGGATATATATTCCCGCGCTTTATTTTCCATAAAAATAATCGAAATTTTATAGAGACAATCGGAATTCGTGTAGATTCAAGCGCGCTTACTATAGCAACGATAGGTCTTCTGATTGAAATAAGACGAAACACATCTATGGTTCTATTCTTACAGTTTTAACAGCCACTTTTTTCTCAGTGATAAAATATGAGCTCGCTACCACAAACTTTTTGAAACATCGCGCACCAATGCACAATCACAGCTATATCGAAGAAAGTCCTATGTTTTGTCCTTGTCACACTCACAGTTTCTTATGAGCACAAAATTCTAGGATATAGGCTCATCAGCACCATCACGACATGTGTTATACCTCGAACAATAGCTTTGATACGAAGAGAAGTTAGAATGATTGAGTGTCATGGCGGTGATACTCCCATAAGAGACCGTGAGTAAGACGAGGACAAAACGTAGATTATTATCTTTCGGTATAACTGTGATTGTAAATTCGCTTGTGATCTTTTAGGAATTATGTTAGAGTGAAAAATACTTTAAGGTACGTGGAATCTAATGGTGCAATAAAATTTGAGAAAACTGTTCTTTAACTAGCATGAATATGCGTTCGAAAATTTGGATCTGATTTCTTATAGGTAAATCAACGAGAGTGAGCGAGATAGAGCATTTGTTTGGAACCTATTTTGATGGTGACGTCATCACTAAACAGGTCTACTTAAGGATATGAATGAGCCCCTCTCTTTTCTATACCCCCCCGCTCTTCATCAATACCTCGCCGTCACTTCTTTTCGATACCGTCGTCAAACAGATTTTGACACTTTTATGAGTCCTCAGACCCTCCGAGATCCGAGACACAAAGCCTCTCTAACACCCTCTCTCTCCCACACATTCACAAATCTCTCCGCTTAATGAACCGTGAAGAAATCTCGTGACCGGTGGAGCCCAAAACCGAGGGGCAAAGAGGGTTTCTGTGAAGGATGTTTCCACCCCCTCCTGCCTTGGAATTTTGACTCATAGGTTGGCACAAATGACTTAGGTTGCTGGACCTGTATGGAATTCTCGTTCAAAGGAATTCGACTTTGACGCTTAATAACTTATTGAAATTAACAGGAATACCAAAACTTTTACAATTTTAAGAAAATAGACGCCGAGACCTCCTGGATTGCAGCAATAAATTAACGATTAATGAAACCAGTTTTAAGAAAAAACGTTTTTAATTTTTCAAACCTTTCCCGCCAAGGTTTTGCCATAAGCAAAGCATGCAACCTATATATTAGATATGAAAATGAAAACAAAAAGCGTACCGTGTATATACGGCACGCTTAAAAATTGTCAGAAGATTCTATTAAAATTCCGAATGAAAAGAAAATTTGAAAAAAAAATTTAATTAAAATTGAAATACATATACTAATGAAACAATTTTTATGTTTAAATTTGGATTTTTAAAAAAATATTTGGTATTTACTGATTGTTAGTTTCATTCCTTTGTATTTTAGGAGGAATCCAGGAGTTTTTCCTACCCTGTTACTTTGTAGCTGATTTAATGTTACCAGTTTTGTGAATTTAAATTTTATTAAACATCACTTTTAAAAATTTTAATTCTTTCTATAACTAATTATTATATCTCTCAATCATGCAAGATTCAATTCTTGAATCAAGACATTTTGTTGAACTTATTTCATAAGAAACGAATGTTTTAATAAATATTATAAAATTGAGAATCTATAATTCGACGAGTTCCAGCAGATGTGAACCAACTATGTAGGAAATCTTTAAAAGTTGGTCACCTGGTTTTAAAACCATTGTTATAGCTACAGCTGACTGTAGTAGATAACACCCTTAAAATTTTTCTTTATACTTGCTCAACTATAATTACAGTTATTTTTACAATTACAAACACAATCACAATTATAAGGTAATCAACCACAAACTGCAATTACTCATGCGCAACTGTTGCTGCAACAAAGTTGATTAATTTTACAATTAAGGAGTTTTTCTGTGAAATGGGGCATAAAACAGTGGGTGTGCTCGTGCTCAGAAAACCTGATTTCAAAAGGTTATTTTGTGAGTATGAAGTGTTGGATTGGGTTCTCTCAGTCATCTGCAGATTCGACTGCACGCTCTAATTGTTAGATAATTAGAATAACTTCATTTTCCTCATCAGAGTTTCATGCAATAACAAGTTGAAATCAGGACTTTTGAGCATGAGCACCCACTTTGCTTTACATCCCCTTTTACCGAAAAACTCCTCAATTGCAATCACCTCTGGAAAATTATTACAATTACAAATACAATCACAAACATGAGGTAATCAACCACAAACTGCATTTACACAGTTGTTACCGCAACTATTGCTGCAACAGAGTTGATTCATTTTACAGTCACAATTGCTTCTACATGCTTCAATCATCAATGCAAATCCCAATGGTACCTTTGGCCAATGGAGGGCATTGCATTTTACATTTTTTGGAGCACTTGTGTTCATTATTATTACTGTAGCAGAGTCCAAATATTAATGTTAAGAGTATTGAAATGACCAATTTGCTTTGCATCCCGTCTGAAAAAAAAAATGTAGAGTGGGTTCAGTCTCAAAAATGAATAAGGTCATAATTTTCATATCTTGTGAGAAAATATCTCGAGGAGCAAGAAAAGAATAAAAAAATGTAAAAAGTCATCATTTTTTGGTGACCACTGCCCCCTAAGCAAATCCCGAAACTACGCCTTAGCGTAAATCTACCCAAAGAACCACTTGCGAGCGGTCCCGAGATGAAAAAAAATCTGTAGCGGCCGAGTTATCGAACATATATTTCTGTACACTCGGAGCGCCTTCATTTCGGGAGGATGCCGAAAGCACTACAGCTCCTTCTAAGTGCGATATATGGAAAACAGCTGCTCTGATCTGGCCGGGAACCCTCTCAATCGATTCCCCGGTTGATTCTACGTAGGAATGGTTACCTTTAACCCTTTAAGGACCTGGTTAGTTTAAGAGAACACCACTCTTCCGTTTTTAGAGGGAAAGTAGTTAACTGTTCGTACTCGAAGGAGTTGGAATTGCCTATCCGACAAATTGAAGGCGCCCGAAGAGAAAAACGAGTACGTACTCGGGCTTGGCCCTTAAGGGGTTAAACTCATTCTAAGACAAAAAGTCTCGAAAAAAAATGCAGGTCCGAAATGTCGACGATGTAACCCCTTCCGATTTTTTCAATTTTGACTGGGGGGGGGGGGATTGAGTTAGCGGTCAATTCCTAATTGAATTGATCCGAGGAATCGATTGCGAGCGGTCCTGAGATGAAAAAACGTGGAGCGGCCGAGTTATCGAAGATATTCCGATACACTCGGAGCGCCTTCATTTCCGGAGGATGCCGAAAGCACTACAGCTCCTTCAAAATGTGATCTATCGAAAACAGCTGCTTCAATCCGGCCGGGAAGTGAGAACCCTGCGGATTCTCCGGTTGATTCAACACATTCTGAAAAAAAAAGTCTCGAAAAAAAATTTAGGTCCAAAATTTCGACGATGTAAATTGTAAGTGCCCCTTACGATATTTTCGATTTCTTAACATTTTGTGCCCGCGGAGATGGTAGGCCGTAGGTGGTCTCGGTAAAATCTCCGCCATTAGTTTAATTTTCTAGATATTTTAAATTCAAATTGTGTCTTTTAAAGCTGAGGATATGATGCGTCGAACAATTGTTGCTAATTTTTTCAATCGTAAACATTCTACAGAGGCTCAAAGTTAGGTAAATTTTCCTCGATTCTACGGGGTGTTCCACCGTTTCGGTACCCCGCTGAGACAACCTACATAGCTGTATATACTAAATTTTACGTAATCTATGTTATGATTAAAGTTATAATTATTGTGTATCTCAATAATTTATCGCATAAATTTTATTTTTTTGATCTGTAACCATTCAAAAAAATTGCTAAGAAAACAATTTTATGTGACACCCTGTAGAAAATCGGTACCCAACTTTAAGCCCCTGTAGAATGTTTCTCGTTCAAAAATCACGTATACAACCGACCCGAACCGAAATCTGCATATCATAAGCTTTCAAATGGTACCAAGTTTTTTGGAAAAATATTTTTTTTGGTATTTTTAATTAATTTGTTAAAAAAGTCATTTTCCCATTTAAATCAATGTATTTCTGAAAAGCTTAGCACTTACTGTAATCGTGGATGCGGCGTAGCCAGGCGCAACATGCGATTTTTGTCCCACTCCTCATCTTCACTTTCCCCGCCCTAAAATTTGCCTTATGTCCAGTCTAGATAGTATTAGAAGTCTTTGAGGATAACGATGATACGGATACAAAAGTGTTGAGGGAAATTCAAATTTTCTCAAATTTCTTTAACTTTTACCATTTTCCGGTCACTACTGTTAATAATATAAATTAATTTTTGTGTGATGCAAACGTTTATCTTTCTACCGCGCGCCCTCCCCTCCCTCTTCCACGTAATCCAGGCTGCTATCGTGTTATGCCCTTGCTATTTACTTTCGGCATGAAAATAGCAATCTAATTTATCTTTTCGGCTATCTTCTTGCAGACCCCTTCCAAACTTTCCTTTTTAGAGCAAAGCCCCCCCCCCCCCCCCCATTATGATACACTCACGGTCCGACTGTTTCGTCAAAACTAAGGCCGCGATCAGAGTTCAGGGGCCCCATATCCAAAGTAAACACGAATATACGCAGCCATCCCCCTCTTACTAGTATGGGGGGGGGGCTGTATCTCTCGCAGACATTTGTTCAAATGTTTTCATCACAATACGCACAGTTGCTGCAAGCAATCAATCTGCTGCAGATGACAACGTTGATTGGAAGTCCCGTCCCCCATACAATGTTGAAACTTTGCGCAGTTTTTGAACGAAATTGAGAAAAAAAATGCAGTTTGACTCCGGTTTAAGTCGGGAGGAATTTCAGTAAGTCAAGGCCTCGAACCCTCAGGGACCGGGGTCGACTTTCAAAAACAACAAAAATCGACCTAGGCTACTGTGTAGGTACCCCATATAGTAAGTTGCCCAAGTAGGACATTTTTAGCTGGGGACCTCATTGAAACCAAGTTGAATAATTGTCAAGTTCTCATATCTACTACACCACTGAACTGGCGGTACCTACTAGTCATCTAATGCAATCAATTTAATAAAAATTTAATGGCAGACACCCCCCCCCCCCCCATGCAAATAAAAATGAGACAGTGACAGCTGATCTTATTCATAACCTCATACTTTGTCAACTCATTTTCTAAATTTCTCTACAACTGTCTGTTTCCATCCAGTCATATGGCAGTTCGTCAAAAGCTCGAGACTGTCACAAATTAACCTCAAGAAGCTTTTCATCATTCACGAAACTAATATATTTTTCGCGAGAGTTCCGTAATTTCAAGGTACAAATGCTCCGCTTACTTTGTAGTTTATCGGGCCTTACTTCTGCCAGTCCAATAAGTGAGTTGGGTGTAATAAGGAGGAAACACATCGTAAGTTTCCTTGCAGGTAGATTGTCAAACGGACCGAACTTTAGCTCACATCCTCTCGAGAATTCATTTCATGTGGTCAGTTCGGTAAACAACGCCAGCCATTTTTTCAAACTGAAAGAATCGTCACGACAACTATCTCTACAATCAACCGGAACCGGAAATAGCTCGAAATCAAACATGGGTGACGGAGATGACAACGGCGGTGGTAACAATGCAAGCTTCAAGTCCAAATGGGAGATTTTCACCTCCAAAGTCCAGAGTTTGAAGCTTGGCACGATCGAAGAGGCTCCACCAGGGATTTTCTGGTTGTCTGCGGTTAGTCTCACGCCCATAGTTCTGTCCCCGTTGGTGTCCCTGGTTTTCGGACACAGCCCCGTGCTTTTCTCAATGCAGTACAATATGGCAAGTTGCTATTTAGCGTTCGTCGGTGGATCCTTGTTGGCTGAAGAACTGATGAGATCAAATCTAAGATGGGATTCAGCCGTGAGCGGCGCGTCTTTGCCAGTGGTCGCGGCTGCAGCCACTATAGTGCCTTCCAACCTGGGACTACTCACTCTTTGTTTCGGCTCCGCTGTTGCAACAATGACAAATGTTTCGTCATCGAATTTGCCGCAGTGGTACAGAGCTCTCAGTCTTATATTTTCGTCGGTAACTTTGCTCTCACTTTCATGTACTTTCGTTTTACGTGTAATTTAATAAGGTTTATACATATAGAAACATAATGGAGCTGTTACAAATTTTTGCTACAGGCTTATCAACCCATAACACCCTGGCGTAGCTATATGGCTGTAGTAGAGGGTAGTTTTCATTTTTTTGGATGTATTTAAATTAGGAGGGTATTACCCTGCGGTAAAAATAATCAGCTAAATGTCATCATGTTGAGAGTTAGCATGAGATTTGAGACCTGACATCAGCAATGTCAACATGTCAGCATAATCTATGTTGACATCATGATGACGTAATGTCTCAAATCTCATGCTAACTGTCAACAAGTTGATTATTTTTACGAGGGTAAATGGACAATCAGATGTTCCAGATTAAATGTCACTTGGCATCACCCTTTTCAGGGCATTCTAGAATTGCTAACAATTTTTTTTTCAGGTTTGGGGGTTGCCTCAGGGTTGTTGATGAAAATAATTTATAGAAAAAATTAATTACCTAATTCAGGATATTATAAGTTAATAGTTGTTTAAGGGGTGGAACCCTATACAAATGAGGAATACCGTGCTAAAAAATCACGAAATCCATTCCCAAACCCATAAAATGCTTTCAAACGTGAAACTGTAAAGGCAGTGATTACCGTCTAAATCTTATGGAAATTGTATGCTTCTTTTTTTCTTTTTGTAAAGTGTCGCGAGAACACCTCGGGAGGATGGAGCTTAATGGGTTAGTGAAGCCCAATGTAAAGGGCGGTAATCGCCGCCATTATGGTCTTGAATTTAAAAGCATTTTATGAATTTGGGAGTAGATTTCGTGATTTTTTAGTGCACTTATATCGTCAATTTTACAGGGGTTTATCCCATAATCAATTTATTAATAAGCCTGTAGCAAAAGTTTGCTGCAGCTCCATTTGACTACATGACAGGAAAAGCCGCGCCGCCGCACACTGGATCGAGTCAATGAGGGAGACCGGATATGATGTGACGACTTTAAATGCTCATATAACTATATGTTAATACGCAACGTAAAAGTTTGAAAGTAGTTTCATTCGTTCTATTGCAAAATTTTCTTCAAGAACCATCCTCTAGTTTGTTTTTTTAACCGCGTAGAAACATTCAAATTTGCATTTTTTTTAGTTTCATACCTATATTCCATGTCCGATATCTACTCATTGACTCATTCCACTGTGCGACGTGCGTCCGGCAGATATTGTAATCTTAGGTATCTGTAAATTATTTGACTTATTCCCTTCTAACAAAGACGAGCTTCTTGCATAAAATGCTTTTTTTGAAAAGTAAGTAATTAAAAAATAAAATCTCAGTGAACTTGCAACATGGCAAATGGCATATAAAGCATGTTCTTTCCGTAGATTCATTTGCTTTTTGACACTGAGGCCGATTGACTTTGATCTATAACCTCGCAAGATCATTCTACTAGTAGGGAGCTCTTGAATCATATTCAATACATTTAGGTAGATAACAAGCACGCCAATAATTAAAAATAAAATCTGTAGAGATTCGAGCTGTCATGGTCCTTGGGTAAATATTGAATTTATGCGGAGAATGTGTCTTTATATTAGTTGAGTTTTTCTTTAATCAACACAAATGCTTTGAATGCATTGATCTCAAATTAATTTTTTTTTCAGCGTTCATTGAAATGTCAGTATGCGATCGTATGTAAATACTAACCGGAATCCTTAAAATGGGGCTCTTGCAAACTTTTGCTACGGGTGATTTCTTGCATAAAAACCTGTAAAAATAACGATAAGTAGGTACACTAAAAAATTACATAATTCACTCTCAGAATCGGGCTTAATGGCTGAGCCATCACGCAGGTATCATGGGAGATTCCTATGTAATTTGAGACATATCTCTGTGTTTCCGTTGGAAAAGTGACAAATTAGACAGGAATCTCCCACGATACCTATGACCTATGTGTCAGTGGCATAGCGTGCAATTTGGCAACATGGCATTGTGTCCATTTAAACCCATGTAAAAGGTCGAATGCGAAGGTGTTCACCGAACATCTGATAGTTCGATCTTTTACATGAATTGAAATGGACAAACTGCAACGTTGCCAAATTGCACACTACGTCACTGCTATGTGTAGCTCCGCCATTACGATATTGAATTTTACACTTTTTTAGGGTAATTTTCGTGATTTTCGCTGGTTTTTACACCAGACTTATTAATTCATTTGCTTACCTATGGCAAAAGTTTGCAAGAGCCTTATACTAGGCAGTGACATAGCATGCAATGTAGCAATCTTGCATTTTATCAATTTAAGGCAATGAGCGATATAACTGGAGAGGGGTTTTTCTATGGAATGTGCTTTTGGGGCACCACGGAGGAGGCCGAATGGTGGAAATCTCTCATGGACTTTTTCTCACGGGCTCGGGTTGTTTGCCTCTTATTTAAACTTTAAAGAAAAAAAAAAGAAAAAAGTAAGTCGTGGTGACAAATCTGTTTGACATTGGTTTGAAACGAAGGTGAAAGGCTCCTTTTAGGGTGGTTATCTGGACGCAGAAATCTATATGACTGTTCCTTTATGGAAAGATTTGCACGAGCGCAATAAACTACACAAAATTTTTACTCCTGGATATGGCTACAATAGAATTTTGTGTCCAGATGGCCACTCAAAAACAGTTGCACTTTCGTTTCAAACCAATTTCCGCTTAAATAATTACAATTTTTGATTTAAGGTTAAAAATAAGGGGTAAACCAGCCAGAAACAAATCCTTGTTGCCTCTCTTTAAGGGATAGCACTTCTGACATGACAGAACACCTATACAGCTAAAGCTCGTTCATTTAAACTTACGATACAAATAAAATTGTTGGGTGCGTGCACTGTGCAGTGAACTTGCGAACATTTCTGTTGATTGATTCGGGTCCGACCCAAGGTTAAAAATTAAAGAGGTATGCTCATCTGACTTGGCGCCACAAGTTCAGTGGCGCGCAGTTCAAAAGCACTGCAGGCAAGATGACCGATAAAAGCAGAAAACGCATACTCTTTGCAGAAAACATTGGGTTGTTTTCTGCTTTAGCCCAATGTTTTCTGCAGAGTATACGTTTTCTGCTTTTGTCGGCCATTTTGCCTGCAGTGATTTTGTCCGGCGCGCCACTGAATTTTTGGCGCGAAGTCAGATGAGCATACCTCTTTAATATGTAACCTTGGGTCCGACCGTCCCTTCCGTCCGACCGAATTCCAAAGTCCAAAGGAACGAAAACACCCAAACATCAGCCTTCAATTTTGGAGGTATGCAAAATCATATCCACCGAGTAGAAATAGTTAGCTACCCATCGCGGCGGGCGCGGCGTCCAGCGCTCTGCGTGTTTTGCTCGATTAATGAATTCGATTCTTTTTTTTTGCGACTATCGATTCTTCGGCTTTGAAAACTGTTATCATTTCTTGAGAACATTGGAGTGATAGATTATGGATTTAAAGTTTAAATTGATACTTAGGAAAGTTACAAGATTGCATGCTCTGTGTGTGAACCTAGGGTCATTTTAATCAAAAATGCTTTAGAGAAGAAGAAGAAAAAAATTGATAATGCTAAAAATTCTGAACAAGAACATAAGGATATATTGCACCCCTGTGTACTTAATCACTTCCTTACGGCCCTGGCTGATTAGGTCTCGCATGCCTCGATACAACTGAGACCCGTCTTTTACCTATTACGTCACGCTCTATACGTGCTGCTAATTGAGCGATTGATAGATAATGGCAGATAAGATTGATAAGAAGAGCACCCCTTTGTATTAAGTGCTATAAGCCGTTACGAAAGCTTCACTTTTAAAGGCTTTTTAGAATTAGAGTCTTTAGGAGTGGATGTTGAAACTTTCCATTGCTTCTTCTCATTATGCTTCAACATGAAGTTATCGCAGGTCAATTAATTAAAGAATTAAACTATAGTCTATATTCTTGTAATTAAAGCAAAAGTTTGCAATAGATCAAAAAAATAAGCTCTGAACATTCGATTGGAGGGGTACTGATTTTGGCCGCAATGGGTCAGTTGCGCATCTTCTTTATATAATTTCATTTTCTTGAAGTGCTACATGAAAGGTGCTCACAACATTTTTTCTTATAATATTTTCCTTTTTTATTTAATTTTTTGTTTTGTGCTTATTATGTCATTTTCGAATGTCAAGCTGCATAGGAAGCGCCTAGTAATCTCTTTGTCATCATATTTACTGCCTTAAAGATAGTGTTTTCTTCTCTATTTAATTAATGTTGGAATAATTAAGACAATTAAATTAATCTTGTTACGATACTTCGATAATGTGTTGTCTCCTTAATTAATTTTGGAATAAACTGAATGAATCCGCGACTTCGAGCTGGCTCGATATTCCATCGTACTTTCGTGTGCCGCACCGGTATCATGTGACGTTTTAATTGCAAAACATTGTTGCCAATATTCTCCTCACTCGTAACCAAGGGCGCGGATACAGGAATTTGCCTCTCTCTCTCTCTCTCTCTCTCTCTCTCTCTCTCTCTCTCTCTCTCTCTCTCTCCCTCCTCCCATTTGAACGCGTGAATTAGAAAAGGACGGAGAATTATAGGGGCTCAAGTCACATGATGGCCCCCTCTGATATCCTTTTCTAACACATGTGTTCAAATGGCCGGAGAGAGAGAACGGCAAATTCCTGTTTCCACTCATGCTCGTAATTGGCTCAGACAAACTTAAGACTCAGTCATTTTAGGTTATGGCAAGAAGAAATTGTGCATATTGAGTTCTTGTAGCATGGACAAGTCTGCGCATCAGTGTAATAATGAATTAATGATTAATCATGTTAATTGATCCATTCAATCAATACAGAGAAAATAGAAAAGGTGCATTAAATAGAAAATATCAATCTATGAAATCGCCGAAAAAAGAATGAACAATTCCAAAGATTCTCGGTCTCGGTGCGCCTATACTCCTCTGAATCTACCTCTAAAATTCCGGTAAAGTGTTTTATGAAGTTCCATGACCGAAATTCCGTTAGCCATTTATTTCCGTGGGCAATCATTAGTTTTTGGAATTCCGTGGCCCGTGGGCCGCTCAAGATTTTCCATGTACATTTTCATGAAATGGGGCCGCTCTTGCGAACTTTTGCCACAGGGGATTGGTTATTGAAGAGTTGATTCTTGCATAAAAAACCCCGTGGAAATGACGATGAATGCATTAAAATTCACAAAATTCACTCTTGTAACCGGGCTTAGTGGCGGAGAGACGGAGTACTATCGGAGATTCCTATATCTAAACTGAGACGTATCTCTGTTTCCGTAGAGGAAGTGACAAATTAAACAGGAATCTCCCATAATACCTGCGTATTTCCAAGAGCCCCATTCCACCCTCGGAATTTTGTTTATAAAACTTGATAGAATACTGTTACCAAGGCCATTAGTGGAATAACTATTGCGGTTCTTCCATAAAGTACTATCGACGAAAGAAAGACAGTCGCGAGATTTTCACACATTTTCAGTTATGGGTGTGAGTGTGGAACTGATCTGCAACGGCTGGCCTCTCGCCTGCAAAGAGTGAGGAGTATGAAGAATGGCCGAACCAGAACCTTGAAGGCAAAACTTAGCTGGTGAAAATCTCGCGTCAATCTTTAAGTCGTCGATAGTACAAGGTTAGATGAAGCGATGAAAACTGAAAAGCACTCAAAGAACATGAGAAATAAAAGAAATGAAAGGAATAAAACAAAAGAAAAGAAACGAAAACTTGAGCAAAAAGGGGACGTGACGGAATGGGGAGTGGTATTTCAGCACAGCTCAGCACCAGTAGCGCACCGAGAGTTTCTTCATCTCTCTCTCTTTTCTCCATTAAGAAACGTATGTTAGACAAGGATGGACAAAGGGATAAAACCCCCTCCTTCTGTCCTTTTCCTACTCATACATTCAAATGGGAAATGAGAGAGATGGAAGATATCCTGGTTGCGCCAGTGCTCAGCACAAAACGGCACAGCGGCGGTATGCACTGCACGGAGAACAGCGCGGCCGCGGAGAATTTATCTGCGTTCCCGGAAATGGGAGTCAAGACAGCGGAAACTGGAAAGTAACTAATACTGCCAATCCTATTTCCTGTCAAGGAATCAAAATGACGAAATCACCTGCGCTACAATTTCATTTGGAGTCTGTATTTATAACTCCCCCTCCCCCACCTTCCGCCCTTCCGCGCCCCCCCTCCTCACACCCATCTTCTGAAAACATAGATTGTCTTACATAGCGATGACGGCAGCGCGCGGTTCACGAACATTGAACATTCCCACCCAATCTATTTCATTTGTAACGCGAATCGTATACATATAAGTAAACGTGAATTTTCATGTATGTTATACGTGCGGGAACTAGAACATTTTAGCAGCGTGCAAGTGTCATTGGAAAATCTAAAAATATATCGGTTGCCTGCGGTCTTGAGTTTAAAATCAATAGTCCAAGTCATGGGTGATTTCACGAGAGCGGGAATATAATCGAGCCTTCAACTCTTGAAAAATAAAAGATTACCAAATTCCAACATTCACAAAATATAGTGTTTATCGATGACACCTTGTGACAGCTGCTATAGAATGTATTTGACCCTTTAACCCCGAGTGGATGCCGTGAATGAGAATCCAGCGCGCCCATTGCCTGAATCACAGCACATGTTTAACCCCGTGTTAGTTCACTTTTCCGTTTATATGGGGAAGGTAGTTAATTGTTCGTACTCGGGGGAGTTGGAATTGCCTATACGACAGATTGAAGGCGCCAGACCAAATCTCATCTTGTTCCGCATCGAGAATCGCGTTTATTCGGAATCATGAGACTGGTACAATGTGAAATAGACTAGACAGTGTTGCCAGATTGGGGTGAAAAAGTCGTACGTTTTACATTGATTTAAATGGGGATGATACGGCTTTTTACCCTCGATCTGGCAACACTAAGACTAGAGGAGAAAAACGAGTATACTCGGGCTTGGCTAATAAGGGGTTAATGCGTAACGAAGTGTATATCAGAGGTCGCCTCCCTTTCTGATTGTGTGCTGTGACTAGATAAACCACAGTGTGGTAAATAGGGCTCTTGACCGATCCTGGGATTTGCGATATTTCTTGATAATCCCGTTGATTTTTCCACGAGAAAAACGGTGGAGCCCATTAAATAGCTCACAAGTGACTTTTTCGCGGAGAAAAAGCGACTTAAAAATCGAGGATGAAATAAACGTTTTTCAGTGGCTAACGTAGATATTGTATCATTCAGCCCCCGTGCAGCCGCGCGCTCTGCGCAGGGGATCGGCCGGCGCAAGCGCAACGCAACAGCCAAGTGCCTTAACGTAAACAACCCAGCTGCCATTCGTTTCGATCCGTGTTAAGATTTTAGGGTTAAGAACCGGTTCCTGAGTTCTTCATGTTTACATATGAGTCATAGGCGGACCGTGACCCAAAAAAATGGGGGGGGGAGGGGCTAAAAAGTGATGACTTGTTTTTCTTTTCTTTTGCTTCTCAAGTCTCAAGTGATGACTTTAGCCCCTCCGCCCGAAAAAAAGGGGGGGGCTATAACCTCCCCTAGCCCCTGATACGGTCCACCTATGATATGAGTTGCGCGTTGCGCCAGAGACTTCTAATATCTAGGTAGTATTCAAAGTCTTTGCGTTGCGCAGTAGACTAGTATGCTCGGGGGCTTTCTGCGATGCAATAATTGAAGCCCCGCTATGGTTTCCCGGCACGGACCGTTTCAAATGGTTTGAATTTTTCGCATTTTCAAACCAATTTTTCTCGGTGTTCCCGTTGAGTTTGAGGAAAAAGAAAAAATATGGGTCTCCTTATTTTACCTCTGCTCTACTTTAATATTCTGAATTAAACAAAAAAAAAAACAAAAAAAAAAAACGAAAAAAAAACGGCAAGTGCCCTATTGCTACGCACCCAAGCCGACCTTACCGCCGGCCCATAAGAACGCATGTAAAACACTCGATGTTCAAAAAATCGTTGAAAATATAAATCTCGAACCGAACTTGAAAAAAAAAAAGGTCTCTATCGAAAGCTTAAAACGTCAAAATTATGAAAATGAGCTTTAAACTCCAACTTTAGCCCTTATTTTGCCATAATCACTAAATTAAGGGGATCCCTTCGTCTCGGCCGTTAGCGGCCAGTTTGTTTACATTCTCTCAAATTCTCTCACATCAGCTCGTACTTATTTTTTTGAAAATCAGGTATTTTACTCGCGTTCTTATTATTGGAGGACGAGGCTGCTTGGATGCGTAAACGCCAACCAATCAGCAACATGACCAAAATGACCACACTGCGTGGTTTATCAAGTCACTGTATGATTGTGATTTCCTCGATTTCGAAACTCATTCAAAGTCCAGTCCAGTCCAGCGGGCGCCCGCAGAAAAATTTCAAAGGAGGGGTAACATTTTAGAACCCCAATGGAAGGTCTCCGGGGAAAAGGGGGACACTAAATTTTTTTCATCCAAATAGTATACAATTGTATAATAATAGCTTTGACCTGTTTGATATAATTAATAAAGGGGCAGCAGATGATATAATAATAGTAAAATAAATGTATAATTCTACTATCCCTTCCAAAATATGAGTTAAAATTACAAAATAAGCTAATAATGAAGTTCGACAACTACTAATCCTTTGATTTACAATGAATTTTCTTTTGAATTCCAGGGGAGGGGGGACACAATGGCGTAGCCAGGAATTTTTCTAGGGGGAGGGCCGAGGGGGGGGGGGGTCGGAGGTCCGAAAATTGTCAGGGGGGTCCAAAGATAAAAATTTGGTCAATTTTGTCTGAAAACGCAAAAAATGACCTTCATTGGGCAAATGTTGGTGTTAAGGACCCCTTTGGACTCCCCCCCCCCGGCTACGTTATTGGGGGACGTATACAATGACACTGACGTGAAACATTACAGAGCAATAAGCTCCCTCCCTGCCGCCGCGCCGCCAGTTATTTCACAAATTTGAAACTAGAAACTAGTCTTCGCTTTTCCATCCAGTGCACAATTTTACTTAATTCGAGGCTTATCCCTACTCTCGGAACCACGAAGCCTTCATGTATAGCAGCGAGTGGCGCGATGAAGAAAAGAGAGAGCGAAGCACAGGACATGTCTTGTCGCATTGTGCACTGTCCCCGTGCATGCACGAGGAATTCAAGAGAGATAGAAACCTCAAACAGAAGTTCAAAACACATGTAGTTATATGCGGTGGGTCCAGAGAGAGAGAGAGAGAGAGAGAGAGAGAGAGAGAGAGAGAGAGAGAGAGAGAGAGAGAGAGAGAGAGAGAGAGAGAATAAACTTTCTACAGCATTGTATGTATGTAGCAACTGCGAGATGTTTTTTTTTTTAATCGAATTAAAAACTGAGTGTCATAATGTACCAACTCACGAACTGCCTACCTCTCGGTAAAAAATGAGTTTCATCCTGAAGAAAAACGAGGCTCTGCCGGCTGGCTCCGGAGGAGTCTGGAGAAGATCAAAGACATTTTATGCAAAAGGAATTTATTTGGATTCCTTCAAGAAGTTTACGCGCGGTCTAGATTCAAGAGTCTAGATACCGATGTGATACGGAGAGGATAGGGGCTGAAAGTTTAAACAGTTTCAATCCCTCCCTCTCTTCTATTCCTCTCTATCTCTTTCTTTTCCTCTCCTTTCCGCTCCGCTCTCCTTCCAATAATGAATTTCAAAACAACTGCAGAGTTCATTTTTATCTTAACAAAGGCACAAGTTGAGACGCGGCGAGTCTATAAGGCCGATATGAGACGCCTGCTTTTCGAATGTGCCTGCCTATGTATCCTTTTCCTTTATTGTTTCCGAGGCCGCCGAATTAGTTCTTCTTTGTTTCTTTGCCTAGCATCCCATTTCTGGCGGTCGATGAAATCTTATCATTTCCGGCAATTAAAAGGCGGGAAACCGAGAAATCCGAGAATTAAGAGGAAGAAAGTTACTTAATACGCTTAAGCACTTCTTTTATAAAAATACGTTTTCCTTCCAGTACCACCCCAGACTTCGTTCAGATAGTTTATTTAATTTGATTGAACTACGGAAACTATTCAGATAGCTATTCATTTTTATCTCGTAAAAAAAATGAGGCTGTGAAGTGAGCTTTTAGCTCCAGCGACACAAATTGATTTTCCCAATGAGCCGTAGTGATAGAGATGCTGATACATGTTATAAGCCCTATCTCAAAGTGTGACAGCATATGGGCGATCTGGATCTGATTTGTTTACCTCACTCTTATTAACCTAAAATCAAAAGTTGTGATTATTCTAATGAAAATTGGTTTTCAACGAAAGTACATGTGTTAAAGAGTGCATGGCTATCTGGACACAGCATTTTAATACAACTACCCAGGTGAGAAAATTTTGCTCGTTTATTTTGTCATGTGTCAATTTCTTTACAGTGCAAATCCTTTCCAGAAGAAACAGTTATATCGATGTATGATGTCCAGTTATCGATCTTCAAACACTTGGTTTTTCGTTTGAAACAAATCTCAAGTGAATTTGTCACAAATTTATTTTTAAGGTTGAACAAATATGAGGCAAACAAACCGAGCCTGTGTGAAAAACGCCCATAATCCATTAGGAGATGCTCGGTTTTCCTTTCAGCGATTTGTCATTATGTTGCCCATTTATCATAGTCATGTGAAAATTTCTGGATGAAGTGAAAGTGTTGAAATATATCTAAAACCATCCCGGCCCGCGATTTTCGACATAGACACTA
Source organism: Trialeurodes vaporariorum (assembly GCA_011764245.1). Lineage (NCBI taxonomy): Eukaryota > Metazoa > Arthropoda > Insecta > Hemiptera > Aleyrodidae > Trialeurodes > Trialeurodes vaporariorum. The sequence continues at coordinate 46,717,926 of VMOF01000024.1, read as the reverse complement.
ACAACATAAGATTATATCGGGCGCCTTCAGTTCATCATTTAGGCAATTCCAACTCCTCCGAGTACGAATAGTTAACTACCTTCCCTATACAAACAGAAGAGTTGCGTTCTTTTGAACTAAGCTAGTCTATAAAGGGTTAAAAAATCAGAGCTACCTCTGACCACTTCTCTCCTTCTTTGTTTCTGTAATTATATTCCTTTCTTATTTCTTTACTTTTTCTGTTATTCCTTCTCTCCCTCACTTTTTTAAACTTTTATTTTCTCCTCCTCTTTTTCTTTCCGTTTTCTCTTTAAAATGGGGGGGGGGGCGCAAAACGATACTTTGCCCCTATCTCAAATATTGGAGTGGCAATAAGTCTCCCTCCCTCCTAGCCCATAAGATTACGCCACTGTACTCTTCTACTTCGCGTATTCCCCCATCCATCTACATTTCTTTTGTGCTTTTTTAGACGTGTGAGGTGGAGCGGCCAAAGTGCGTTGTCACTCTCAGAGTACAAAGCCGGACATATTTAATTTGAATCATAAAGTATAAAAATACGACTTTTCGCCCCCTGAAGTTGGCAATGCTGTGCGCAGTGATGGCTTCTGATGTGATTTGGAAATCAAATGACTAATCAGTATTCAATGCGACGCCTCGCGTATATGTTGTTCCCATTTTATCTCGTCCTCTGCGCGGTCACTGCATCTGACAGCTCAGTTAAATTTGACGTTATTTTTTAAGAGAGGGAAACCAGAAAAAATTGCATGGCTGTGCCACGCTTAAAATCGGAATTCTCGCGAGGAAAACTCAAACTGAGCGAATATATTCGTAGACTCATTTCCAAAATAAAACAATCTTCCAGCTCAGTAAGTTAAGTTATTGGTAATTATTTAGAATTGACGAGTTTTAATTGGAAGATAGGACCAGTTTTGTTCTCATTTCGTAATTCATTTTCCAATATAGCTGCATTAAACATGCGTATGCCAAAATGGGGCAGCATATACAATTTGTCAACGTTGTTATTTCTCCGTTTAAACCCATCAAAAATATCGAACTATTGAATGTTAGGCGAACTTTCTCAAATTCGACCTTTTTCATGGGTTTAAGGAGACCAAGTACAATGTTGCCAAATTGCACGCTAAATATGCCACTGGTATATCAGACTAAAAGAAACCCAATTAAGACTATCGAATGCATCAAATAGTGAAAGTATATAATGTAACTCTTCACATGTATTTCGATATTTTATCGAAATGCTTAACAAATGGTTTACGTTTAATTTGAGAGGTTTAGCTATGACAGTTTAAGTAAGAGTTTTTTCTTTTTGTCTGAAAGCGAGAAATGTTATATATATTTTTTTTTTTCAAGGCGTGTATAATAAACCCTATATACTCTGCGAACAATAAATTGCGGTTAAGTCTGACTCTTGGAATTTAAGTATATCTGATATGTGTATTATTTTGGACCTGTGATAGAACTTTTCGAATTTTTATTAATTTAAAATAAAAATAATAAGAAATAATGATAAAAAAGTGTTCTTTTTCCAGACTGTTACAGGGCGCAGTGTTGGTGTTACATTCAATTTGGCAACGTTGTATTGTTCCCATTTAAACCCATGTAAAAGGTCTTTGCGAAAGTGTTCACCGGACACAGAATAGTACGATATTTTTCATGGGTTTAAATGGACACACTTATTGTTAGTCAAAGAATAGTTTTCAAGATGCTAAAAATTAAAATGCATCTATAAAGTATGATTTGATCACACTTCTTTAGAAGTCTATTCCTCCTCATTGATGTAACTTAATTCCACTATTGTGGCATGCCGATAGCAAAAATTAGAGCAAAAAAACTCCTAACATGCGTCACCGGACGGACCCATGGACCCGTTTTAAACAGAACTTGCTACAGATTTTTCTATAATAATTTGCTAGACCTTAAGAAGTTCGCAAAGGGGAAATTTCATTTTTTGGGAGTCTTTTTACGAACGATATAAAAACCAACATTTTAAAACACCCGCAGTATCTTCCATTTGTTGCAGTGGTTTCCCGCTCTTTCCTCTGTAACCTTACGACTCATTACAAGTCTTTTAGTGCATAGCTGTTTCGTTTTGTTTACAACAAGCAGGACTCACGATGAGTCACGGAAAACACCGGGATGAACCTATACTTGCTTGAATAAGGTTGATGGGCTTGACTATACAAGGCGTTTTAAACTTTAGAATTGTTTTCATTCTGTATCTTTCGAAAATAATGGACTTGATCCTGCATGTTATTTTTCCTGCGGCGACAGGATTATACTTCGTTCTTCTCCTTTTTCTTATATTTATACACATCATTTTTTATTTTTTAATTTTTTTTAATTATTTTTCTTTTAAATGAGGCTTTATAGAAGTGAAAGAGGTGAACGTAAACAAAAAGAGAGAAAAAAAATGGTGAAAAGAAACTGTATCTCCGCTCCGAATCATTGAGGTTTGAAAGGAGCGATTCTTTTCTTGATTCTTAGTTAAAGTTTTCATTTGATTTGGTATGCTCAATGCTCATTGCAGCGAGGGACCTGCGTACAGACGTATAAGAACCGCGCGCGAGTCCTGTTTCGAAATGAGATGAAGCAGCCGTTAGCGGCAGAGCGGCAGAGAGCGGTAGAGTAGAGCGAGCTTGCTGGCTGCTGGCTCGTTTCTCGTTGTTCTCGTTGCGGGCCGGGTGACTGAGGCACTGAGGATGGTGATGATACTGAGGAAATTCAAGGGAGGGATGGCGCGGCGCGAAGGGTTGGGAAGGGATGGCGAGCCTGTGAAACTGCGCGCGCATATGACGTCGATATTTTCATCCAACAGGGCGTCCCCTACTTCAGTCACCAGTCCCTCATGCGAGTAGCGATCATATTATCACATCATTCACCCACCCCGCTTTAAAAGAAAATAACAAAAAAAAAAAACAAAAAAACAAAAAGCAGAAAATACTATAAATATATGAATAACAACAAACATACTCGAGTAACAATGAATTAACACAAAAACTAACTAAAAAAAACCCTTTTTACTACCCTCTTTTTTCTTTAGATCCCTGAATTTAACAGTGTGCTTTTTAACATTTCCTTTTTTTATATTTTTTCAACCGTGTCCTCTAGATTTTACTCCCTCTTCAATTAACGAATTATAACTCAAGAAAACTAATGTAAGTAAATTAAGATAAATAAGTTTTCATCAGTGTTTCAACATCACAAGTCTCCCACTTCCTTCTGAGAATAAACAAACTTGGTTTGTAAAATTTAAAGTAGATAATTTGGGGTTAAACTATTCTACATTTTTCATTTTCAAATCTTTTTTATACTTTTTTATTTTAAAATGAGGGTAAACATAAATATTCGTAATAAAATTTTGTACGTTGTGATTCCGTTTTAGTTGTAATAATAAAAATCGTGTGCTTTAATTGTTGTATTAAAATTCTAAGCTTCAAAACTGAAGTGTTGTGCTACAATTTTTACTACTCAATTCTATTTCTAATAAATACAATTTTCAAATTCTTTATACCGTGAAATTTGTTCAGTGTTGTGCGGGTTTTCAAATTTAGTATATAATCAAATTAATCTGCTCATCGTTCGTCGTAAATTGGTATCGCTTTCATCGCTTAAACGGTGAAGCAAGTTCAAATAATAAAAAATTGTTGTTTACGTTTTTAAGCCTCAATGTCAGTGATAAGTGTACCTATATTTGAATCACTCTTTTTTTAAAGTATCTAAGCTTCCTTCCTCGAGGTTCGCGGTTTCTAGTGACAAATTTCGTTTTCAAATGCGTCGTCAAAAATTTGTGTTTTAAAACCAGTTCGGCTCAGAGAACGAAGGAGCTGATACGGGAATCGATCGGGAATTCGTCGGAATACAAGTAAGACTCGATGTTTCCGTTTCTATTTGCGCTGTCGTGATACAATTCGTTCGAAAAAAAACTTGTCTTGGATTCATCCAGAAACTAGGTGAGTGAAATTTGGTTACTTTCCTTTCTGCTAATTCAGAGTGGAAGGGGGGACGGGGGGGTGATGATAACGGAGTATTGTGTAACAGCGAGCGAAGAGTGGTCTCGCATCCAGACGCCAGGGACGTAACGGGATATAAACGTATTTACTTTAAGGGGTGTATTCACATCCTTTCAATACCCGTGTCTATGCGACTTGATTGTGAGAATAAGTGAATGAGTATACGCTGCAAAACAACAATTAATACATCTTATAACCTCAAGAGAATTCCTATCCAGAAACATGCATTTTAATTCGATGTTTATTTCCTTAGAGACTACACCCTTAATGGCGGAGTTTCAGACTGAAGTCTCTTGAGTTTAGATCACAACTTCGCGTTGAAATAGTCTAAAAATAAAAAATAAAATAACCCTAAGAGATCCTTTGCCTTTATTTCTTTTACCCAGAGGGACCAAAACTATAACAAACCATTCCTTGGCGATGATTTTCACCAATCTTTTTGAGCCAAGAAAAAACTAGCTGATCTATAAAATATAATTTCTTCTGTCGCAAACGCATCTAATTTTAGAAAAGAAATGATATATTGCTTTAAAAAGATATGCAGTTAATATAAGTAACCATTTAGAGTTAGTCTGAAGTATGTATGTAGAGGAAATCGGTAGAGTGTATTCAATTCACCAGACTAGCCTTAAAATATACCGACGTAAGAACTAATTTTCACAGGTTTGATAGTTTTGGTATGCCGTGAAAAACAGTCTATTCAAGTAAGTTTTTTAAGAATTTATTGAGTTGTAAAATTGACGAAACCGAAAGCCGGTTGCGCATCGATGAGGTCAATCATCTCGAATGCGGTGACACCGATGAGTTGTACACTACAGTTCAGGCTGCATTAAATGAAACATTCATAGGTTCAAAACTGGATGAATCCACTTTTCTTGTTTTTCGATAAACTGCAAAATTCAATATTTTTCTTTTTCGAAACGACTTTTTCCTTTTGTTAAACACTAAGAACAGGATTGTAAATGAGCATGGTCATGCACTCCTGAAAATTTCACGGATGTGAGCGTATTAGATTTTTAATTTCATAAATTAATAAACAAATAAGTATCCATCCAGTTTTGATGCAAGCAGTTCTTATTTATAATTTTAATACTTAAAAATATGAACATATCCAGGTTGGATTCGAAGTAAATTGTTTTTAAAAAAAGTATGTTAAATCCAATAAAATTATGCCATAACCTCAAAATCGTCGAGAGAAGGGATCCATATTCCGTTTTGATACTGTGCAGGTGTATTCAAATAAAACAGAAGAGCATATGCAACCTTTTGGCTTTTCTCTCTATGAATTTGGTTTGCCTAAGCTTTGGTTGCTCTTAGTTCACAGTTTTTGAACGATGATTGAAAATACACAGTTCTTACATCCAAATAATTATAATTTTTTTCTTTTTTTTTTTAATTATTTTATTAAAAAAAATATACAATATAATATACTATAGACAAAATAATAACAGGATCTTAGGATCGCACACTCCAAAAGTTGCAGCTTGGGCGGAGGGATACTAATCGAACAATTAAGTTATAGAAATTAAAAAATCAGAAAAAAATATTAGAAAAATATATATAAAATCAGATTAGAAGATTAGACAAGTACACTCAGTCGCTCCAACCTGGGACCCATGAGGTAAACCTGGGACAAGTCTGTACAATCCACCCTACTTTTATGTAAAGTATCTTTAACAACCCCTCCCCACGTTCTCCCACAAGACCCAAGTTAGAACGACTGACTATCACAAAGAAAACTGATTGCTACGTTAATTTTAACGATGAGACTATGTTTTTAAGGTAACTACCCCAGCAGCCGGCACCCCCAAAATTCGCATCAGCACCCGGCACCCACCCCTCACAATGCAAAAAGTTTCTATTGGATTGGATTCACCTTCCATCTGTGACTGATAGCAAGGCATCGAACAATTTTCTACCAAGGAAGCTCTTACACACGCATGTGGATTAATTCTTTGTCCCCAATGAATATCTAATATCTAATATAATTTATACAAACATAATATTTCCAATTCTAAAACCGGCTCTAAATTAGTTTTATTTCAAGTGAGCAAAGATTCACAAACTGCGCTTTGGTCTGTCTGTCAATGCTTCAAAGCTTCTTCAAGGGAAAAAATAAAGAAATGAAAGCTTTTGAGTTCAGGCGTGTCTTCGCAGTAAAATTCTTATTATACTTACGTCATTCCCTAGAAAAAAACGACTCATGTCTGGTTGATGTCATAATGAGGTTTCTAAGAATCAAGCAGTTACTCACGTGACATTAAAACGACACCCTGATTCTAAAAACCTTCGTGCTGGGCTATTTTTCCTTAAAGTTTAAATGTTTTTGAATTTCAATAAATTATCAGAACGCATACGCCAAACTCGGCAACATCGTAAATTTAGTTCGTAGAAAATGGTGTCCTCATATTCTAAAGAATGAAACTCAACCTGTGTTTACATTATGTCTAAATCAAATTCGTGGTCTAACTAAGTACGAAGAAAGTGTTTATTGCTTTCAAAGTTATCCGAATCGCTTTCATACTATTATAATGCCTGGGGGGGGGGGGGGTTAAAGTATGCTTGATAATGTAACAACTGTGTGAATGTTAAATGCGGAATACCTTAGTTTTAACTAGCAAGAAATATTTTAAGCAATTCTCTGTAAAGCAAACAGAGGAATAAGAATAACCGCACAGTTCTCTGTGAACAGGTCTAAAAACCGCCTTCAATTTTTGATGTAGGCAAAACCAGCACAGTCATGTACGAATAGTTAACTCCTGGAGGTGTGCAGCTGAGCAGTAAAACGGTAGTCTGCCAAATTACTGAAGCAACTTTTCCATTGCATTCGCGAAATCTATTATTCAATGGTATGTAAGTACACGAAATGAAATCTAGTGGGTCCTCATTGAGTATGGTCCAATGGTCTTAACATGAACCCACTGTTTGATTGAACGGGGCATCAAAACTTGCGCTGTCTACCCACATCAACAATCTTGGGTGCGACTTACGTTTCAAGCAGACCAACTGTCGTATGCTGTTTCGGACCATTCTTATGTTGGGCCCTGGCGAATAATTACGATAGTTGGATCTTATTATATAAGAATTTAGTTTTCTATTTTTTCCAAATTCAACTAAACTGTTAATGAAAAATTCTCGGTTTAGTCAATTCATCGTGCAATAGATTAGATAAATGGGCGCATGTAGAAAAGTATTCTAGTTGGAGCTTTCAAAATCATTCTTTGCCTAAAAGTCATACAATTTATAAGGTTCGGTAAAAGTTGGACACAGATGTAAAAAGAGCGTTTAAAAATAACTGTGATTGGTTTTTCTCGTTCAATCTATATGTATATCTCAAGATAATCGATCTCGAAGTTCTATTTTTTCGATCTTGTATACCAATATCTTAGATGCATTAATCGATTTTCTTCAAAATTGGAGTTTAGATGTATTTTCAAACGTACTACCCACTTGTGGGGTAAAAGTTGTTTTGGGTTCATTTTAGGGGAGGAAAATTTTGAAATAAAGAACCGCCTAAACCCCTCTAAAATGAACCCAAAACAAACTTTTGACCTCAAAAATGGGTAGTACGCATAAAAATACAGAAAAACTTTTATTTTGAAGAAATTGGATAAAAACATCCAATATATAAGTAAGTGTAAGATCGAACAAATACAGGGTGTTGAAAAACTGTTCCCGAATATTTCAGAGGCGGATTCTACAGATCAAAATAAGACCTTTTTTATCTATAAACATGTGTCCGAAAATGCCCCCCTTTTGAGCTATACAGCCCCCCAAAGTTTTAAAAAAGTTACGGTTTTTTTGGAATAGCGACCACTATTATGAACCAAATGTCTTAAAACTTGGTGTCACGAGGTAATTTCACGCGTAGAATCCATTAATGACCTCGAAAAATTCAGAAATAGAGTCTGACTGCACTTTTCACGCAATCTTGTACCTTTAACGGCACAAATTGTATGTTACGGATTAAAATTTTGAAGAATAATTACCAAAATTAGATGCGGAAAACCCTTAGAAAGATTTTTGGTCCTCCTTGTTTCTTTCGATACGACGCGTTTTAAGCGAGATAATCGCTGCACAGTGTGGAAAAGTCAGCGCTTTTACCATGAATTACGGCAGTGAGTATGCAACCCGCCTCTCCGCTGCTTCTACGGCCCGGCCGCTATGGTAAAAGCGCTGACTTTTCCACACTGTGCAGCGATTATCTCGCTTAAAACGCGTCGTATCGAAAGAAACAAGGAGGACCAAAAATCTTTCTAAGGGTTTTCCGCATCTGATTTTGGTAATTATTCTTCAAAATTTTAATCCGTAACATAAAATTCGTGCCGTTGAAGGTACAAGATTGCGTGAAAAGTGCAGTCAGACTCAATTTCTGAATTTTTCGAGGTCATTAATGGATTCTACGCGTGAAATTACCTCATGACACCAAGTTTTAAGACATTTGGTTCATAATAGTGGTCGCTACTCCAAAAAAACCGTAAATTTTTTAAAACTTTGGGGGGCTGTAGCTCAAAAGGGGGGCATTTTCGGACACATGTTTATAGGTAAAAAAGGTCTTATTTTGATCTGTAGAATCCGCCCCTGAAATATTCGGGAACAGTTTTTCAACACCCTGTATAACTTCACTATCGATTATCTTGAGATATATCGATCAAACGAGAAAAACCAATCGTATCAAAGCTCTTAATTTTCAGACGGCCTTTTCATATCTGAGCCCAACTTTTTACTGTTTTGTACAATTTTTAAGATTTTTTCTACATTTGTCGATCGATCGAAACTTATTAGAGCAATCGATCGATCAAAACTCTCAAATTTTCAAAAGATTTTGATCGAAATTCCGATCGATTGCATAAGTCCGTCCGACGCTGATTTTTAATTGATTTGGTAAAGAAAACAGCTGAGTTTACTTTGAACGCAAATACTCAGTAAAATCAGCATTAATTTAACGTTTCAACTATAGCACGTCGCGCGTCGCGTCACGTCGCGTCGTCGTGTTGTTTTGACAAATAAGAGACATCCAACCATAATAAATGTAAAAAGTAAAAGCTATCATTCGTGTGAGAGACGCCTTCAAGTGATCAATATACAATGATCACGACATTTTACACGATGGTTTGCATTTATTTAGGTCGCCTACGTATATGAGTTAGGAGTACACTAGAAAAAGAGAACGTGTTCTGGACACAATCAGGATGGGCGAAACAGTGTTGTCAGATCGAGGGTAAAAAGCTGTATCATCCCCCATTTAAATCAATGTAAAACGTACGGCTTTTTCACCCCGCACTCTGGCAACACTGGGCCGAAATGAAGACATTAACACACTTACGTGCTCTGAACAATGAGCTATAACTTTAGAGTGGCACATCAAGGAACGTTCCGCTGGTTCATTGTTGTCACCTAGGGCGCCGCCATCTTGAAGTAAAAATCGGTTTTGAGGTTAAATTTTGTAGGTAGTTTTTGGTTGTTCCGTAAACAAACTCGGGCATCGCCGGAAACGACTTGGAAACGACCTACAAAAGTTAACCTTAAACCTTGGAATCTGCCGTCCAAATTCCGCTTTTTCCCTGGATTCTTTCTACCCTGTGTGGCACAAGGTGGACCAATCCGCTGCCACTCTAAAGTTATAGCTCATTGGCTCTGAACGTACTCAGAACATGTTTAGAGCACGATGGGATATGTTTCAGATACAAACTTCCGTGTCAACAACCTGATCAGGTTGTGCTCAGAACACGTTCTGTAATAGTGTCTTCATATCGCGCCCATCCTAATCGTGTCCAGAACGCTTTCCTTTTTTTTTTTAGTGTAGCATTTGAAACTCTCCAGCAAATATTAATTTCAAAGAAGTTTTGATCGTACAATTTTGAAGCAGTTTTGAAGAAGCTGACTGTTTTTCGCTCCACTCCGCTGGTCCAAAGATGGTACTTTGACCATCAAAAGAAAGTACTCTGATCGAAATTTTTGCTCTTATAAATATCGGCAGCTTTTAAACAATTTTGCAGCTCTCAAGTGTTTAAGGACTAAACAGAATGACACCTTAAGGTATCGCCATGAACAATCGGAAATTCTATTGAAAACAATGGAAAAATTAGACTGTAAGAATTTGGATCAGGAGGCTTCCTTTTGTAAGTCATAGTAGGTGCATGGAGTAACCCCATGGGTTCATGGGATGATCCAGGAATTTGTCTTTCTCTCTCTTCGACTATTTGAACATATGTATTAGAAAAGGATAGCAAAGGGGTGGGGAGGGGCTTCGCGTGACTTTAGCCCCTATATTTATCCTTTTCTAACGCACACATTCAAATGGTAGGAGATACAGACAAACTCCTCGAGCTATAGCGATAGAGAGGCTGATACATATTATAAGTCCTATCTCAAAGTGTGACAGCATGGGCGATCTGAATCTGGTTTTTTTGCCTCTCTTTTTTATTCTTAAAACAAAAATTGTAATTAATCCAATTGAAATTGGTTTTAAACGAAAGTGCAAGTGTTTTAGAGTGGCTATCTGGAAACAAAATTTTAATACAACTATCCAAGTGAGAAAATTTTGCTTGTTTGTGTCAATTGTCAATTTCTTTATCGTGCAAATCCGTCCAGAAGAAACAGCTATATCGATTTTTGTCTTTTTCGTTTATAACCAATTTCAAATGTATTTGTCACAATTTTTATTTTAAACAATTTAAAGGTTAAAAAATATGAGGCAAAGAACCTGTGTGAAAAACGTCCATAAGAGATTTCCACCATGGCTTCATAAAGTTTCAATATCTCGCCTAACAAATCCTCTCTATAGCTATACAGCTCGTTGGGTTGACCATACATATGCGCCAGAAACGGTGGCCGATTGTTGAGCGTCTGAAATCAGTAAGTCATCTCTCCCATTAACTCCGTTATACGCTTAAAGTAAATATTCCAATGACTTTGATTGAGTACCGCATACTCGACTGAAAACTGCTTCACGGTGTTGATGGTGAGAGTAACATTACAATTTCACTCATCAATATTCATCACAGAAATGTTCGATGCTCTCGCCTATTGAACAAGTATCGGTTGACAGACGTGTAATTAAAATCAATAAACTACTGCAGTAGGCGGGTAGTCCCAACTTAAAATGAGTACGTATAAATAATACCTCACCGCACTAGCTGTAACTACGGGCAATAGTTGCTCGAAGAGTTTCCAGTAATTTTCAAACAAACAGCAAATCTAGCGTTTTCTTCATCGCAACTCACCTATTCAGAAAGTTTCATCGAGAGAAAGTTTCTGAATGCGCTGATTATATGCCGAGCTTAAACCTTACGAATGAATATTCACAGTGGCGGCGAATGGCCAATCGCAGGGTGTGAGGCGGGCCCCCTTAAAACCAAAGCGAAAAAGGGAGGGGGGAAGAAGAAGCAAGTAAAAAAGAAAAGGAAGACAAAAATAAGACAAAAGAAGAGAATTAATGGAAACATCAAAATTGAAAGAAGCAAAAAACATTTGCAAAAGATTATTGAGATTTACGAAGTGTCTTACTGTGACGCAACCCAAAGTCAATATTTTGTGAATACTTAAAACCAAATATTAATATGTAATAAATATTCTTTGATTTTTTTCATTCTATAATTATAGGTGTTCTCTTTCTCATGATTTTTTCTGCAATGCTGTACTTAGGTTAAAGTTAGATGATTGAACAAGGATAAGGTCCGTGGAGGGGGAAGTAGGGTGAGGTAGAAGAGGGAGGAGGAGGAGAAGAGGATTTTTAATCATCCATAATGATACTTTTCAAGGTCTGGGATTATTTCTTCCGGGGCGGGGGAATACCACCTATCGTCACTGAATACTCGCCGATAGTTTTTCCTTCTAAATGGGTCTGTTGCAAACTTTTGCAACAACAATTAAGAGTGTTAAATCTAATGTAAAAACGCCTGAAAAGTCCATTGGTGGCATCAGAAAGTCATAAAATGTAACAATAAACTCACATGAGGCGTTTAATGAAATCCAAGATGGCGGAGAAATATCGAGCAATCTGTATGTATGCACCACGAACATCCAAGGATAGCCAACCTCACGATATCGATCACAATTAATCACAACGTAAACAAACACAAGACCTCTACCTTCAGAGTGAGGTTGTCAACGTTGGCCATCCTTGGATGTTCGTGGTGCATGCTTACAAATTGATCGATATTTCTCCGCCATCTTGGATTTCATTAAACGCGTCTTGTGAGTTTACTATTGCATTTTATGACTTTCTGATGCCACCAATGGACTTTTCAGGCGATTTTACATTAGATTTAACTCTCTTAATCGTTGTAGCAAAAGTTTGCAACAGACCCATTGACGGAAAAAATCGGAATGAGAGAGGGAAAGGGAGAGAAAGAGAGAGAGGGAGAGTGGCATAAATCAGAATGCAAAAATTTCATGAAATATAATTAATATTTATCGAAAAAGAATGTCAAAAACTATTACCAAAAGAGAATAGAACAAATAGAAATTGAAAAATAATGAGAGGAATCCGAGCCAAAGTAAGGAAACAACGCAACGTCACTGCATCAAAAAATTGTGGGTTGCCCGACAACTTCTGTAAACAGCCGAAAAATTAACAACAAGATCTAAATGAAAATTAAAAATTTGACAAACAATCAACAACAACAATCATTACAGTTTTAACTAACGAAAAACCGTTAACTAATAACGAAAAAAGGAGGAGAATTTTCCATCCGAGGGCTTGAAAAGTGAGCAAACGAAAGCGAGATAGCAGCTACATGTAGATTAGAGTCCTTGCAAGACTGGTTTTAAAAAAGTGAGTTTGATTTTATAAAGGGAGAGTCTGAATTCAGAAGTGTGAGTCGAAGTTTTACAGAAATCGCTCTTGAAAATAGAGTTTGTCAGAAGTGAAATCTGCAGCAATAGTCGCGTTTTCAAAAAACAAAAAGTATAGCGCACAAAAATTTGCTCAAGTGAAATCTAACTCGAGATGAACCAAACTCCCCATCTTCATGCAAAGAAACCAAACCGAATACCATGAACAAACTAGGCTTCCGATCAGCTGTTATCAGCTGTTAAGTGGCAGTTCGTGAAACTAGGCAACCATGTTTTTTGCCATTTGAACCTATGTAAAAGTATCGATTTCTTAGGGATTCATTGATTCCCCTGAAGATCGATTATTTAACTGTGGCATAAATGAAGAGAATCCGTAGTTGCCATACATTCCAAAAAAGTAAGTCACATAAAAGATTTGATAATACAGCGAATGAATTCGACAATATATCTCGCCTTTCCAGGAGATTTTCTTATTTTTCGCAAACCTTCCCATCCCATCTTATCCGGTTACGACTTTTTTCGCGGACCCCTGAGATTACTTGGCTACTCTAAGCCATCAATTTCCACCATTATTATCAGACGCTGTGAAGAATCGGTCCGCAATAGAAAGGAGGCAAGGTGGAAAATAAATATGTATTCCTCGAGGGAGCTCAACAATAATAATAACAGCTGAATCCAAAGTGATTCTGTTTGCACGGTGTAGTTTAAACTTGGCAGATTTTTTTCTCGATTGTCGAGCAACGACCTTTCCGTGTCATTGTAAGGCACCAGTGTTGCCAGATCGAGGGTAAAAAGCCGCATCGTCCCCATTTAAATCAATATAAAACGTACGGCTTTTTCAACCCAATCTGGCAAAACTGCGAGGCACTCAGTGGATCGAAAAATAGAATTTTTCGGACGTAATACAGCGGCGGCTCGTGCAATTTGGCAACACTGTTTTCCCTCCATTTAAATCAATGATAAACGATCGATTGTAGGTGAAGCGCTGCTTCACTGGCGAAATGATTGTTTTACATAACATCAAATGGAGGGAAATTGCTGTTGCCAAATTGCACAAGCCGCTATTGACATAATAATAAGAGTATAAAAATAAAAATTATAGACAACAACGGAGCTGTTGCAGACTTTTGTTACAGGCTTATTAATAGTTGATTGAGGGGTATAACCCTATAAAAATGACGATAAGCGCACTAAAAAATCACGAAATCCACACTCAAACTCATAAAAGGCTTTTATACGCGAGACCGTAATGGCGGTGATTACCCCCTTTTACATTGGGTTTCCCCCGCCATTACCGCCATTACGATCTAGTGTTTAAAAGCCTTTTTTGAGTTTGAGAGTGGATTTCGTGATTATTTAGTGCTCTTATCGTAATTTTTATGAGATTTTACCCCTAAATCAACTATTAATCAGCCAGTAGCAAAAGTTTGCAACAACTCCATTGGCAAGATAACTTAAAAACGTTTGAAATCATTTGTTTTAGAGCTTAAAAGTTAAATATAACATAGTGTTTGCAAGAGAATATCAGCCCCAAAAATGTTTTTCATGCAAAAAAGCAACAACTATTCATGTACGGCAAATCCGTATTTTGATCCAGAGTGCAGTGGCGACGCGCTTAATCTGGCAACATTGCATTTCATCCATTTAAACCCGTGTAAAATATCTATTTGAGGTTGTTCACTGTGCACCCAATATTTCGACCTTTTTCGTGCCTTTACCCCTTTATAGACTAGCTTAGGTCAAAAGAACGCCAGTCTTCTGTTTGTATAGGGTAGGTAGTTAACTATTCGTACTCGGGGGAGTTGGAATTGCCTATACGATGAACTGAAGGCGCCCGATATAATCATATGTTGTTAGTGTCTTTATCGAGAATCGAGTTTATTCGGAATCATAAGAGACTGAAACAATGGTAAATAGACTAGGGGAGAAAAACGAGTAAACTAGGGCTTGGTCAATAAAGGGTTAAATGGAGGTAGCTGCAACGCTCTATGGTCTGAGATCCAAAAAAAGTGGCCAAAAATCAGCGAAAAATAGTCATAAAAAATCATCGTTTTCGACCTTTTAAGGTTAATTTAAGACTTTATGGTGACACTTTTAAGTTTAAATTACTTGTTTAAAGTGTTCTCTGTAATTGAAATCGGGCTTAAAAGTTTATAAATGACGAATTTATGAGAAATTCACTTTCTGATTTTTGGCCACTTTTTGACGGTCTCAGACCATAGTGCAACGTTTCCAGATTGCACGCGCTGCCACTGACCTAGTGTGGGGCGTCAAGTTATTGCAATTCTCCATTTTTTTAAAACAAATTGTCGTGTGCAAAATAACTATTTGGTTTTTTTGACATCGGTATCAGCAACGTCTCTACTTTGTCAAGCAGCGGCGGGCGTATCCTGTAAATTGGTATAATGTTGCATTTTGTCCACTCAAAGTCGTGCAAAAATACATAGAACTATAAGGTGCATGTTCATTGAACACTTATATAAGAAAGAAAGCTATAACAAAAACTTAATAAACACTCAATAGTTGGACAGTGGGGCTAACTTTTCCTATTTAGGATTGGATAGTTGGCACTTGAATACATAATCTATCGAAAATTACGATGAGATCATTAAAAAATTACGAAATTCTTTTACAGACTCACAAAATGACTTTTAAGTTTAAGGCGTAATGGCGAAACTTCGCTGATACCGTGGGAGATTCCTATCTAATTTTAGACTTGCCTCTGTATGTTTTTGAGTGCAACAAATTAGACAGGAGTCCTCCATGGCACCCGCGTAGTTCCGCCATTTAGAAAAGGTAATAAGGAGGAGCTAAGCAGGTATCATAGGAAACTCCTCAAACAGAGGAAAATCTCAAATTAGATACGAAACTCTCATGGTACCTGCAACACTGGTGGCTTAGCTCCGCCATTTTACGCCTTAAACTTCAAAGGAATTTTGAGAGTCTAATTCAGTCTATGAGTGTATTTCGTAATTTCCTAGTTGACTCATTGTCATTTTCGCTGGCTTTAACCTCCCATATTATCACCGCAATCATTTTGATTGCAAGATGGTTGATAGACTGTTTTAGTGCAGTGATATAAGGGGCGTACTTTCGCAAAACTCGCCTTATCCTATTTTGGTGATTTTGAAAAAAAAAACAACAAATAAGCTCTTCCAAAACTCAAAACTCAATACTCATACCATCTCAATACGCTATTAACGAAGAACCAAGAAAGTTTTTGGAGACCAATTTTTAAGCGTGCCGTATGTATACGGTGTGCTTATTGTTATCGTTTTCTTATCTAATATATGTGTTGGC
This sequence comes from Trialeurodes vaporariorum, assembly GCA_011764245.1. Taxonomy (NCBI): domain Eukaryota; kingdom Metazoa; phylum Arthropoda; class Insecta; order Hemiptera; family Aleyrodidae; genus Trialeurodes; species Trialeurodes vaporariorum. The sequence goes on along the minus strand of VMOF01000024.1, from coordinate 46,701,820 downwards.
TGTCCTGCTTATGGCCATACCATTGGCGGGACGGTATTGACAATTGAACGCGTATTTTCATAAAACGGGTTTCATTAATCGTCAGGTTATTGCTGAGATCCTCGAGGTCGTGGCGTCTAGTTTCTGAAAATTGTATGAGTTTAGGTATCACTGTTAATTTCATTGAAATATTGAGCGTTGAACTTGAATTCCGTTGAACGGGAATCCATCGCAGGTGCAACAACGTAAGTCATTCGTGCCAATAACCTATGGCTGTTTCGCGGCGGTGTTGCTTCTATCGGATAAGCAACCTACACTGAAAAAAAAAAAAAAAAAAAAAAAAACAAAAAACCCGGTGCATTAATCGGGCCGTGTTGCTGTATATGATCACCACAAGGTCCGATTAATTCTATCGTACCGCCCGATTACTTATTGTTGATACCATTGATATAATTATGAATAGATTTAATAAGAAAATTGATAGGAAAATAACATTTCATGCATTAATCGGGCCGTGTTGCTGTATATGATCATCAACCGTGTTTGATTAATTTACCGTTTTTTTTCTCAGTGTAAGTCATTCGTGCCAATCCGTGTCTCAAGGTCACAACTCATCATCAAGTCTCTCTCCCACTGAAGACAGCGCTCTCAACGGCATTATCGCGTATTCAGTACTGCTGTTGCGTTGCGGGTTGGGCGGCCTTTTTTAAAATTAGTTTAAACTTGGGTGTTTGATTTTTCTTCTTGCATCGCATTTCTCTCGGTAATCTGGCATTAATTCTCAATTTTTTCTTAAACTGCTGATGCAGTCAGAAAAGAAAGAACAACATAAATGTAAAAATAAAAAATAAAAAAATCAATAAGTATCAAATAAATAAAATTTGTGAAAATACTTTCTTATCAGGTGCCGTCTCGCGATGTCCGTGAAAAAAAAAAAAAAAAAAAAAAAAAAAAAAAAAAAAAAAAAAAAAAAAAAATAATAATAATAAACCAGGCGCTTTAGAAATAGAAAGCATACCAAAAAGCTGAATGAACTAAGAACACATTTTGAAAAGATGGACATGCAAGAAGTTCAAATCAAGCCTACGTGACAGCAAGGCAGCTTTACATTCAATGGGCAGCATGACGATGATGAATGTTTATCTGACGTGCTGTCACGTTTAGGCTTGATTTGAACTTCTTGCAAGTCCATCTTTTGTAACTTTATTTTTGGTTCATTCGTCTTTTTGGTATGCTTACTATTTCGATGGCACCTGGTTTATTTATTTATTTTACACGGATCTCAAGACGGCACCTGATGAGAAAGTACGCCTCATCATAAATTGTATGGGTGGCCGTTCAAGGACCTCTGGTTCCAAACAAACTCTGATTCGATGGAACTTTCCCCTGAGCGGATTTTTTTACAGAAATTTTGGCCATTAAGAAATTAATGCGACACTCTTTTGGTATTTTGAATTTGACAGCTCAAGCATCCTTAATTATGTCGGGCTCCGCGACTGAAACTGCCGAATTCAACAAGATTTTAAACATTAAACGATGTATTTGGAGTTGATGATCACTCGAATCCCCGTCCATTCCACAACAACAATAACATTCGGATGATTCCAACCTCCAAATACATGGTTTAATCTGTAATACCTTGTTGATTTCAGAATTTTTTAGTGGTGGAACCAGGTTTAGTTAAGCACTTTTGAGGACAAAGAATGCATAATGGTAGAAAGGTTGCATTATATGTCTTGATTTAGTTGCCATTTCCGTTCAAAAATCCGCTTGTACGGGGAAATTTCATTGAATCAGAGTTTGTTTGGAGCCAGAGGTCCTCTGACGGCCATCCACATATGTACAATATACCGCTTTACTAAAACCTTCTATAGTGGTAGCGGCAGAGGCACCCAGGATTCCCTGAATTGAGAAATCGAGGCGATTTCAAATCTCGCGGGCAAATTCCGGTCCGTCTCGGTGCATGAAACCTTCCGAGACCTAACCTGCACGAGTCGAGTGATGGGCTAATTTGCACCGAATCAATAGCACGTTGAATCAAGCCAGCGCATTGCCAATTTGGTACAACGTAAGGAGAAACAAATGAAATTAAGCGAGGAGACTCTTGTTCAGTATTGCCGGATTACAGGTGAAAAACGTAACTTCTCATTTGGCTTAATAAGACATAGTTTCTTGTTTGTTTTTGTTGTTGTTGTTGTTTTTTTTTTTGGCGACTAGACAATTTGCGTTCAAAGGCACAGTTGGTCCAATATCATTTTTGGTCCTTAAGGTTAGTGTGTCCACCAGTCAAATTCGTCCAGAAAAATAATGTCTCCGACGGAAAATATCCAAATAAATATATCGATTTGCGTTTGACTTTTTGATGCACGTAGAATTCCAAAAAGATGTTTGATGTTTGGGGGTGGAAATTACCTCTTTTGTTATCAGCAGGCGAGTAATCAAAAATAGATCCAATATATGTATGTATATATTACCGGACCAAACCCGATTTCTAATCAGTTTTCTAGTTTTTCGAACTAGTTTCGAAATAGTTTGGCCTGCGCGGAACAGGCAAAACTAGTTTAACCCAGGACAAACTCGTTTATCCTAAAATTTTCTAGATCAAACCGGTTGGACGTAGGACAAACTCGTTCGGCCTAGGACAAACTTGTTTGGCCTGAAATTCTCTTGGCCAAACTGATGATGTGCAGGACAAAAACTAGCTCAGCCTATAAATGTTAAGGCCAAACTGCGCAGGGCAAACTATAGTTTGGCATAAAATCAGCATCTTCTTATGACAAAAAATAAAAAAAAATTAATAATAAAAAAACTCGTCTGGTTTGGATTTGAACACAGAACTTTTGTGTATCTAGGCAAGAACCGTGACCATTACACCATAAGAGTGCCGAGCAGCTGTTCTGATTAGTGCACTATATGTGTAGTTATGACTAGAGTAGGTATTGCTTTTTTTACATTGTCAGAATAAAGAGCATCTTCATCTCATTATATGAGCCTCTGAAATGGAATAAATTTTAAGATGGATTATAGGCAGTATTTTTATGTAAGTTTTTAATCACCTTTTTAACGTCGTATGTTAACGAAATTTTGGATAAGTTTCGGATTGCAAACATTAAATGGCTGTTAAGTTAATGCAGTAAGCATACCATGCTGACTTAAATGAAAAAATAACGAATTATAAGCACAATTATAATTGTTTTATTGCTTGGGTCATGTTTTTAAATTTAAAACTGAGAACAGATTCAATGGAGAGGAACTGCATTTTAATAAAATCATTTAATTAATTTTAAATTTTTCATGTACTTTTCAAAATTAAAAAAAAAAATTACTTAACTTTTTTTGTTTATTTAAAATATGTATAACCCAATTGGTCTAGCCTAACGATTTGTAGGCCGAAATAGTTTGTCAGGGGCGTGCCGAGGGGGGGGGTCCCCTAGGCCCGGGGCGGCTCTCTCCGAGGGCGGCAAAATCCGTTTGTAACAAGCAAAAAAAAAAAAAAAATATATATATAATTTTGTTCTCGGAGGGTGGCAAGATTGCATTCCCCCCCCCCCTTCTGGGTCTAAATATGTTTAGGCTAAACAGATTATGCTCTGGCCAAAGTGATGATGTGCAGGACAAACTAAATTGCCTAAAATTCTCTATAGGACAAACTAAATCTCCTTAAAAAACAGCGTGGCCTAGGCCTAAAATCGGGTTTGTCCGGTAACATATATATATATTTTTGTCGTTTACTTTTTGCCTTCACCGCGAAAAATGATATCGAGCTGTATAGGGATTAGTCATTGGAGCTGTACTGTGTACACATGCAGAGTCGTTGACCACTAATAACGCAGACTGCAGTTTCAAATATATAGCGAGGCGGTGGGCTTTTGTCAATTTGATTCAATCGATTCTCACCACAGTTTGCAACCGTACACATAAATTTTATCGATATGTTTTCGCGTCCAACTCACTGAAATGTAAATGTGATGCTCCAAGGGTAAAATGTATCCTCTTCCCTCCCCCTTCGCACCGAAGGGACTCTTCGAACGAATGAATTTTCAAACTCGGGTGAGATTTTTGCGAATTCAATTTGGATGTTGACAAATCTGCTGTCCGCTTTTCACAGAGCTTTCAAGTGATGGGTAATAACCACGTATATCTGAAGTTCCCATTCAAATTGCAAATCGAATATATTCGAAATCAAGAGGCGGACGTCCACCGCAAGCACTAAAAGTTTGATAGAATTCACTGTAGATAGGTATCGGCACCAACAAACACACTCACATTACCTCTTTCCCCCTCTCCCCCTCTCTTTCATACACACGCACTTACAGACATGCATACATACACACACACGCACATTTATAAATCTATTTTATTATACTTCCCAGGACGTAGTCCTAACCTAAATTTTTTTGGGTGTGTTGTATTTTTTTCTAAAATGTATTTATTACGTATAGAGCATGTCCAGTTGTTTATTCTAATCTTTTTAAAGTTGGAACACTCAAAGGATAGAGTCTCTTGATGAAAATATTCTATAGGGAGTACCGACAAGATTGAGCTCAAGGAGTTGATTGCGATTTGCCTATGCAAAGAGCAAGCCGCTTATTACTGATTAGAAAAAAAAACATCAGATCAAGCGTAATTGTGACTTACAGAACTGTCATGTAGAAATTTGATTTTATCCTATTTCAAAGCTAATAAGCTAATAAGCTGTGGATATTTCTATCTACAGATGAAGTTTTTCTCAGCTGGTCCTCTTTTTATGAACTTTTAAAGCAATCAAATACAGGTGGTCAAACACACTTCATCTAAAACACCGTAGGTAAAAAAAAAAAAAAAAAAAAAAATAATCAAAATAAACCCAATCTCATGAAACCACAATTTTCGTCACTTTATTAGCTTTCAAATGAGCTAATATCGATACAGTCATTCTTTACGTCAACATTACGCTTGATCTGAATTTTTTCTGATTATAAATGAAAGGCTCACGATCAACCTAAGATTGTGATTTGCCTGCGACATATGTATATTTTTCGGGCGATGATGGAACGAAACAGACTCCTAAATTCCTTGAGGTTAGCTAATTTTTGAACTAACTTTCCCTCTCTTTGCCGTGATATAAAGTTAATAACGTACCCTAACTAGAGCACACAACAGCCTGAAAATCCCAGGCTTTACTTGTTTTCGGTATAAAGTTACTAGCAGGAGGGGAGGAATGAGGGATGGGAAAGGTGAATGACAAAAATACGCTCGAGGTATTTTTTGAAAGAGCGCGAAAGTCGACCTCTAAAGATTGATGAGGATCGATTTCCTGCTCGCCTTCATCGCTGCCGGATTATGCGGAAAGAAATCCTCGGAGACCAAAAAGTGGCGTCCCGTGAAATCTGGCTACACAGAATGGGTCTGTTGCGTCCTTACGCTGCGACAGTGTAGAACCTTGATTCTTACGTAAAAGTATGCAAAAATAACGATGCGCACATTAGAGACGTTCAAGAACCACTTAATCCTTTACGGACCAGGTTAGGTCAAAAGAACGCCTCTCTTCCATTTACATAGGGAAGGTAGTTAACTATTCGTACTCGGGGGAGTTGGAATTGCCTATACGAGGAATTGAAGGCGCCCGATATGAAACCTTGTTTTGGCAGTGTTTTCATCGATGAGTCGCTTTTATGCGGAATGAAGAGTGAAACAATGTGAAATGGACAAGAGAAGAAAAACTAGTATACTCGGGCTTGGTACGTAATGGATTAAACTTAGGAAATCACTTAAATTTCAAACAGTCCGCTCTACACTAGACACTATTTGCATCAACATACTATACTACATAGACGGAACCACCGTCTGTATGTAACCAATACAGTAACTACAAAATGATAAAATTTCCTTCTAAATACATATTGTAAGAAACGTTGGCTGCACTTGCTGTTTGGTCTTTTCTGACTTATCAAATATTGCAAAATAATACAAGAATTGCATGCATCTAAACGAAACATTTAAATGTTTGTAAATTTTGTTGATGTACAGAAAAAACTGAGAAAACACTTTGGTAGGGCTGACAAAACCATTGGTAGAAAAATGACCCAGCAAAAGACTTCGGTTGAGCTAACTAAAGGTTTTGTACGCCTCATTAAATAGATGTTGCTGGGTGAACCAAAGATTTGGTTGGCTCAACTAAAGTCTTTTGCTGGGTCATTTTTCCACCGAAGGTTTTGTCAGAGCTACCTAATTGTACGTGTTTTTCCTGTTTTTCTGTGTGTTTACACAACCACGGTGGTTCCGTCTATGTAGTTGTAAGTCGGTGATAATAGTGTCTAGTGTAGCGCGGATGTTTTAAAATGGAAGCCATTTTCTGAGCTAATGAGTGGCTTTTGAAAGTTTTTAATAAGCGGATCTTTATTTTCGCCGAATTTTACGTTAGAATCAATGTGTCATATTTCTGTAACAAAAGTAGGTACTCAACAGACCAATTTTGTCCATTTACAACCATATAAAGATCGAACAGTGGAGGTTCACGGTATCTACATCGATATTTTACATGCGTTTGACCGGACAAACTTGATGTTGCCAAAGTGCACGCAACGCCATTGATTGCACGTTTGAATGTGCGTGAAGATTCAACATTTCTTTGCACATTCACTACATTCTGCATGGTAAAACGTTCTAGAACTCATCCCTTCATTGTCTCTATGCAGGAAAGATTATGAATAACAGAACTTTTCAATATACATAGATATATGAACTACATCACAGGACAATGTCATCTTTTCTGAACGGATGCAGTAAATTGTTAAATTCTAGAACGCTTTACCTATTTCTGTCTTTCTCTACGATCCTATCACTTTGTTCTCTCCAGAGCTGCCGTTTTGCATAAACGTAATTATAACCATTTTCCTTTTTGACTATGAATGTAAAATTTTTGAACTTCCCGCCAAATTTGGCAACCCTGCTCTCTCCGCCACTCTCCACCTCGGCTTCGTTATAACCGAGAAGAACTGTGAAGGAATCCTGTGAATGGAGTGACGCGTGGTATTTTTTGTTGGCTCAAGTTCCGGCACTAATAAGCTTCCAGTCCCCCCCCCCATTTGAGCTATTTCTTCAAGGAATGTCACAGTTTATGAGGGTGTTATCAATTCTGGTGATAGATACTTCCTGAAATGTTCAGAACACAAAAGCGTCATGTGACTTTTTTGAAGGAACAAAACAAAAAACAGAATGAAGCTATTGCAAACTTTTGCTACAGGCTTATTAATGTTTGATAACGGGGTAAAACCTTGTAAAAATAACGATTAGCACACTAAAAAATCACGAAATCCACTCGTAAACTCACAAAATGCTTTTAAACGCGGGACCGTAATGTCGGCCGGGGCCGCGGTTTGCATTGGGTTTCCCTTATCTTCAATCAGCGCCATCTACACGAGGTGCTCTCGCAACACCACCTAAGAAGAAGAAGAAGCATACAATTGCCATTAGATTTGGGCGGCCTCGGCCGCCATGACGGTCTCACGTTTAAAAGCATCTTGTGAGTTTAAGAGTGGATTTCGTGATTTTTTAGTGCGCTAAACGTTATTTTTACAGGGTTTTACCCCGTTGTCAACGATTAATAAGCCTGCAGCAAAAGTTTGCAACAGCTCCATTCTGAATTTAACTATTTACACCGTTAACGGGGTATAACTTGGGACAATTGTCTATTTTGCAACGAGCTATAGCGATGAAGAGAGCCGTACATGTTATAAATCCTATCTCAAAGTGAGGCAACACGGGCGACCTGAATTTGGTTTCTTTGCCTCACTTTTTTATAACCTAAAATCAAAAATTGTAATTAATCTTGTGGAAATTTGTTTTAAACGAAAGTGCAAGTAGTTAAGAGTGGCTATCCGGACACATAATTCTATAATAAAACCATCCAGGTGAGTAAATGTTGCATATTTATGTTATGAGTCAGTAATTCTTTATCGAGCAAATCCTTCCAGAAGAAATAGTTATATTGATTACTGTGTCCAGATAGCCAATTTTAAACACTTGCACTTTCGACACAACTAATTCAAATGTACCTCTGTCACAATTTTTTGTTTTAAAAATTTAAAGGTTAAAAACAGCAGTGAGGCATACAAACCGAGTCTGTGTGAAAAACGTCCATAAGAGATTTCGATCATGGCTGCCTCCTTGAAGCACAGAATAATACAATCAGAAGGGAAACTCCCATAAGAGCCAATGGAAACAAGATTTGGAATTTACTGGCACAAACTGGCAACTGTGCCTACTCACTTCTCAAGATGGCGGACATGCTTTTTCAGGCTATACAACCAATCACAACTCGGCCAGTTGCCGAAGATCTGCCGAAGATTGCCGAAGATACTCACTTTCGAACATGGCGGCCCGAAGTAAAGAATGTTTCAAAATGAATTAGAGTTTCCCTTCTGATTGTATTATTCTGTGCTTGAAGTTTCAAAATCACCTCCCATAAATCTCCTCCAGTGGCGTATCGTGCAATATGGCAACGTTGCAGTATTTCCATTAAAACCCATGAGAAAGATCGGACTATTAGGTGTTCGGTGAACACTTCCACATTCGACCTTTAACTTAGGTTTAAATGGACAAAATTCAACGTTGCCAAATTGCACGCTACGCCACTGATCTCCTCTATTATGCAGTAGCTCGTTGCTGGTGTAAACAGTTGTGCGGAATTTTTCCTGGGCACAACTGTTTGCATCTCTACCATAGTAGTGCTGTCAGCAAGTTATAACCTAAAACTACACTATACTCTGTTCAGGATAAGAAGAAACTTGGTTAGTCAGACAGAAACGCACTACTTTGCAATGTGGCACGCATTGTCGCGTTGCACCGAATCTTTGAGTTCGACCCCCGTTGTGCTCACTGGGGCTTTGTCCGACAGGACCATCACTTTGGAAGGAGCAATACCTATAGAATCGGCTGACTATATGAATGTTATCTGCACAATAGTCAAATTTAAAACGGTTACAGATACGACGAAATGGATGAAATATATGCCCAAGTTGCCTCATAATTCGTCAAAATTAGTCGAAATTGACTCCCTATTACCCTCGGACACATACTTTTTTTTGATGAATTCAATTAACATACACTCATAAATGGATTTTTCAAAAAATAAATCTCCGAGGGTGACGAGGAGTCAATTTCGACTAATTTTGACGAATTATGACCCATTATGAGCATAAATTTAACCCATTACGTCGTGTCCTAACCGTTTCTAATTTGACTTTTACGCAGATATCATTCATAGGCAGCCGGTATTTCTCCTTCCAAAATGATGGTCCAGTCGGACAAAGTCCCAGTGAGCGTATCGGCTCCAGAACTCAAAGATTTGGTGCGATAACATGCGAGCCGCGTTGCAAAGTAGTGCGTTTCTACTTGACTCGCTAAGTTTCTTCTATTCCTGAACAGTGTAAATGTTGTTCCAAATTGGATCACGGTCCCAAATTAACCGGCCGTTCGACTGTGTAGTTAAAAGTATGGACAACACTTAGAAACTGTTATTTTTACTGTTTAAAATATATTTAGATTACCTCAGTATACTGTGTTAATTTAACTATTTCAAATTTTAAAATTAACAGCTTTTTGTATAAGTGTTTTCCATGCTTTTAACCATTTAAATAGTTAAATTAAGAATTTCATTTTCTCTCTCTCTGCAAGACCTTTGAACCTCAAGCTCAGGAGCTAAGCAAACAAAAACACGACCATGGATACACCGAGCACGAAGTCACGGCGGGGGTTTTTCTAATTGCTAACGATACTTTCTTTTTCCGGAAAAAAAATAAAAAATAAAAAAATGAAAGTGAGAACAAAAAATATTTGCAGATGACGAGTCTTAAGATTGCCGTGCAATGAGGCGCAAAAATTAATCGGAAGTTGTAATTAATGGCGATTATGTAGACAAGAGGGCTTGGATGAGGGAAATGACGTCAAAACAAGAGCACCGGATAAAATCAAACAGTATAATTTGATTAATCAAGGAGCATTTAACTCGTTGTTGTTTCCTTTGATGCTCATTTATAGATACACCGTGTTCAATTCCTTTTTCAGGTGCTGTATCGCTCTTAGATATTTTCTGTACAATCCTTCCTCCTCTCTCTCCTCTCTCTCTCTCTCTGTCTCTGTCTCTGTCTCTCTGTTTCTCTGTCTCACTCTCTCTCTCTCTCTCTCTCTCTCTCTCTCTCTCTCTCTTTCTCTCTCTCCCTCCCCCATCTCTCTCTCCTCACACCGACCCTTGCTTCCTCCTTTGCCGCCGTTCATCCACCCATCCCGCATAGCGCACACAGTTGACTTCAAAGCAAGCGAGATTAACTGAAGGGACGTCGAGGAATTGTGAAGAGGGGGAAGGGGTGGAAGGGGAGAAGGGGGGTTAGGTTAAAAGAGGGTGGATGGAAACGGGGTCACAAAATAGTTCAATCGTTCGAGAGCATTTATCTTGTTATTTAAACATTCAGTTCTCTGAGAATTCCGCTCTGAAAGAAACCCCGCCTGTTAAGAAGTGCTCAGAAAAGCAGGCTCAGGCATGTTTGCCAGATGGAGTGAAACAATCTTCACTTCACCGATTTAAGTTAATGTAAAATGCGAGGATTTTTCTACACGATCTGACAACAATGAGCTTGGGGTATTGCACTGCTGCCAAGTCGTCGATCGCTCTTCATGTCGCTAACCAAATGTTGCCAACTTCTCGGCGGGCTCGGACCATTTTAAGTTAATGCTTCTTTGCGAGCAAAAGTCATGTTCGTTCCGCTATGTTAATCAACGAGCTATACTTACCAGTGGCGTAGCGTGAAATTTTGAAACGTTCACAGAAAAAACAGAAAAAAAAACCAGTTTGGTAGCGCCGACAAAACCTTTGGTAGAAAAATGACCCAGCAAAAGACTTCAGTTGAGCCAACCAAAGGTTCTTTACGCTTAACTAAAGAGATTTTGCTGGGAGAATAAAAAATTGGTTGGCCCAACTAAAGTCTTTTGCTGGGTCATTTTTCTACCAAAGGTTTTGTCAGCGCTACCAAAGTGTTTTTTTCCGTTTTTTCTGCGTTGTATTGTGTCCATTTAAACCCACCTAAAAGGTCGAAAGCAAAAGGTGTTCACCAAACACCCAGTAGTTCGAATTTTTTTCATGGATTTAAATGGACGAACTGCAACGTTGTCAAATTGCACGCTACGCCACTGATACTAGAGGATAGAGAGGATTTCCTTGGTAAAAGTGCCCTATGAATTTCCATAACTAAAAGTCCATGGAGATTAGTTCCGTGTATATCAATTACTGTGTCCAGAAAGCCACTCTAAAACGCTCTCACCTTCATTCCAAATCAATTTCAAATGGATTTGTCGCAACTTTTATTATTAACCTTTTAAGGTTAAAAAATAAGAGGCAAAGAAACCGTGCCAGTGAGAAAATGTCCATGAGAGATTTTCTATCATGGCTGCCTTCTTGGTGTTTCAAAAGCACGTCTCAGCAACCCCCTCTATAGTCACAGCTCGTTGGGCGTTCAAAATGAGTCTGAGACCATCAACTTTCGACATTTCAAAAAATGAGAAATGATATCGATTTCCGGTTTACAACAAAATGCTCAGTTTTTTTAAGCTATTTTAAATATTGTCAGAACAAGCTAAGGGTTATTGGTAGATATTTTTGAGCTAGAGAGGGTGGGCCAGATTAACCCCCCCCCCCCCCCCCCCCCACGGCCCCTGAACGCTTCTCAAGGTATGCCCTGAAAGTTGTAATCAAGTCAAAATGTACACTTTATCATGATATCTAAGCCGCTGAATCTTGGTTTCCTCATGTCTATCGCTCGATGAACGAGTTGATTTTGTTTCGTTCGTTGGTTATACTTTTTAAAAATTCTTGTGAAGATACAATGTTTTATTCTCATGGAATTTCAATAAAGACCCCCCCCCCCCACATAAAATAAAGTCCCGCTCATTTATGTAGGTCAATGAATTTCCAACATTCTTCATTCTTAGCACATAACAAGGTGGATGGAGGGAAAAAGAAGAAAGTGTGGGAGAGGAGATCAGGAGGGGTCAGAGAGGAGGGGAGGGGCGAGGGTGAGTGTGATGAAGGGGGGAGGGAAAGTGTGATGCGGGAGAGGAAGAGGATAGGGAGAAAATAAGGAAGAAGGCCCGAAACCAGCCGTGAATATTAAACCGAGAAAATCAGCAAATTTTACAAACCCCTCTTTGCCACAATTCCTCCCCCCATCAAACGACTCAGAGAAAAGTCCCTGCCCCCTCACCCAAAAACACTTGTTTATATTCGTTTCGCAAACTTACTCTCACATACATATATGTAAGCTACAATTTATATTTTTTACAGCCACAACTTACAGACGCTCAGACGATTCTTTATTTTAACTTAAAAATGTCAGGTCTAGCTTAAAGTCCCTATATACTATGAGAGTTGCGACAAGACTCTCAAAATGAAGAAGAAGAAGCGGATCACTGGAGCCCCCAAGAGGCAAATTGCGAATGGCGGATGGCCATTTGCCTCTGCGCTGTTGCCACTATTTCGCTATCTCTTACAGGTTAGGTTCAGATTCTCGACAATAACGGTCGTTATTGAAAATTCAAGCAGAGGAAAAATTCACAAAAATTACCGCGGTCACTGTTACTTCAAATGTGTAATGAAAGCGAGTTCGCGAAAAGTAAACAAACCCTCCGCCATTTGCATTTGCCTCTTGGAACTTTCTTGACAGCCTAAATCTGAGAGCCACTCAGAAATGGATTCAGCAATGGCGCAACTCTCATAGTACACCGAAAAAAAGGGAATTGCTGGAATAACAAAACATTGTTTGCAAAATTTGCATTTACTTTTTTGGGAAAATTTAGCGTGTACGTAGGTAAATGAACAATTTTATTTTGTTAGAAATGCTAAACACTTAGTCGCTAAATTAGCTGGCTAGAGATTTTGTTGTTTTCGCATTTTGGATTGTTATTCTTGTAAAATAATTTTGCTGAAGTGACATTCTTCACTCCTTGTTATACCCACATTCTAAATGTTTGTAAAAACTGTAATCCAAAATGATAATATATCAATTTTTTGGATTGTAAAACTTCCAAAACCATGATTTGTAGAATTAACTAAATTTGGCATTATAAAAACTGCAATCCAAAATGAAAAAGCATCAATTTCTTGGATTGTAAAATTTACCAAATCTTGATTGTAGAATTAACAAAAGCAGGCATTGTAAAAAGTGCTATTCAGGATGAAAAATCATCAATTCTCGGATTGTAAAATTTTATATTTAGAACTTAAAATCATTTGATTGCGCTCTCTGGTTGACAAAGTTTGAAGTACTCTTAATTCCGTTTTGTACTCACTCGGCAGTTTACGCTCCTCTGCAAGGAATTGTGCCTTAAGATGCGTATTTTATGCTCTGAATCATTATCCGCTGTGATAGCCTAGTGGTAAAGTGCTGGAAAATCACCACGGCTACCCAGGTTCAAATCCCGGGACATCCGGGGAAAAAAAAAAAAAAAAAAAAAAAAAAAAAAAAAAAAAAAGATAATTCTAGATAGGTAATTTTACAATCCAAGCAAAATGCCACTCTGAAGATCTGTATCATAAATTTTACAATCCACAAAATTGTTAAGTTTTCATTTTGGATTGAAGTTCCTTCTACCTGTGTATATAATTTAGATATTTTTAGAAAGAAAAACTTACAGCCCCGATTGAACAATCAGCATTTAGTCTTGCTATTTCATAACTGCCGTTTTGAAATCTTTGCAATCCAGATTGAAGTGTCAGCCGAATTTTCTGTTAATTCTTCAATACAGCCGTTTTGACAATTTTACAATCCAAGTGTTTCAAAAAATAACAATACATATAGCTGTCACGATTTTTTGCGATACTGGATTGTAAAATTATCAACCCCCATTGTAAATTTAACACTTTTTTTTTTCGGTGTATATAGGGACTCTAGTCTAGCTAACACGGAAAAAAAACTGGTAGAATTTATCGACTGCATAGCTGATTTTGGCGTCTATTAGCAGGTATATAGTAAATTTCACCACAATATGGTAAATGTAACGGACTTTGTGGTAAATTAAGGTAACATTTCGGTAAATTTTACCAAAATTTGGTGAAATTTACCATACTTAATTGATAGCAGACTCCAAAATCGCACCTGTGCAGCAGATGGTTAAATTCTACCAGTCTTTTTTTCCCCCGCGTAATAGCCCAGGTAAAGTGTTCTATGAAGTTCCATGACCAAAATTTCGAGGGACATTATTTCCCTGGGCCATCCTTATTTCCCATAGAATTATTTGGAATTCTGTGGGTAGTTTATGAGATTCTCTAAGATTTTCCATGTCATTTCATGAAATTCTGTGGGTCGTTTGTAGGAATCCACCAGATTGTCCATGGAATTTCGTGTAATTTGATGAAATGTCCTCAGAAATTAGGTCATGGAACACTTTTACCAATGTAAGGGGGGGGGGCAACGTAAGAATATATAGATTGAAAGAGGCTATTACGTGACTTTAGAGTCCCTTTAAAAGAAATTTTGTCACTTAAAGCATTATACATTAAATTTGAAAGAAGTCGACCGCCTGAACGAATTCGAAGGTTAAATTCGACGGTGGACCAGTATGGTAGACAGGCGGATTTGTCGCTATTCGGTTCGTTCCCATACGTTCCTCTTCTCCTCTTTCCACTCATCGATTTTTCTTGTGGAGCCTTCCCTTCATGGAGTCCCTTGATGGAAATTTTGTATGGTAGTACCGACACGACGGTTGTGCATTTGAAAGGGTTGGCCGCGTGAATGAATTCGAAGGTTATAACTTCGACGGTCGGTGGGCCATGGACTAGCCACGGACGGACAGGCGTAGTTGCAAGCACTTCTGCCCTCCATTCTTCCACTTCTCATCGACTCTTTTGTGTGGAACCTTCTATATGAATTCGACTTCTGTTTGCCTCCGTGAAACCAACGACCAATCAGAATTCGTTCAGCTCGTGTCGGTACTCCCAAACAAAAGTTTCCTTCAGAGGGGACTCTAGTAACACAGAATAATACAATCAGAACGGAAACCCATAAGAACTAATGGAAGCAAGTTTGGAATTTAACGGCACCAATAGGCAACGCTGTGGTCCTATATCCCAACATGGCGGACGAGTGTGATTTGTGTTGAAACTCATTTATTTCTGTGAATTCTGGAAAGAAATCTTAATTTTCCGGCTTCACTTTCGTTCTAATGGCATTTAAGAATGAAAATTTCGCGGATCATGTCCTATTTTTTTTTTTTTTTCCGCGCGCGAATCCAAATGTAAACATCCTATATCCCAACATGGCGGACGCGAAGTGAATTTGCTTCAAAATCCGATAGTTCCGTTCTGACTGTATTATTCTGTGCTAGTAACTTCTACCTCTATCCAATGGCGAAGCACGCTATGCGGCAACGTGGAATTTCGTCCATTTGAACCCATAGAAAATGTGGAGTGGAATTCTATGGTCATCGCCGATATTCAATATTTTTCGTTGGTTTCAATCAGAAAAATGCAACATTGCCAGATTGCACTCTTCGTCACCGGCCACTGCCCATATCATTTCCTAATATATGTGTTCAAACCGGCAAAGTGAGAAAAACACTGGCTATGGCAGCTCAGTTCCGTGCACAAAGTAATAATGAGTTCAGTTCGTAAATTTGTTTGATTAAATGAGTTGAAATAATATGTACTGTTGAATTGAATAAATCCTTTTGTAAAAAAAGAAGAAAAATATATCATGAATCAAGTTAGATTGAATCTACTGACTGTAGATATCGAATATTTCACGATTTTTTGGGCGAACCGATACAATTGGAGATTGGAAACACATACCTCGCGAGATTCATTTTATTTAGCGTCGGACATTTTAACAGAGATAAATTTACTTTTTCTCCTTTTTTGGAACCAGAATTGTTTACACGGCAATCTATTGGCCTTGAGCCAAGCCCGGAAGCATTTTTGTTGAGCTACTAAATTGTAGCAAACATTCTTACGTTCGGATACTGTTGGAGTATTCTTTCACAGAGTGGTGGGTGGGATTTTTTCAGGCACGTCACTAATTCAACGGTGTCAAATCGGTAAAAAAATGGCAGAGAAACAGAAAAAAGGTGGAAACAGCGGGTATATGTTTCTATTTCCTGCTTTCTCATCTGTAACACGAGGAGTGCAGGAGTGGCGTGTCTGCAGGAATCCATATAATTCTACCTATATGTATATACAAAGCTATACAATATACATATATTTATCTGTCGAGACGTCTCATCCACTCTTGTGGAATTGAACTTTTGTAGATTGTTTTATTACCTTCAGTGAACCACTAAACCAATCATTTATGATTGGGTCACTTCTTAGGGGCTTATCCCAGTCAAATATTTCGGTCCCTTCCTTTAATTAGAATGAACCCAGAACCAAACAATGGTGATTAGGTCAAAAATTTGTCCTGAAATTGTCATGAGGCTGCTTGCTTACCTGTCCCTAAAAAACGCGAAAAACCAAACAATTGAATCTTTTTGGGAACACTTTTTTGGAAGATCTAGAACGACTGGAGACTTGCGCATAGGCTCAAAGTGATCAGCAGAGGATGCTCAATTATTCTATGCATTGGTTTCAAACTGTGCTCTATGAAATGTTCCATATTTAAAAAAAAAACAGAGGTCTCTTGCTAAACCTGAGAAAAGTTGCTTCTAAGTTTGAAAAATAATAAAAAACCAACAGTCTTCAAAGAGCACTTTAAAAAAAAGACTTGCAGAATTATTTGAACAATTTTTATTTCGACTACTAAGCAACTTGGAAAAAAGCAAACACATCTTCCGAATGTGCATGTTGAGCTTCAAAAAAAGAGAGAAAAAAAATTGAAAAAATAAAAATCAACTGGAATAAATAAGCCCTAAATCACCGGCCATTCACTCTTGGAAGTCGCTTTTTCACTCGAATCTTCATACAATGGAGCAGTTGCAAGGGTCTGAAAGTGTGTGTTTTTTATAAAGAAAATGGTAGTTTTTGATGAGCTGCGAAAACAGTGATGCCTTTGGTTTTTTCATAAGTGTCCCAGTTTTGGAGATACACACTTGTAAAGTTGTCAAAAATCGTGTGTGTATAGTGACGTCACTACGTGGAATCCCCATTTAAAACAATGTATTTTGGGCCAAAATCTCATCTTCGGAGCAATGGGACTTATTTAGAAACCAAAGGCATCTTTGTCCTCAGCTCAACAAGTACTTTCATTTTCTTGATAAAAAACACAACATTTCAGAGCCTTGCAACTGCCCCATTTGATTTTGCTGTTTCAACAAATCGATGCATTGATCGATTGCCACCATCGGTTCTGCACATAAATAAACCCCGGGTCAGTGTTGTTTTTTCTGATATTTCTCAAAAGTACGTTTCGTAAGGTTTACGAAGAAGGAATAATGACCAAAACGGAATCGTATTAAAGCAACTCACGGCAACTGAATTCTATGTATTTGTGAACAATGGAAAGCTTAATTACCACAATATAACTTCTTAAATCCATAACATTTATGCAACTTAGCACTGTAATTATAATAAAACAACTAAATAATTGATGAGACTTCTTCACTTGATCGACTCTTGGAGGCCTCCAACTCGCGACTCTTACTCTAGAAGAACTAACCTAAGTCTTCATTGAAACCATGGCAACTTTGGCGTGAACATACCGGCCACCTTGAAATCTCTGGAGATTTCAAAACAGAACTTTTGGTTAAAATTGGCGGAACTTAGGAGAACCTTCGGAAGTGTAGCGGTCGCAGCCATTTTTTAACAATCCTGAATGATGAATTGATGAAGGGTCTGAAGGGGTTATGGAACATGTTTCCGTCTTGCTTTCGGTAAAGTTGGACATTCACTTGAGAATCTCGATAAGTCGATAAGTACACAATTATACTGTCCCCAGTGGAGCTTTACTGAGTCCATACTTTTTCCTCACATAGGCACATATAACAAAAGAAAACAATACGGGTGAGAAAAATATAGTTTCTAAGCTGAAACTATTTTTTATGTGAGGATAACGTCTGTAACTGATTATTTTTTATCAAAGTTTCATACTTCAGTCATTTACTTTCGATCGCTGGTTAACAAGTTGATCGAATAAAGTGGTGAATTTTCTGACTCTATGAGCAAAACAACTGGAGCAACAAGTATTTTTTCCAAAATCGGTTTAAGTCAGGTAAAATTTGATAGTTATATTAAAAATCAAAATAATGAATCAGTAAAGCAAACTTGGCCACCGATTGGACTCCATCTGTTCTTGAACTTTTTAGATGTTTTTCCAAATTACTGCGTATTATCATCTCCTTTCGGTGATATGGTGCCAAATATTGGTCTCAAATTCACCGTTCTCGAATAAAGATAAGTTCTGTCATAAATGTAGGAAGCCAAATAATAATAGTCGAACTGTTAAGACACTGAGCTCGCTATTGAATCACAACGATTTTTAAACATTGAACTTGGCAGGTACTATGTACGTTCATCAAAGATTGCTGATTGAAACCTGCAGGACACAATTTGATTAGCACATAAGCACAAGAAGCGTCTCAACTTCTACCGACACTTAGCATCTTTAAAGTTTTTGTCAATCAATCGTGACACATTTAATTTAAAATTGTGGAAACGAAGTTTCATCTAGGTATCTCTAAACGTTTCAAAAATAACTAGCGTTATGTCTGCGTCACAAATCTGCAGAACAACATTTACGTAATAAAAAGACTAGAAATCCAGTGAAATATTCAGCTCAAATGAAAAAATCTGATATTTATCAGTGTATGGCAGAAGATGCCGACATTAAAAGCTAAGACTTCTTAATAATAAAAAATCACTGCTACTTCATAAATTATTTCAATTTTATAAAACTTTTGCACCAGTATACAGCACTAAATTTTTTCGATTGACGATTCGGCCATAAATAGTGTGGTTGGAAGTTAACAAAGT
Source organism: Trialeurodes vaporariorum (assembly GCA_011764245.1). Taxonomy (NCBI): domain Eukaryota; kingdom Metazoa; phylum Arthropoda; class Insecta; order Hemiptera; family Aleyrodidae; genus Trialeurodes; species Trialeurodes vaporariorum. Next base: position 46,682,910 of record VMOF01000024.1, on the reverse strand, counting down.
ATGATCTTTAAATTCTTTAGTAAATAATGATTGAAATATGGTTGAAACACAGAACTAGAGCACTGCTCTACAATCTCTGATCCTCGCTTCCAGCATGAATCTTGTACGAACTGCACACCTTCCCTTTGATTATCATTCATCAGTTGCTCTTATTTTTATGCAGTGATCAATCAGTCAAACAAATCTGCAATGTTGATTGTACATTGCAATTGCTGCTAAAAAAAATCAATTAATGGAAATCGGAAATCGTGGCGGTAGAATTTGGGAATTAATTAGCACTTGGTCGATCACGCGATTGTCGACCACTGTGATTTCTCTTGATTGAACAATCAGATTGATAACACGCGTACACGGGTATATAATAAGGATCATTCACAAGGATCATCACTGAACCGCCTTAATCAGCGATTTCTGAACTGTGAAAGAACTATAGCTTCCAATGAATGAGCCTTTTCCTCGAAAATACGAGAACAATCCATCTGTGAAAACATCGTATCTCGATTCTCAAGTATGTTGATACAAAATTTATAGCGCTAGTCATAGGGTCTTTTTCTAATCAATTGCCACGATTATCTGAGCTTTTTCTACTTTATCAAAATGAACCATAAAACATTACCATATTTTGATACCACATTGACTTTTACTTTTTATTTTATTTTATATAAATTCGAAAATTCACTTAAAGCCAGAACACGATACAACTAATTTAATGCATCTACCCGAAAAGTGAATCGTTGCAGTTGGAAGAACTGTAGGTTGAACCGTCTGAATTTTTCTCCTCATTCTCTTCAAAGGCTGACATTTTGGAGGCTTACGGCAATATCACCGAATTATACGTTCTGAGAGGGCATCCGTTAAATGAAGTCATGATACAATCTTATTTCTGCAGCAGATTCGTCACAGAGTGGATCAAAATTATTAAAATAATCTTATACCTGAATTTAAGTCATCGAGGATGAGTTTGGGATCATTGGCGAAGGGACAAAATTCGGGGTATCAAAGGCAAACACTCGAGTTTGAAGAATCCTTGGCGAAAGAATGTGTCTGGAGAGTCAAAGACGAGAGAATCGCCCGAGTCATGGTACTAGAAGTTCAAATAGAAATTAGGCTGGGAAACTACAATTTCAGAGGCTCATGTCTTCTTGCCCGATTTTCCCGCAAACGCTCCGAAATAAAAACAGAAATAATAAATAATTATTTAAACGAGTGCCACTTTAATTAGAGGCACCTTCATTGGAGCATTAAGGTGCCAAAGTATTGAATTAATCGATGCAAACATCGTAGACTCAGGTGAGTCAGTGTCACAGGCGTGACGACACGATAAATGTCAAAACAATCCATGCTATCATCGAAGTCATAAGCAAGTCTGTATAACGGGCGAAACGGGCGCAACGGCATATGATACCGATGTATTGGAACAACTAAAGAATACCGGATAATACCCAGCAGTAGTTGAGAACATCCTCAAAGAAGTGTCAAGCCAAAGACCATATAATAAAATATTGTAGACTACTGAGAAAAGAAAATGGAATTAAATAATCAATACATATGATAAAAATAATAAGTAATCCATACAAGAGCTATCGAAAAGTTTCGATATGGATATAGATCTTCTTAGACGTCGCACCTGTAACAAAAAAGGTCAAATGTATCGAGGAAACATCGTTGCTGATGTCGCGTACAAATTCAACAAGTGCAGTTAGACACCCGCGTGTATCGAAAGAATCGATACAAATGTAAGGGGACCGTGGCGTATTAATGCAGCTATATGTATAATAAACATATACAAATATAACATTTAAACATATAAACATATAAACATATATAACATGTAAATAAACATATCGAACAAATCGATACAAAAAGGAACGATGCCTTACTAAATAACGAACAAAGCGTTACTAAATATCGAACGAGTCGATACGACGGATAAGGAACGATGCCTTACTAAATAACGAACAAAGCGTTACAAAATATCGAAATAATCGATACAAAAAAGGAACGATGCCTTTCTAAATAACGAACAATGCGTTACTAAATATCGAAATAATCGATACAAAAAAGGAACGATGCCTTTCTAAATAACGAACAATGCGTTACTAAATATCGAACGAGTCGATACAAAAAAGGAACGATGCCTTTCTAAATAACGAACAATGCGTTACTAAATATCGAAATAATCGATACAAAAAAGGAACGATGCCTTTCTAAATAACGAACAATGCGTTACTAAATATCGAAATAATCGATACAAAAAAGGAACGATGCCTTTCTGAATAACGAACAATGCGTTACTAAGTATCGAAATAATCGATACAAAAAAGGAACGATGCCTTTCTAAATAACGAACAATGCGTTACTAAATATCGAAATAATCGATACAAAAAAGGAACGATGCCTTTCTAAATAACGAACAATGCGTTACTAAATATCGAAATAATCGATACAAAAAAGGAACGATGCCTTTCTAAATAACGAACAATGCGTTACTAAGTATCGAAATAATCGATACAAAAAAGGAACGATGCCTTTCTAAATAACGAACAATGCGTTACTAAATATCGAAATAATCGATACAAAAAAGGAACGATGCCTTTCTAAATAACGAACAATGCGTTACTAAATATCGAAATAATCGATACGGTCACAGTGCAGTTGCGGATACGGAAGAATAACACTGGTAATCAGCGGACATCTGACAACACTGGTACATTGCAGTTGTGGATACTGATGAATAACACTGGTAATCTGCGGACATCTGACAATACTGTGAAATAAGCACTGAACATTTTTGACGACGCGAAGTTATCAAAGAGCGTCCATCAGCTGATGAGCGGTACGAAGCTGATCCGCAAGCTTGCACTGAGCGTGGCGCTCGCTAGCCGCGCCGCACTCAGATCTTCCTGCCAACACTGCCAACAGCTGATACGTTCGGCTTTCTTATTTTATCCGTATTTTGTCTGCTTTCTTCACAAATACTGAAAATATCACTGTCGGCCATTATTCCAAATTATAAAATCTTGAAATACTGTTATTTACATGAAAATACGTAGTAATACCAATTCAATTCATTCATGTAATATTATAACAATGATGAGACTACCTGCGTTGTGTATATCCTGGTCACGGCACCATGTTTTTTCTGATATTTCTCAAAAGTACGTTTCGTAAGGTTTACGAAGAAGGAATAATGACCAAAACGGAATCGTATTAAAGCAACTCACGGCAACTGAATTCTATGTATTTGTGAACAATGGAAAGCTTAATTACCACAATATAACTTCTTAAATCCATAACATTTATGCAACTTAGCACTGTAATTATAATAAAACAACTAAATAATTGATGAGACTTCTTCACTTGATCGACTCTTGGAGGCCTCCAACTCGCGACTCTTACTCTAGAAGAACTAACCTAAGTCTTCATTGAAACCATGGCAACTTTGGCGTGAACAAGTGTACTTGTATTTCCTCATGAGAGTATTTTTAAACGCATTACTCTGGAAAATTGCTCCTTAAAGTTACATTACCAAAATTTCCTTCGGTAATTGTGAATTTTCCATAAAATTTCATGAAATTCCGTGAGCCGCTCATGAAAATTCATGAGCAATGGAGTCACTTGCAATTTGGCAACGTTGTATTTTTTCTACTTAAATTCATATAAGGTCGAATTCAAGGGTGTTCACCAAACATCGAACAGTTTGATCTTTTTGATGGGTTTAAATGGAGAAAGTGCAGCGTTGCCAAATTACACGCTACGCCACTGTTCATGAAACTATACATATGGATATTGTTATTGAATCCTATGAGCGGTCCACAGAATTCCATGAAATGTTATTGAGAAATAGTATCTAATTGCGCTCGGAAATAACAATAACCTACAGAACTTTGGTCATAGAACTTCACGGAACACTTCCACCAAAGGTACAGTCGGGGACAAAAAAAAAATGTCAGACGACTCCTGAAGGTGGGCTGCCAGCAATACCTATCTTATTTTACTCGAGCATTGCAGGTGGCCTACCGAGGCGAAAATCCTAGGAGTCGTCAGAAATTCTTTTTGTCTATACGACTATACTCAGACTTTAAAACAATCAACTTGTCCTCTTTGCGGCAATGGACGGCAATGGACGTCCATCCGAATAATTTTAATTCGTTGTTTTCAGATGCTGTTTTATGTGGTCACCATGCGAAGCAAAACTTGTTTGTTGACACTCTCGTACTTATTCCTCGTGACAAAATTTAGGAACCAGATTAGATTATTGTATGAATATGAACTGGTTTCAGTTTCCAAAGTCCTCATCGGCAACTAATCCATTAGGCAAAAACAAAATGAATAAATTAAAAATAAAAATTGCCTGAAAAGGAAATCCAGAGAGTTGATTATTTATGAGCGATCAAATGAAGAGGGCTATAACGAGAATTCATGATATGTCAATGGGTCTGTTGCATACTTTTGCTACAGCATCGTCAGTGGCGTGGCTTGAAATTTGGCAACAATGTATGTTCTCCATTTCAATCCACCAAAACAGTCGAACGGTTCAGTCATCGGCGATGACCAGGCATTTCGACCTTTCTAATGTGTTTAAATGGGGAAAAGGGAATTTGCCAGATCGCACGCTTCGCCACTGAGCATCGTGGATGGTTGTGTTAGGTGAAAAATCGGGTGAAACTCACATTGTGCGCATCAAATAGTCTCAAAATCTATTCATTATCCCACTGAAGGCGTTTTAATGAAAGCCTACAACGGCTGTTGAAAGGGCGAATCAACTTTGCATGCATGCACCACGATCAGCAAAGATGGCAGATGACGGCATTCGACAAAGTAAGTACTTATTGCCCGGCGTTTCCTTTTCAGAATTCCGGCAAATCGACACAGAACGTAATACATATATTTACCATAGTAATCACGAACAGTAACGAGAAAGTAAAATTCACCGGAGAATGCACACAGAATGACGCAAAATGTAAGTGCTATATTGAGGAAGCAAGGCGTTTGTTTCAGTACCGTCATTTGCGGAGGGAGGAGGGGAAAAAAATGTCGAACTAAAATTTGGTGGTCATATAAACGAGTTTTGTTGGAATTTAGGGCTATGCAAGGCTGTAAAGTGTCTAAAATAATATTGATGAGATAAAAAAAGGTCATCAAATTTTTGCCCCCCTCCCCCAAGCCGAACTCGAAATGACGCCTCTGGTTTGTTTACATTCTAACCAACATTACAAATTTCCGTCATCGGCCATCTTTTGGTGCTCGTGGTGCATGCATGCAGGGAACTATATTTGATGCTCTCAATGAGATTTTCACGCAACCCTCCTTATTGCTGTAGCAAAAGTATGCAACAGACCCACTGTGCTCTGTCTAAAATAATTTATCGGCTCCCTATGGTTCGATGATCCGATCTTCACCTGGATCTGTAACAGACATGGAAACTCGTCACCGAATTAGCTCCAGAAGTCTCAAATATAACGTTTATGATTTTTATTGAATGAAAACATCAGCTTCCATCCTCAGAAAGGGCAACCTGATTGGTTAGCAGCAGCAAGAAGCTGACATTTTCATGTAAACCATAGAAGCGTCAAATTCAATCTTTTCTGGGACAAAGCTATAACTAAAACTGATATTTCACATGGGTTAAAAGGACGCAATTCAGCGTTGCCAAATTAGACGCAACGCTACTGGTCTCGTATACATGTAAGAAAAGCGGACAGTTACTTTGTCATTAGTTTCACAGTGAATAGAGAGGTTCTACCTGTTTTTGAAGCCCCTAACGACTTTAAAGTTCAAAACTTTTTCGACCTTTCAACGCGCTTTAAAGACTGCATCTTGAATTATTAATAGTATCCAAGTGCCAATTTTTCGAGTAACACGTACATCGAATGAGACGATGTAAAAATTGAATTCTTTTCAAAAGCTTGAAAAAAGTGTACAAAGGACATTTCCAAGGGATAGCTCTGCCTCCAACCCTCCCATAACAAGTAAAAGCACGAAGAGACAAAGACTTGGCAAAGACTTGAGTCCCCGATTGATGATGTCTCTCTCGGTGCAGCAAACATCGATAATGAAAGGTGTCTTGAGCACTTTGGAGAAGCTTAGTGGCTTCATAATTGAAATCTGCAAGGATAAAAATTTACGACAAAAGGAGCGAAAACAGCTCTTACCCGCAAATTCAAGCTAGGTCGACGCTCCAAGTCCCCCGAGTTATAGAACAAAACTTTTTAATAGAATACTTATAGTTATAATGGAATTCAGAAAGGTGTTCTTCCATTATACTGTCGGCACCTAATAGCAGACCAAGAAAGCAATTACTTTCTGGCGGACGGCGCACTATGTGGTATTTGACCGAAAAAGTTGGCATAAACTGTTTCTACTGTCCAAATAACTTGAAATTTGGTATTCGGGGGTACTTTTTAACGCTGAATTCAAATTTCACCTCAGTTTTTCAAAATTTGAAAATCCAAGATGGCCGCCGACAAATTTTTTGGCTAATCGGTCGGCAGCCATCTTGGATTTTTGGATTTTGAAAAACTGATGCAAAATATGAATTCAGCGTTAAAAAGTATCCTTGGATACCGAGTTTCAAGTCATTTGGACGGTGTTGCCAAATTTCACTCTTGTAGGGATGTAGCCCTGACAACACGTAAAAACGAGAATTTCGTGCAAAAACGCAAAACTCTAACTAATTTTCCCGGAAAAGCCGCATTTTTCCGCAACTTCTGACTTCAAGGGCTATTAGTACGCACTAAGGACTACCATTTCTCATGTATATACCCGCGGGATGTGGCAGGATAATTGAACTTAAGTTCTCTTGAAAATCGGAAAATTTTCGTTTTTAGCTAAAAACTTTAAAATAGCAAAAAAATATCAAATTCAAATTAAAATTGGATAAAATAGGCATAAACTGATTTTAAATACCTTCAGGAAGACGATCCATGTACAAAAATTTTGTTCTGACTTCATTTGAAACACTTTTTTTTTACTTTGATTATAGTCTCGTGCTGAGGCTAAATTTAATGGTGGTAAAACTGATTTTTCCCCTGGTGGATTCTAGTTAAATTAATCTAGTTTAGACCCGCTAAATACAAGTTTCTAATGCAAAAATCTATGTAGATTCCGAATATCACAACAGTTTTTCCCAATAGCGACTTTTTTTTTTTGAGTTTATGCCAGCTTTTTTGGTCAAATACCACATAGTGCGGCGCAATGACAGTGATGCCGATCTCAGAATTTTCCAAAATTCAAATTTAAATTTTTTTAGTAAAGCAAGAAACCAATAGGGCTCTTCTGAATGTTTGCCACAGGTAATTGAAGAGTTGATTCTTGCATAAAAACATGTCAAAATGACGATGAGTTCACTGAAAAATCACAGAATGGGTCTGTTGCACACTTCGGCTAGAGCGTTTTAAAGTATCAATTCTTATGTAAAAAGCTGTAAAAATAACAATGGCAGCATCAGAAAACACCAAAATTCATTCCGATATTTGTGTCGAAATTTATCAAAATGAAACAATAACACACAGGAGTTCCGAGGATGATGATTGAAGTTGGAATCATGCTCGGAACTCCTGTGTGTTATTGTTTCATTTTGATAAAATGTCGACATAAATATCGGTTTCCGTACCTTTCACAACCTACTGTGAGGAATTGAGGATATTGAGACGTAAGAATTCAAACAGACACCGTCCGTGTTTACTGTTTATTTGTTTATGAAGTCAGCTGTGATGACAGTCGGCCGTGTTTATTTGAATGTGCCGCGCTAATTTCGCGAAATATCGTGCACGTGGTGGAAAGATACAGGGGTGAATAGTGGCTAGTGTTTATCGCAATTTGTGAGTTTATTAATGAATTTTGGTGTTTTCTGATGCTGCCATTGTTATTTTTACAGCTTTTTACATGAGAATTGATACTTTAAAACGCTCTAGCCGAAGTGTGCAACAGACCCATTCACGCTCACAATCAGAATCGGGATTATTAGCGGAGCCATCAAGCAGGTAGGTATCACGGAAGATTCCTATCTAATTTGCGACATTTCTCTGTGTTTCCGTAAAGAAAGTGGCAAATTAGACAGGAATCTCCCATGATGACTGCGTAGCTCCGCCATGACGATCTTGTTACAGCTGTTTTCTGAGTTTAATACTGAGTTTTAGAATTTTTTAGTCTGATTTTCGTGATTTTCGCTGGTTCATACATCAGATTCAACTATTCGCATTTGCTCAAAATAAAAGTTTGCAAGAGCCCCATCAAGCTGTAAAGAAAAAAAAAGAAAGAAAAAAAACTCGTGAAACTAAAGTCTTCATTTGATAGTGAAGAGTATAAAAATACTTAGGAAATATCAGAAAAAATAAGATTTAGTTTACAAGAAGCGACATCAATTATCAATACTCCCTAAGTACGCGGTTTAATTTAAAAAAAAACGGTTTTTTGAAAATTTCAAAAACCAAAAAAATTGCAAAAATGGGTTCAAATATTTTTTGAACTAAACTTTGTAGCACATCAATCGAAAGACAGACCTTTAAGAGACGCATCTTTGGACGCAGACCTCACGTCAATACCTCTTTTAGTTCAAAAGTTATGGAGCATTAAAAGTTTCAACTTTAACCCCCTGCCGCTGCCGGCCCCCCCGCTTTCAGTTGACCAAATTAAAAAAAAACTGCACAAATTCTGAAAGCTGACACTTAGTTCTATGATTCCTGAAAGTTACATTCATTTATGAGGGGGGCCAATCCAAATAGCAGCTGAATGCACCCCTTTAGGGGGAAAAAGGGGAAGAATAAAGTGCATGAAAGATCGGGTGTAAAACGTTTGGAAAGATTCGAAGAACTGTTAAATATTCATTGATCAAAGTTTTCAGAACTGCGGATAGCAGAAAATTGACATAATTCAAGAATTATTAGTTATTCATGTACATTTCGTGCTCACCGCCTGCGGAAAGTTTGACCGCCGACATAAATTCTGATCATCGCGTCTGTGAAGGAGTTTGTGCTCTCCGGTGTAATGCAGATTGTTCCTCCTCGATGCTTTCAGTTTCAAGTGATTCCCAATCCGGTAAGCAACTCTGTTCGATACGTACTTACATACATTTAACGGAATCAGACATTCATGACAACTTCAGCAACTTCAGCATGAAACGCAATGCACAACGGGTCACAACATTTCACGGGAAAAAAGACAGGTATAGAATTTACAATGTGCATAGCTGATTTTGGCGTCTGCTAGAAAATTATGGTAAATTTCACCATAATATGGTAAATTTCACCATAATATGGTAAATTACACCATAGTATGGTAAATGCAACGTACCTTTAAGGAAATTAAGTACATTGGTACATTTTACCATAATCTAGTGCAATTTGCTATACTTTTTGTAAGTCTCCAAAATAAGCCATGCGGATGGTAAATTCTACCAGTATTTTTTCCGTGTTTTAGCATGAAATTATCTCATTACATTTGAACGGGATAGCAACTTTTCGAAGCAAGTTATTCGGGTCCCACGGAGTATTCTTAATATTATAATAAATTTGGCGAGATTCGATGAATAGGTACCCAAAATTTTAACGAATAACGTATGATGAGAAGTAAATAATGGGTGTTAAGAGTTCTCATGTAAAACATATGTTTAAGTGTGTCAGAACTTGTTTTAAAGGCGAGGTCACTGGCGTACAACTTTATGATTTTGATTAAATTCCCGATTTATATTTACAATGCCACTTTTCCTTGTCCAAAAAAAGAGGACGTATTGGGCTCTTCACATAAAAAATAGGTATTTTTTTCGATGAAAAAGAGGACACTAATTTTAGAATAAAAAGAGTACAGATTTTCAGGTGGTCTACGAACTTTCAAATCGTACACAAATCTGATAAACGTCTTCAAATGGCTCAATTAATCTAGAATTTAAGTGTCATATGTGCGGCTATCAAGGGCTAACATTTTGAAAGCTGCTGACTCCTCAAAAATCACCATTGTTTTCAAAACTAAATGGATGCTTTACTCATACACTCACCTCTAAACTTTTTGAGTATATATTTTCAGGAAAAAAAAGGAAGGCATCTTGTAACAGTGGCGGCTCGTGCTGTTTGACAACCATGTTTTTTTGCCAATTGGACCTATGCAAAAGTATCGATTTCTCAGGGGCTCAGTGCATTCCAAGAATCTCGATTATTTCAATTAGTTTAAATGAAGAACATCCGTTGTTGCCAAATTGCTTGAAGCCACCACTCTTGCAACATTTCCGCTATTTGATAAGGAGCCGAGAACACCTAAACAAATCAAATCGGGGGCATAAGCTTTCGAAACAAGGCGTATTTCTCGCGCTCGGGTTTAAAATCGTGCGCTGCAATTTTTGGGGGGTGAGGATAATTATTTCCGAGAAATGGGCCAGATATAAAATGGTAAGATAATTTTGGGGTTAATCGGGTATAGAGAGGGAGAGTGTAACGGCCGGGGGGCGGAGGTACGGGGAAGTCTGACGGTGGAGGAGTATAAGTGGGGAGGGGGGAGGGGCGAGCCAGAGAGCGGAGAGTGAGGCGAGAAGAGTATAAAGGGTCTGGTAGCGGACGATATCGATTCGAGCGTAATAAAAAGACTCAGCGGGTAAGGGCGGAGGGGCAGAGAGGAGAGCAGAAAGGGATGCGGGTGGTGAGGAGGGGGAAGGCGGCGGCCCCGGAGGAAGAGGGGAGGGTTAGAGAAGTAAAGGGTGGGGGTGGGGGTGGGGGGGAGGGAGGAGGAGGGAGGATGCCATGCCATGCCGCGGATGCCGCGCCGGAGTGAGGCGAATGTGCGCTTACAGCTTTGCGATGCGAAGGCGACTCAACTCAACGAGTGAGGATTCCCTTTATCTAAGTTTTATCGCGAATAGTCAAATACAAGTTAAATGGTATTGTTTGTAACAATTTATGGTGGGCAAAGGGGCATCGACAACCCTCCCTCCCCCGCCGAGACAACCCCCCTACCGTGCCCCCCTCCCACTGACAAGACTGTTCACAGCGTTCACTCTTTCATCAATCCTTCCTTTGTTTCCAATCTCAAGATGTGTCAGAGGGATGTTTTTTGTATTTTCTTATGATTGTTTTTAAGTTGTAACCGGCGTTGCCGCTTAAATAGTCCCCCTCGTCCCCCTATCCTTAACAAGGGTAGTTTGAGATGCAGAACTTTAAAAAATGGACAGAACAATAAGCCTTTTATTACCAGCTGGTTGCCTTTTGGAAATCATTAGATGAGGCTGGTGGTCTGGCTGAGTGAAATGCTGGTATTGGTCCCTCCAAACTCCAAACTGTTTATCGGTGATTATAGAAGCATTTGAACTCTGTAGTTAAGTATCCTTCCGCTACATTTGACAATCTAAAGGCTGCTTAGAACATTATTCCTGGCAAAAGTGCTCCGCAAAGTTCCATGACCAAAATTCCGTGGGCTAATATTATTTTTCCATCAAATTTTATGGAATTTCATGGAAATTTCGACTTCTCAATAAGATACTAAGTAAAATTGAAACGGGAGAATTGAATAATAAATACAGTTGCTATCCATATATTGCTTTTCAAGTTTGGAATAAACGATATCTTCAGCCACAACTTAAAAGATAGGAACGAAAAAATAATTTCAATTTTTTTTCCAAACTTTGAAAAATAATTGTAGCTCAGAGAAGAAGCATTTTAAGACCTCCTGAATAATGCAAAGACATGTTCATGGAAAACATGTTTTTATTTTAAATTGAAATATTGGCTCTAAAATTTCCTGACGTCAAAATAATCTGGAGCACCCTGATGTTTGTTACATTTCCCTACGGCTTCATTCGATAAAAGTTAAATGATTCTGAGCCAATATCCATTGAACAGTTTCTGATATTATTTAGTTATGGATAGTTTTGCGTTACTGTTAACTTTAACTGATATTTTCTAAATAGGTCAGTATAAAGTTCCTATATACTATAAGGGTTGTGCCATGTCAGAATTCATTTAATTCTGATTGGCGCCCAAGGAAGCCCTAAGAGGCAAAATGAAGATGTCAGAAAGTTATGTTTACTTTTCGCAACTCACACATTTGACACATTTCCATTACCGTAACCTCTGTAATTATTCTTGATTTACGTTCTAATTTAATTTTATTTTGGAGGTTATTAGCTCTCACAATAACGATCGTTATTGTTCAGAGTCAGAACCTATATAACCTATTTGAAAAGCGTCAACTGTATACCATCCGTCATTTGCACCTTGCCTCTTAAGCGCTCCGCATGGTCCGTTTCTTCTTCTTCGTTTTTGAAGCAACTCCTATTGTACATAGAGACTCTTAAAGCAAAATTTTGTAACCGGGTCACTTTTTTAAGTGACCATGTTTCAAAAATCGGTAGGTGACCGAAATTTTATTACTCCGGTCACTCAAAAAAGGGCAGAGCCAGGCAACGCATGGTCATGTACGGTACCGTAACAAGAAGTGACCGAGAACCGCTTGGTTCTGATTTTCGAGACCTATACCTCCCCTCCCGTGGTGGGCTCCTTGAAAAGTGACCGAATGAGTAAGTAACCGGAGGGAACATTTGCAAATTAAATTGCCTTGTTCGTGATTGATGGCTCCCGTAAGTTACCATTTCCAAAAAAAACCTGGTCACTTAAAAAGTGACCTGGATGCTAAATAAAATTTGCATAATGTCAATCTGATCATCTTTACTATGGAGGCTTGGCATGTTTTAATTTCTTTCACTTCATCAAGGAATGCTCACGTGACTCTGACTATGATAAAGAGGCAACATGATAACAAATCCCTGCGAGAAAAATTAATTTGTGTCGCTGGAGCTAAATAGCGCTCATTTTTAAAACTTTCAGTCTCATTTTTTACGAGATAAAAATCACCCGTGAATAAGTTGGTGAATATTTCGCTTCACAAATGATACCGGTTTTCATCGACCCAATTCAAATCTAAATCATATCAGTATGAAATGGTCCCCCGAAGCGCTTTGCACAAGCGTTCAACTAATAGCGCCGTAGTTATACCTATCCCGGCCCGGCACCCTTCTCCTACACTTCATACGTCTGCTGGATGAATAGGGATAATATTCAAACCATTTCATTTTGCCGAGTAAACGTTTTTTATTAATGAAATTAGGCGCAGATTCCTGTGTGTGCTGTGGTGTTAATGTTTTTTTTTTTTTTTTTTTGTATCTATGAATATGCAGAGGTGCATCGTACAGTCATTGAATGAGAAACGCCTTTTGTATGTAACGATATATCTATGAACATTTTGAAGGGTTCCTAGAGCTATAGTCATTGCCGTTCAACGCCGTGAATCAATTAAGTGCTTTTTCACACTCACTCGTTTTCCATCCATTCGTTTTCATAAGTGCGAATGCCGAAGGTAGATATGATTTTCAATTGTTTTTGTTCTTCCTCATTCCTCAGTCTCATAGTGATTGAAAAGTAAGGCGATTCTCTGTTAGAAATGTGATTTCCTCATAAGCGCACTTTTGAACAGAACTTTTGGCGAATAAATCAAGAATCTATAATGCAACCTGTTTGAGATTATAAATTCACGACCTTGAAAATGCTTGATTATGCCTGGTTCCACGACTAAAGTTTCCGAAATCAGCAATATATTACGGATTAAATTTTGCAATAGAGCTGTTGCAAACATTTGCTACAGACAGGCTTATTAACGCTGATTATGGGGTAAAAACCTGTAAAATTGACGATAAGCGCGCTAAAAAATCATTAAATTCATTCCCAAATTCATATAAAATGCTTTCAAAAGCGAGACCGTAATGGCGGTGATTACCTCCTTTTGCATTTAATTTCCCTCCCAATCTCAATTAGTTCCATCTTTACGAGGTGTTCTCGTGACACCACTCAAGAAGTAGAAGCATACAATTTTGCCATAAGATTCCACCTGGTGACACCGGTTTTAAAGGAAAGTAGTCCCTCATTAGCCATTTCTTGATAGAGTGACAATGCTATTGGATGGGAATCTGCTATTATTAGTGCCCAACGTCGCCATTACGGTCGCGCGTTTAAAAGCATTTTATAAGTTTAGCAGTTGCTTTTGTAAGTTTTTAGCGCATTACTATCATTATTTTTGGACCAAAGGCGGATCCACCAATCTAGCAACTGTGCATTCTTACTATTTGAATGTATGAGAAACAATCGATTAGCAAAGGGGCCACGGCCCCCTCAAGAATCGATTGTTTCTCACACATTCAAATTGATAGAATCCACATTTGCCAAATTGCTGGCTCCACCCATGTTTTGGAGGTTTCTACAGCTGAATCGACCTTTAAATTGCCTGTTGCAAAAATGCGCAAGAGCCCCATTCATATTCCCTTTTGTTATGGTTTCAGAAAACTCGTCGGCGAGTCTACGAAGCATCCACAATGAGGCTCTTACAAACTTTTGATACAAAATACCAAATGAACAGTGAAATCTGCTTGCCGATCCTTGAAATTCACGACTTTTGGGTAGACTGGATAAGAATGGATAACGGTGATTGGTGGAGACGAGTCACGTGGTTGCCAAGTCTAATAAAAATACGGAATTTATCTAATTGGTTATCAGGTACTCCAAGACTGCCCGATAACCAATTAGATAAATTCTGTAGTTTGATTAGACTTGGCAACCACGTGACTCGTCTCCACCAATCACCGTTTTCCATTCTTATCCAGTCTACCCAAAAGTCGTGAATTTCAAGGATCGGCCTGCTGATGCAAAAACCAGCGAAAATTACGAAAATCACACTAGAACAGCCAAAAATTCAATAATAAACTCAAAAAACAGCTTTCACAGCAAGAGCCCCATATTCCCTTTTGTCATTGTTTAAAACAAATCTCGTCGGCCTCTTCTTACAGAAACGCAGTCTGAGAGTAAAGGCGGGAATCTGTTTATATTTACCAAAGGCTCCGCCTCAAACTTGAGCATTTTATGAGACCGCAAACATCGGAGCTATTTAGACGCCACCGAATTGTATCAAAGCGACGACGATACAAAGGCGACGCAACGTATATACAAAGCCGTAAACGGATGAAAAGCGTCACGTATGTAACATTTTTATACTATGGACAAAAAGGAAATCTCAAGATTCTTACCGCTATACTTGTAATATTCGTTTAACTCGAGTCACGGTGTGAGGGGAGAAGGGATCTTGAGGTTAGCACGAGGAGGAGGAGGTTATGATCGCAATAAAAAGGAATAACTTTGACAATATAAAATTTTAAGTAAGAGTTCCTACCATGGAAAAAGAGCGACGATTAGCTTTAAAAATTTGGTTTGCCAAGTAGCGCGCCATGCTGATTGCTCTTTTGCTGTGCTCGCGGGAGTAGGAATCTATTATATATGCAGCTTTTGCAATGCAATTCGCGATTCGCAAACTCCAAATCACACAACGCGAGGACTCAGAGTTTTAGAGTGTAACAGAGAGCACTAGCACTAGGCTAGGAGGGAGAGCATGAACTCGAACACGAAATCAAAACAAGTTTATGCATTTACGATCCGTCTCAAAAGCTTCCCGCCGGAGCCCCAGAGAACTTTCTAACTTATTGCAGTGTGTGTTCAATGAACACGCAGCGTTTTTAAACAGTTCATATTCTGCATTTTTCCGTCTGAATTGTCCACCGTCCCGTCAAGGGTCGCCGTCATATCGTCATCGCGTCATCGCACTATGGTCTATGATCGAAAAAAAGTGGCTAAAAATCAGTAAAAAAAAGTTCTTAAAAAATCATAATTCTCGACCTTCCTAAGTTTAATACAAAACTTACCGGTGATGTTTGTGGATTTTTAAGTGTTTGTTAGAATTGTTTTCTGTCATTTAACTTAGTCTTTAGAGGAGTCGAACAAGGATTTTGGTCAACATTTTCAAAATTCGTTTTTTCAGTCTTAACGTTGTTTCATACACGAAAAAAAAAAGACTGGTAGAATTTACCATCTGCATAGCTGATTTTGGAGTCTGCTATCAAGAATGGTAAATTTTACCATCATATGGTACATGCAATCTACTTTGAGGTAAATTAAGATAACCTGTTGGTACTTTTCGCCACAAGGTACGTTGCATTTACTATATGATGGTAAAATTTACCATACTTGATAGCAGACTCTAAAATCAGCCATGCAGATGGTAAATTCTACCAGTCTTTTTTTTCCGTGTACATCCTCAACTTTACTTTAAGACCGAGTTTACTTATTTATGATGAGTAGTCTACCCTGTAAGAATAATTTCATTAAAGAAAAACAAATTAAGTGCATTTATTATTTAGAGTATTTTTTTTCCAAAATTTTTAAATTGTGTTTTTCCCAAGTTTGTGTTTTTTCACACAAAAGGTACATTTTCTCAGAAACTATTGCGCCGATTTTCAAAGAATTGTGGGCTCATTTTGTTTCTTGTGTAATTTTACATACTTTATGAGACGAGAGTTTTCCAAAATTAGTTAATGTCGCCATTTTATGCCAGAAATACCGCCATAATTTTTTTTCTTTTTATGAAATTTCAAAAATTGGTCCTAAGGGAAATTTTGAGAATTTTCAAAAAAACCAGCGTCAAAGAGAAGAATAGAAATGTAAGGATTTAAATAAGTCAACGTTTTTGAAAATCGACTCTGTAGGTCCTGAGAAAGGAACTTTGAGGTAGAGTCCCTATATGTAGAGAGTTAAGACAAGTGAAATCATGGGCGCCGCCATTGGATGCGATTTCGCACATTTGTTAACATTCTGAGGCCGTTGTTGTGTTTTGCTCCTCTGCAAAGATTACAGTTCCGCTGAGTTTGTAACGATGTAATCTTTCCCTGCTTTTGTTGATCGACATGTATTAACACTTTTAATGATTCTTTTGAGATTTATAGACATTCTTGTGGTGCATCATGATTAAAATTAACAGATTCATCGCAAATTACCTCTTTTATCTGTAAAAAAACGTTGGTAAACAAAACAAAAGTGCAAAATCGCATCCAATGGCGGCGTCCGTAGAGCCTAAAATTCATCGACCAATCAGAAGTTGACTATACCCTCTTGTCTTAACTCTCTACGTATAGGGACTCTACTTTGAGGGAGGAAGCAATGTCCGATGACTCCCTTAAAAGTTCATACATGATTAATGATAAATTAATGAGTTTAATTTCTTTCTGACTTTTGGCCAGTATTTTGATAATCTCAGATCATAGTGCGCAGTTCGGTTGTGATCCTCGAGGTCGCGTCGACGCGACGCAGGGCACGCGTATCTTCTTCCTTTTGTTGCTTCCGAAATTTTTCACGCTCCACCAGACGTCACGTCTCTCCTCGTTATTTAATCGTTTTTCTTTTGAAACGCCATTCCAGAACAGAGCATATTTTTTTGTCGGCAGGGACACCGCGGATCGCCAACTTTATATTCTACGGACATCAGTACTCGAACCAAAATCGAAATAATTACACGATGTATAAAGGAACTAAACGATTAAAAGGAAAAATAAATTGTAGGGTATACCCTGCTACGAACACTTTCTCACATCAAATTTAATCTGGGGATTCCCCAGACCCCTTTTTGACATTCTGAGGGGACCCCTAAACCCCCCTTTGATATTTTCATCCAGATATAAAGATCAATTTTTCCTTTTTTTGACCCCAATGATTTTAATAGAAATCATTTTTAATCCACAACCGATGGCGGCTCGCCGGGTGAGGCAAGTGAGGCACTACCGAATCTGATTTAGGAAAGGAAATCGAAGTACACGTAAACGGTGACGGTGCAAATGATCCACGGTGCGTGGACTCCACGCACCAAAATCATCCACACCCTCGTGTGGACTGGTGCAAAAGGTCCACGGTGCGTGGACTCCACGCACCAAAAATTTTCTTATATTTTACAGTCCACAATATTGGTGCATAACATCCACACTGTGTGGACTCCACGCACCAACTCAAAGCAATACTTTTTTAATGGAAAAAAATTGGTGCGTGGACTCCACGCACCGTGGATGTTATGCACCATCCACACGCCAACCTTGGTGCAAATGATCCACGGTGCGTGGAGTCCACGCACCATTTGAAAAACAAGGCTTTGTGGATGGTGCGTGGAGTCCACGCACCGTGGATCATTTGCACCAAGGGTTGTGTGTGGATGGTGCATATCATCCACGGTGCATTTGGTCCACAAACTGAACTTGAGCCCAAAGCTTGAACTGAGAGTCAACTTTTCATGAGTAATCAGTATTCTACTTTGAGGAAAAAAATTAATGAATTAAGAGTACCTTTAAAGTTGACTTAAGAGTGTGGATGTTATGCACCGTGGATGATATGCACCATCCACACACAACCCTTGGTGCAAATGATCCACAGTGCATAAAATCCACACTTTCTTGAAATTCCATTAAATCAATAAACAATCCTATCCCTCAGGAATATTTCTAAAGGATAGCCATTGTATTATTCCAAAAGTATTAATTGATAGTTTGAAATTCAAAGTTAACTTAAGTGTGTGGATGCTATGCACCGTGGATGATATGCACCATCCACACACGACCCTTGGTGCAAATGATCCACAGTGCATAAAATCCACTCTTTCTTGAAATTCCATTAAATCAATAAACAATCCTATCCCTCAGGAATATTTCTAAAGGATAGCCATTGTATTATTCCAAAAGTATTAATTGATAGTTTGAAATTCAAAGTTAACTTAAGTGTGTGGATGCTATGCACCGTGGATGATATGCACCATCCACACACGACCCTTGGTGCAAATGATCCACGGTGCATAACATCCACACTTTCTTGAAATTCCATTAAATCAAAAAAACAATCCTATCCCTCAGGAATATTTCTAAAGGATAGCCATCTCATTATTCCAAAAATATTAATTGATAGATTGAAATTCAAAGTTAACTTGGGAGTGTGGATCTTATGCACCGTGGATGATATGCACCATCCACATGCAAACCTTGGTGCAAATGATCCACACTCTCCAGGCAGTCTGTGCTGGGACTGTACCTGAGTCCCTCAATACCTGTTTCTTAGAAACTCTTCCCATTCTCACAAGTGATTTTTGTATAGTCCACTGTTGCCAGATCTACTGACAAAATGAGTTGATTTTGCAATGGATCAGATGAAATATCAGAGGTTTTTCTATCAACTAAGGCAACACTCGCACAATCATAAATAATAATAAAAGGATAGTTACCTCGAGAAAAACAGGGTGGACAGTGAATGATCCTTCTAGCTTTCAGGAATGTCAGCTGTTGAAGAATCTCCAAGAGAACTTTTATTGCATATCATCAGAGCATATATGCCACAATCGTATTTTAAAATACTACGATGAAAGCATCGTGCCTAGGAGAAAATGCAACTGTTTGTGCTGTGAGCAAGCATCACAGGACAGAATAATCTAAGAAGGAATAATCACTCCCATGATTACCGAGGAAATCTTAAAAACCGAACAGTAGATTCTCAGCTGTGCTGCGCGGAACATCCATAACTTTTGAGAAGAGAGCCAAGTACTCTCAGCCCTTTTCTAAATGAGTACAGGCTCAAGTTATTTTTTGGAGGAACAGTGCATTTGTATGCAAGAGTTTTGAAAGAATTGAATCCTTGTTTCTACAACATTTCACAATCAAAGGTTTTAATGAATCATTTCAGATTAATGCCAGACACTCAGATAGCGGTTTCGATGAAATTTCTTAATTATTGCTCTTAGTATGTTTAAAGACTAGAAGAAAATAAAAATTGGCCGCAAAACCAATGTAGCTACCCATCTGAGTTGTGCACAGAGCCACATCATTAGACTAGTAATACATGAGAGCGAATTCAACCTGTTCCGAGTAGAACTGTGAAACAGATTTAAGAAAAAATGAGCAAGTTCCTCGCATCTGTCAGAACAGGAGAGGAGATAGTCTGACTTGGTGATTATTGTAGACACACATGAATTAGAAACGGGAATATGTCTCGGCAAAACCGAAGAAAAATTTCCTCTCTCCTGTACTTATACTGCTGCCCAGTGCCCAACCATGATATCATGAACTCACACCATTTTTCACTAAACCTTGTCAAGCAATACACCAGGAGTTAGATTTTGCACAATTGATCAAGAAAGAGAAAAACATACGATCTGGAATTCACATTTTGTAAAATAAGATCACCGAAAGTTTTCATTCGCACTGATCCGCACAAAACAGAACGCAATACTTACGCATATTTTCCTGATATTTTCAATCATTACAAATTTTAACCTCACATTCCTAGCGAAACATAAACAAAAACAAAGACTATGAAACTTCAACAACGCGCTTCCTCCGATGTGCTCGAGGCCGCGGCCCGCGAGTATTCAAATCGACGGTCTTTTTCTCAAGGTTCGTTTAAGCAGGTTACTCCGAAAACACTGTAGTCTTTGTGACCAATTCGGGAAACCATGCTATTCAGTTGGGAATTTATTTCCCAAGTTGGTCAGAGTCCATTTTAGCAGGCCAGTCCGATCGCGCTGTCATTCGTTTATCCCTCCTGTAAGGCCGTCGTCAGTGGAACTTGAACAAATTGGGAAATTAACAACTCATATTTGAAAATCACGATTTCCCGATTTGGTCATAAAGACTACGGCGCTATCGGACCGACCAGTAAAATGGACCTTGCTTCCCCTCTTTTATATTTTTAAATTGGTATAGGTTAGCCGGCTGTTCTTAGGTCTCAAAATTCAACTCTGTTATCAGTTTGTTTTAAAGAATTTTTAATCTACGATGCCTGCCGAGCAGAGAGGACGGCAGAATTGATGGCAGAATTGAATTTGCCGACCTGAAGAATTGCCAGCAACCAATTTTCGTCGAATTTCGGCAATTAAATGCGGAGAAATGATTTATTTCGGCTTCATCTCATTGGCAGATGCAGGTGGAAGGGGCGAAGGGGGCGATCGCCCCCCCCCGTTCGATCCAAAAAGGGGGAAAAGAGGGGGAAGAAGGGGAAAGAAACAGCAAAAAAAGAAAAAGGGGGTGACCGGGGGCTGAAATCCCAAATTCGCCCCCCCCCCCGTTCGCGAAGGCTGGATCCGCCAATGCCTCATTTTATCGCCCAGAACGCGAAACTAGCAATTTTTGACGCACGTATTAAAAATTCATTTATTCAGAAACGAAAAGTTTCCCCCACATTTGCGGTTTGTACGGAACTGTAGACAATTTTTTAGAGAATACCACATCTCTTATAGAGTTAAAATTCGAAGGATTGGTTTTTTTCAGAATTTCTAAATTTTTGAACAATTTTGGGCTTAGCTATCAAAAAGTCGCAAATTGCAAGTTTTAGCGTTAGGATAATTCTGGACGCCGTGGGGGGGGGGGGGGCAAAGTTAAGCCGATTCGTTATTGCGCATGTATTCTTTGGCCCTCTGTTACGGCCCTATGGATCGACGGCCCGGGGAAAATTTAAGTTGGACCATTAGTGGTCACGTGATTATGATTATTGGTTATGGTGAACAATCCATTTTTATAAGGGGGCTTCAGCCCCAAGATTAATGGATTTTTTCTGATGCAAATGAGCCAAACATTCTAATGAGATGAATTCGTAGTTGCCGATTGCTGGATCCACCTATGGATTTTTTTTTTTTTTTTGAGGGGGGTGGGGGAAAAGAAAAAAGGGCAAGAAAGAAAGAGAATAAGCTTGAGCTGCAATGAAAATGAGGGGGAGGGGGTGTTTCCGCAACCAGAGAGCGGTGCGACGACGTTCGAATCAGCGTCAGCGCGATCCTTCTTTTTACGCCGGTGCCGCGGTGGCGCCAAGTCAAAAAACCCCCGGCTTTTTCTCCGCTCCACTGTTCGCAAGGTTTACACGCTAAAAGTACACATGTGTATATCATCCGCTTTGAAATTCTGCAGTCTTTCAATTAAAACTCCGGGATTTTTGATATCTGCTACAAAAAAAAAGTTATACAACAAACAAGGGGGGAGTAATTTTGTTTGTTTGTTTGCTTTCATTATTATATTATTATTATTTTTATTTTATTTTAATTTTTTATTTTTTTTCAAGATTAGGGCGGACATAAGCCTCGGGTCTATCGGAAATGTTGAAATTCGGATTGAGCGCTCTGAAAAGTAGACAGGGGGCTCGCAAAAGCAAAAGTAAGCCATTCACCGGGATCGACGGCCCGGGAAAAATCTAAGTTGCACCATTAGTTAGTGGTCATGTGATAATAGGAGCCCCGAGCCCCCTGTCTGCTTTTCAGAGCGCTCAATCCGAATTTCAACATTTCCGATAGACCCGAGGCTTATGTCCGCCCTAATCTTGAAAAAAAATAAAAAATAAAAATAAAATAAAAATAATAATAATATAATAATGAAAGCAAACAAACAAACAAAATTACTCCCCCCTTGTTTGTTGTATAACTTTTTTTTTGTAGCAGATATCAAAAATCCCGGAGTTTTAATTGAAAGACTGCAGAATTTCAAAGCGGATGATATACACATGTGTACTTTTAGCGTGTAAACCTTGCGAACAGTGGAGCGGAGAAAAAGCCGGGGGTTTTTTGACTTGGCGCCACCGCGGCACCGGCGTAAAAAGAAGGATCGCGCTGACGCTGATTCGAACGTCGTCGCACCGCTCTCTGGTTGCGGAAACACCCCCTCCCCCTCATTTTCATTGCAGCTCAAGCTTATTCTCTTTCTTTCTTGCCCTTTTTTCTTTTCTCCCACCCCCCTCAAAAAAAAAAAAAAATCCATAGGTGGATCCAGCAATCGGCAACTACGAATTCATCTCATTAGAATGTTTGGCTCATTTGCATCAGAAAAAATCCATTAATCTTGGGGCTGAAGCCCCCTTATAAAAATGGATTGTTCACCATAACCAATAATCATAATCACGTGACCACTAATGGTCCAACTTAAATTTTCCCCGGGCCGTCGATCCATAGGGCCGTAACAGAGGGCCAAAGAATACATGCGCAATAACGAATCGGCTTAACTTTGCCCCCCCCCCCCACGGCGTCCAGAATTATCCTAACGCTAAAACTTGCAATTTGCGACTTTTTGATAGCTAAGCCCAAAATTGTTCAAAAATTTAGAAATTCTGAAAAAAACCAATCCTTCGAATTTTAACTCTATAAGAGATGTGGTATTCTCTAAAAAATTGTCTACAGTTCCGTACAAACCGCAAATGTGGGGGAAACTTTTCGTTTCTGAATAAATGAATTTTTAATACGTGCGTCAAAAATTGCTAGTTTCGCGTTCTGGGCGATAAAATGAGGCATTGGCGGATCCAGCCTTCGCGAACGGGGGGGGGGCGAATTTGGGATTTCAGCCCCCGGTCACCCCCTTTTTCTTTTTTTGCTGTTTCTTTCCCCTTCTTCCCCCTCTTTTCCCCCTTTTTGGATCGAACGGGGGGGGGGGGCGATCGCCCCCTTCGCCCCTTCCACCTGCATCTGCCAATGAGATGAAGCCGAAATAAATCATTTCTCCGCATTTAATTGCCGAAATTCGACGAAAATTGGTTGCTGGCAATTCTTCAGGTCGGCAAATTCAATTCTGCCATCAATTCTGCCGTCCTCTCTGCTCGGCAGGCATCGTAGATTAAAAATTCTTTAAAACAAACTGATAGCAGAGTTGAATTTTGAGACCTAAGAACAGCCGGCTAACCTATACCAATTTAAAAATATAAAAGAGGGGAAGCAAGGTCCATTTTACTGGTCGGTCCGATAGCGCCGTAGTCTTTATGACCAAATCGGGAAATCGTGATTTTCAAATGTGAGTTGTTAATTTCCCAATTTGTTCAAGTTCCACTGACGACGGCCTTACAGGAGGGATAAACAAATGACAGCGCGATCGGACTGGCCTGCTAAAATGGACTCTGGGACCAAATAGTGTTACGGCTTGACGGTCCTCCGAAAGACGTTGGATGGTGCGCACGTAAGTATATTTGCGTGTAGTTTATACCCCCCGTAAGTGCTCACCGATCATCTGCGTGCGGGACCGTGAGGACGCAACACTATTTGGTCCCTGACCAACTTGGGAAATAAATTCCCAACTGAATAGCATGGTTTCCCGAATTGGTCACAAAGACTACAGTGTTTTCGGAGTAACCTGCTTAAACGGGAGGGTACTGATAACGTCGACACCCACAACGTCGACTCGCGACGTCGACAACCACAACGTCGACAAAAATTCGGTGTCGACGTTATGGGTGTCGACGTTCATAAATCGCGACACCGCTCTCGGAAATGAACATCGACACCCACAACGTCGACACGCGACGTCGACAACCATAACGTCGACAAAATTTCGGTGTCGACGTTATGGGTGTCGACGTTCATAAATCGCGACACCGCTCTCGGAAATGAACATCGACACCCACAACGTCGACACGCGACGTCGACAACCATAACGTCGACAAAATTTCGGTGTCGACGTTATGGGTGGCGATGATCATTTTTGAGCGCGGTGTCGCGATTTATGAACGTCGACACCCATTACGTCGACACCGAAATTTTGTCGACGTTATGGTTGTCGACGTTGCGTGTCGACGTTGTGGGTGTCGATGTTCATAAATCGCGACACCGCGCTCAAAAATGAACGTCGACACCCATAACGTCGACACAGCAAATTTCGACTTGGCAACGCCGCCGTCGCACAAGAGTGAAAACACAAAAAAGACAGGCTTGTTCGGAAATCACTGCATCGTCGAAGACCAAAGATGCGGCTCATCAAGGCTGCCATGCTTCTTGACCATACTGGCCAATTGAAGGCGCAACTTGCGCTGGGTTTGTTCGAAATCACTGCATCGTCGAAGACCAAAGATTACTAAGCCTAAGAGATATGGCACTTCCTATCTCCGCCGTGTTGAAAAACCGTTGGCCGGGCTCCGTAAAAAACGCCTGCAGTATGACCGTGATACAACGTGCAGTACGCTGGTGACCGTAAACATTGTCGTTATTCATGTTGTTGGAAATGAGGTTAGATTCTCTGTCGCATACAAATGTTTGTCATTAAGGTGAATCCTCAACGACCTGTAGTAAGATTCTCATCCGCTAGATAACGCCACTTTTGCATTTCTAGATAGTAAATGACGCCCTTTAATAACCAGATCGGTAAAAAAAAACATTAGTTCAAATGCTTCAATTAGAACTAGAAACATTTTATTCGAAAAATAAAGGAAAATATTGCATTATCTTGAATAGTAGATTCGGAAGTGCCAAGCGTCCAGTTTTCTGGACACCTGTATCTCCGAATCTAATCATGGGAAAAATCTGACATTTTTTTCCCTAATTCTACTTTAGCTCAAATTTCAATTTTCACCAATTTCGGTTCACATGAGAGCCTTATGCATTAATGGGTTAAATCCCCCCTCACGGAGATGTTTCTTCGCTACTCTCTTGCTACGCCAGTGTTGTCAGAGGTTTTCATCGAGTCTTATGACGCGTCACTTTTCGGACTGCATGATAGTTCAGGAAGAAAGATATTAAGATCAGACTCCTGTTTTTCTTAGTCATAGAGATT
Organism: Trialeurodes vaporariorum; assembly: GCA_011764245.1. Taxonomy (NCBI): domain Eukaryota; kingdom Metazoa; phylum Arthropoda; class Insecta; order Hemiptera; family Aleyrodidae; genus Trialeurodes; species Trialeurodes vaporariorum. Next base: position 46,657,520 of record VMOF01000024.1, on the reverse strand, counting down.
AAGAAGGGAAAAAAAGGAGCAGAGTGCGGAAACATATTTGCGAAGCAAGGAAGGACACTCATACGATCAGCAACAGAGAGTACGAAGAAATAGACTGCGCGATGACTCGCGACTGATGTGAGAGGAAATGTTCCTCGCAGCGCGCCCGTTCAAAACTCCCGCGCAAGAAATAAGGCTGGCTCACACGAGCTGACTCCCTCTGCAGACTCATCTCGCCGCGCCCGCGCCAGCCGCTGTCCGGAGTCAGCATAAGGTTTGCCCTTTATGATCTAACATTTGTTCGAATTTGATCGCTCTGTGTCTCTTGGACGCAACAATGCTTTGTAAGTCTCTCTACTTTTCCTTTTTATATCTCCTTCTTTTCAAATCAAAAAAGAAAAATGGAAAAAAGAAGATTTCATCGTGAGACTGAGATATTGTCGCCATAACCGTGCCGCACTATGGTCCAGGAGTCCGGTTTAGTAAGACATTAGTTTGCATTAAAATCGCCCAATATCTTGAAAACGGCTCATCTGACACCAAAATTGGTTATTACAAAAAGGAAGAACGTAAACCGTTTTAACTTTTTTGTAATAACCATTTTTGATGTCAGATGAGCCGTTACCAAGATATTGGGCGATTTCAATGCAAAGTAATGTCTTCGTAAATCGGACGTCTGGACCATAGTGTGCCGTGCCGGCGTGCCGTGCCGTAATTGAGCCGTTATCATTAACTGATCGGAATCGAAAATCGAAAAATACCCATGCGCATTCGGATGGGCTCACTTTGTAAATTTGAATCACTAAGGAAGGAAATGAACTTAGTTTTTTCCTGTATCCTTCCTTTTGTGGGTGCACTCTGATATTCACTATAGAGAAGTAAAGTACTGGGTGTCCCAGATCTACCGTACCAGACCTTTTTCTCGGCCGCTATTCGACATAGAAAGCTGAAAAGTAGCAGACGAATGTATTTTGACGAGGTAAATTCAAATTTTGGGGTTTCAAAGCCTCCCGACAATTTTTAGGGAGTTTTTGTGGGGATCGACCTCTTTTCGCAATTGAGGATTCCCGCTTTAACCCTTTCCAGCACGCATTTTGGAATTTGACTTTTTTGAGATTTTTTTAGACCGTTCAAAAGAGGACAATGTTCTAAGACTTTTGATGGGTCACACATGTTTTTGCAAAATGTCCATATTTAAATTCCATTGAAACCCATGTTACAGAAAATAGTACATATGTCGTAAAACCTTGCTGTAAAGGGTTAAAAGTGAAAAAAGTTCAAATATTGAGTCAGATTGGTACTCCTAATCCTGTATTACAATATGACTTTTGGTTTGTCAACTGAAAAGCATTTTGGGCTCCAAATTCCCCCTCAAAATAGCCCCCAAGCATAAAAAACCCAATTCGTGCAAAACTGATCGTAAAATCTCCGGAAAAATTCTAGAACAGGCGTATTTTGGGCCAGAAAGCTCAAATTTGACGACTAGACGCCGGGGGGGGGACGTGTCATCGCAATTTGGGCCTCTGATAGACCAAGATAAGACTTCATAGATTTGACGCAGCCGGCGAAAACGGATTGAAGATGAGTAAGCATCTTAATTGGTCCCACCAGACGTCTAACTTGGTATCCAGAGAGGGCGAGAGGAGAAGTGGGGGGGGCGAAAGTAGGGCTTGCTCCCCAGAAATATCGGATGAAGTAAAAACTGTCGTAAAAACGCCGAAAAAATTGCTATATAGCGGTTTACGAGGTCACAGCTCGTATGTCATGGTCTCATGACTCTCAGATACCCTTCGCGCCACTCTTAAAGGAGGAGAATGGGGCCCCGGGAGTTCCACGACAAAAAATTCTACAGCCCCATTTCTTGGTTTATCTTTTGGATTAGCATGACATTTTTTGCCTTGGCACCCCTACTTTTAGAGTGACGCAGCTAGGGCTCCAGGGAGTCCTGGGTTCATCAAATTCGCGTTTACTGACCCCGCGCAGACCGCTATATTTTCGGCGTTTTTTCGCCAATTTTTACTTCATCCGATGTTTCTGGGGAGCAGGACCTTCTTTGGGCACCTCTCCCTCCTATACTTCTCCTCTCGCTCTCTTTGGAGGCCAAGTTAGACGTCTGGTGGGACCAATGCAACTTACTCATATTCAATTCGTTTTCGCCGGTTGTGTCAAATCTATGAAGTCTTATCTTGGTCTTTCAGAGGTCCACATTGCGATGACACGTCCGTCGCCCGCCCCCCCCCCCCCACCGGCCCCGTTATCACTCTTAGAGTGACCGGGGGCTCCTGTAGTTATCAAATTTGAGTTGTTTGACCCACAATACGCCTGTTCTAGAATTTTTCCGGAGATTTTATGATCATTTTTGCATAATATGGTTTTTTATACTTGGGGGCTATTTTGAGGGGAGTTGGAGGCCCAAAAATGATTGTCAGTTGACGAACCAAATGATATTTTGTGTTTTAAGATTAGGAGTAGCACTTTGAATCAATTTTTGAACTTTTTTCGCTGCTGAAAGGGGGTCCTTCAATGCCTCCAATAATCGTTTGTGAATAACCACTCTGAGAACCTTCCTATAATGTCAGCGTAAAGAAAGAGAACAACTTAAAATGGTAATCTCCCATTTGTTAGTATCTCACGCCACCATCACTCTCGCGCAACTTATAAGCATTTAATGAGTTATGGAGTGAATTTCGTATGAGCTTTAGTGTTATCATCGTTATTTTCACCGGTTTTTTCCTGTAAATCGTTTCATTAGATCGCTTACAGCAAAATTGTGCGACAGCCTAGGGGCGCGGGGACTCGTTCAATCTGGCAACCGTGCTCTTTTGTCATTTAAGTCTATACAAAATTATCGATACCAGGTGAAACACAGCGCTTCACCAAAGAATCGAGTATTTTACGCAGTTTTAAATGGAGAAAATCCATTGTTGCCACATTGCACGAGCCGCATCTGCGCAACAGCCTCATTACAGTGCATGGTCCGGTGTAATTAAGCTTTTCAAGATCAACGAAATCTACTGGCGCAATAATCTCGGAGATAATACCGGTTATTAAAGGGCGTAATTTACTATCTAGAAATGCAAAAGTGGTGTTATCTAGCGGATGAGAATCTTACTACAGGTCGTTGAGGATTCACCTTAATGACAAACGTTTTTATGCGACAGAGAATCTAACCTCATTTCCAACAACATGAATAACGACAATGTTTACGGTCACCAGCGTACTGCACGTTGTATCACGGTCATTCTGCAGGCGTTTTTTACGGAGCCCGGCCAACGGTTTTTCAACACGGCGGAGATAGGAAGTGCCATATCTCTTAGGCTTACAAGGGGAACGTCCCAAGTGTCCGCCTCCGATTTTGATGAAATATAGCTCAAAATCTTCCTTGAGTGACGCTGATTAACACCCTGTATTTACTTTTTGCGAATGCGCCTTTAAAGTTGGAGAAAAAAAGTTCAAAGTTCGCAGCTGAACTGCCCGAAATTGTCGGAGCGTGGTAAGGGTAGAGAAATCAGTCTCGTATCGCATAGAGAGCCTGGAGTGTAGTGGCGAAGGTACTCGACTCGTAGTCAAGCGGACCCTGGTTCAAATCTCGGCCGATCCTACATATTTTTGCACATACTTTCCTCCCATTATCGAGTGTTTCTCGCCGTAATATTTCTTTGATAATCTTCTCAACATTATTTTTACGTTATTATCACGTATTCCCGTGAATAGAAAGTTCGTTTTAAGTACCTCGAAATCAAAAATTCGACGGCACTCGAGTGGGTGTTCGCGATAAATGTTACTGACAGAAAAATTAACATACGAATTATTTTAGAAAGGTTTTTCTCGGACCACCTTTGAAACTCGCATGCATTTGAAATAGCCTCCAAAAATAATTTAAAAAATGGAGAAAGTAATACAAAATTTAAAAATGATATCTTGCAAATCATAGTTATTTGAGAAGATGTTCCCTAATTCGCGATTCAAAGTTCCAAAATTATTCGTAAGTTTTAGAGGGTACTATTTTCAGTGTTTTTCTTGAGTAACATTTATCGCGAACACCCACTCGAGTGCCGTCGAATTTTTGATTTCAAGGTACTTAAAACGAACTTTCTATTCACGGGAATACGTGAAAATAACGTAAAAATAATGTTGAGAAGATTATTAAAGAAATATTACGGCGAGAAACACTCGATAATGGGAGGAAAGTATGTGCAAACATATGTAGGATCGGCCGAGATTTGAACCAGGGTCCGCTCTACTGCGAGTCGAGTGCCTTCACCACTACACTCCAGGTTTTCTATGAGAGTCAAGAAAGATTTCTCTACCCTTAGCACGCTCCGACGATTTCGGGCAGTTCAGCTGCGAACTTTGAACTTTTTTTTCTCCAACTTTAAAGGCGCATTCGCAAAAAGTAAATACAGGGTGTTAATCAGCGTCACTCAAGGAAGATTTTGAGCTATATTTCATCAAAATCGGCGGCGGACACTTGGGACGTTCCCCTTGTTAGTAATCTTTGGTCTTCGACGATGCAGTGATTTCGAACAAACCCAGCGCAAGTTGCGCCTTCTTCAATTGGCCAGTATGGTCAAGAAGCATGGCAGCCTTGATGAGCCGCATCTTTGGTCTTCGACGATGCAGTGATTTCCGAACAAGCCTGTCTTTTTTGTGTTTTCACTCTTGTGCGACGGCGGCGTTGCCAAGTCGAAATTTGCTGTGTCGACGTTATGGGTGTCGACGTTCATTTTTGAGCGCGGTGTCGCGATTTATGAACATCGACACCCACAACGTCGACACGCAACGTCGACAACCATAACGTCGACAAAATTTCGGTGTCGACGTAATGGGTGTCGACGTTCATAAATCGCGACACCGCGCTCAAAAATGATCATCGCCACCCATAACGTCGACACCGAAATTTTGTCGACGTTATGGTTGTCGACGTCGCGTGTCGACGTTGTGGGTGTCGATGTTCATTTCCGAGAGCGGTGTCGCGATTTATGAACGTCGACACCCATAACGTCGACACCGAAATTTTGTCGACGTTATGGTTGTCGACGTCGCGTGTCGACGTTGTGGGTGTCGATGTTCATTTCCGAGAGCGGTGTCGCGATTTATGAACGTCGACACCCATAACGTCGACACCGAATTTTTGTCGACGTTGTGGTTGTCGACGTCGCGAGTCGACGTTGTGGGTGTCGACGTTATCAGTACCCTCCGCTTAAACGAACCTTGAGAAAAAGACCGTCGATTTGAATACTCGCGGGCCGCGGCCTCGAGCACATCGGAGGAAGCGCGTTGTTGAAGTTTCATAGTCTTTGTTTTTGTTTATGTTTCGCTAGGAATGTGAGGTTAAAATTTGTAATGATTGAAAATATCAGGAAAATATGCGTAAGTATTGCGTTCTGTTTTGTGCGGATCAGTGCGAATGAAAACTTTCGGTGATCTTATTTTACAAAATGTGAATTCCAGATCGTATGTTTTTCTCTTTCTTGATCAATTGTGCAAAATCTAACTCCTGGTGTATTGCTTGACAAGGTTTAGTGAAAAATGGTGTGAGTTCATGATATCATGGTTGGGCACTGGGCAGCAGTATAAGTACAGGAGAGAGGAAATTTTTCTTCGGTTTTGCCGAGACATATTCCCGTTTCTAATTCATGTGTGTCTACAATAATCACCAAGTCAGACTATCTCCTCTCCTGTTCTGACAGATGCGAGGAACTTGCTCATTTTTTCTTAAATCTGTTTCACAGTTCTACTCGGAACAGGTTGAATTCGCTCTCATGTATTACTAGTCTAATGATGTGGCTCTGTGCACAACTCAGATGGGTAGCTACATTGGTTTTGCGGCCAATTTTTATTTTCTTCTAGTCTTTAAACATACTAAGAGCAATAATTAAGAAATTTCATCGAAACCGCTATCTGAGTGTCTGGCATTAATCTGAAATGATTCATTAAAACCTTTGATTGTGAAATGTTGTAGAAACAAGGATTCAATTCTTTCAAAACTCTTGCATACAAATGCACTGTTCCTCCAAAAAATAACTTGAGCCTGTACTCATTTAGAAAAGGGCTGAGAGTACTTGGCTCTCTTCTCAAAAGTTATGGATGTTCCGCGCAGCACAGCTGAGAATCTACTGTTCGGTTTTTAAGATTTCCTCGGTAATCATGGGAGTGATTATTCCTTCTTAGATTATTCTGTCCTGTGATGCTTGCTCACAGCACAAACAGTTGCATTTTCTCCTAGGCACGATGCTTTCATCGTAGTATTTTAAAATACGATTGTGGCATATATGCTCTGATGATATGCAATAAAAGTTCTCTTGGAGATTCTTCAACAGCTGACATTCCTGAAAGCTAGAAGGATCATTCACTGTCCACCCTGTTTTTCTCGAGGTAACTATCCTTTTATTATTATTTATGATTGTGCGAGTGTTGCCTTAGTTGATAGAAAAACCTCTGATATTTCATCTGATCCATTGCAAAATCAACTCATTTTGTCAGTAGATCTGGCAACAGTGGACTATACAAAAATCACTTGTGAGAATGGGAAGAGTTTCTAAGAAACAGGTATTGAGGGACTCAGGTACAGTCCCAGCACAGACTGCCTGGAGAGTGTGGATCATTTGCACCAAGGTTTGCATGTGGATGGTGCATATCATCCACGGTGCATAAGATCCACACTCCCAAGTTAACTTTGAATTTCAATCTATCAATTAATATTTTTGGAATAATGAGATGGCTATCCTTTAGAAATATTCCTGAGGGATAGGATTGTTTTTTTGATTTAATGGAATTTCAAGAAAGTGTGGATGTTATGCACCGTGGATCATTTGCACCAAGGGTCGTGTGTGGATGGTGCATATCATCCACGGTGCATAGCATCCACACACTTAAGTTAACTTTGAATTTCAAACTATCAATTAATACTTTTGGAATAATACAATGGCTATCCTTTAGAAATATTCCTGAGGGATAGGATTGTTTATTGATTTAATGGAATTTCAAGAAAGAGTGGATTTTATGCACTGTGGATCATTTGCACCAAGGGTCGTGTGTGGATGGTGCATATCATCCACGGTGCATAGCATCCACACACTTAAGTTAACTTTGAATTTCAAACTATCAATTAATACTTTTGGAATAATACAATGGCTATCCTTTAGAAATATTCCTGAGGGATAGGATTGTTTATTGATTTAATGGAATTTCAAGAAAGTGTGGATTTTATGCACTGTGGATCATTTGCACCAAGGGTTGTGTGTGGATGGTGCATATCATCCACGGTGCATAACATCCACACTCTTAAGTCAACTTTAAAGGTACTCTTAATTCATTAATTTTTTTCCTCAAAGTAGAATACTGATTACTCATGAAAAGTTGACTCTCAGTTCAAGCTTTGGGCTCAAGTTCAGTTTGTGGACCAAATGCACCGTGGATGATATGCACCATCCACACACAACCCTTGGTGCAAATGATCCACGGTGCGTGGACTCCACGCACCATCCACAAAGCCTTGTTTTTCAAATGGTGCGTGGACTCCACGCACCGTGGATCATTTGCACCAAGGTTGGCGTGTGGATGGTGCATAACATCCACGGTGCGTGGAGTCCACGCACCAATTTTTTTCCATTAAAAAAGTATTGCTTTGAGTTGGTGCGTGGAGTCCACACAGTGTGGATGTTATGCACCAATATTGTGGACTGTAAAATATAAGAAAATTTTTGGTGCGTGGAGTCCACGCACCGTGGACCTTTTGCACCAGTCCACACATGAGGTTGGTGCGTGGAGTCCACGCACCGTGGACCATTTGCACCGTAACCCACGTAAACCACTCCTAAAGTCACATGGGAACGTAGATAACTATTCGTACGCACCTGTACTGTTTTAGTCTATCTTTAAAAATGAAGGCGCATAATAAAAGTAAGACTTATCGGTCAAAGTTTCGGATGGAGTGTGTGAATCAGATAACGTTAGTTGTGAGTTGGAAAGTAGTTATAGTTAACTATTTGTACGTGCCTGCACCGTTTTAGTCTATCTTAAAAAATGAAGGCGCACCCATAAAAGTAAGACACGATTTTCCCTCGTCTACAACTAACCGAAAGATTAAAATGTCAAAAAAACAAAGAAAATCCCTATGGGGAATGTTACAAGCAACATATCTGTAAAATTCGGGTATGTATATGGATGAAAAATTTTGCTATGCATAATTTTTTCTACGTCGAGACAATAAAGGGATGAATTATAAGCCTATAAGGGTGGGGGGGGGGGAACCTATAAGCGGACTCCAGTCCATCCAAGTCGCAAACGCAGAGTACCGCTGGCGAGTGTGAGTTGAGTATAGGTATCGTAAAAGCCGCCTCACCGAGATGATGCAGTTTAGTGTGGTGGGCGAAAGTTTTCAAAGTGACTGACTTTCAAAAATTAAAATACGAGGTGTTTAATGCTCATTGCTCAGCCCTCCCCCATTTCTCAGCAGTTTTATTTCAATTTCGTGCTCTCACTGACTCTCTCTCGCTCCTCTTGCCCATCGACCCAATCCCCCCTCTTCCCCCCTCCTCTCGACCTCTCTCGTCCCCTACTTTCGAGCCCCCCGAAAAATGGCGATTGCCACTCTAGCTTTTTCCGCTTTGCGCTCAAGCGCACTCTTTTTCCTCGTTAAGCTCAAGACCCGGGCGAAAAAAAAAAGAAAGAAAAAAAAAAAAAAAAAAGAAGCAAGAGTAGAAAAAAAGGAGAGTGTTTGGAGAGCGAGAAACAAACAAAAAGGATAGTTCTCAGAGAGTATCAGGCGAGCAACGGAGCGTGGTAGAGCTCTGCCTGTGTAGTAGCAGCAGGAAGAAAGATATAAAAGGAGAGGAGTGCGCCATAGGAGCGAAGGGAGGAGAGTGGGAGAAGGACGAAAAGTTTTCGGAATCAAGGAGCAAAGGAAAGGTAGCTTTTTTTTTCTTTTTCTTTTTTTTCTCAATGATTTTTATCCTACTCAGTCAAATTTATTCAATACTGGCTGGCATCGTTGCAGAATGCAGACATTCACCTAACAACAGCAAGCATTGAGAGTACTGTACAGCACGGACGGCGCGGCGTTTTCACAAGCAGAGCGTCTTCAAATTAAAGCCAATTGAGAGAGAGATAGAGAGAGAGAGGGAAAGAGAGAGAGAGTGAGTGAGTGTGAGAGAGAGAGAGAAAGAGAGAGAGATGGGGGAAAGAGAGAGACAGAGAGAGAGAGAGAGAGAGAGAGAGAGAGAGAGAGAGAGAGAGAGAGAGAGAGAGAGAGAGTGAGAGGGTGTGTGACAGCGAAAGAGAGGGGGGAGAGCGTCGGCAACAAAGAGATGCTTGTCCAAACAACGAGTCCGAACTGCCCTAAAAACAGGTGAGCGGCGGTGGTGAATGTACCATCGCGACTCGCGAATGCGCGATGAATAAAAACCTACAGCGTTGCCATTTTGCCGCGACCGCTGCGGATTAGACACGCTCACTCTAAAACGCTTACCACTCGCGCTTTCAAGTTCTCTGGCCTCTCTAGCTCGCTTTGCGCTCGCGCGCATCCACAAACACACACACACGCACACACACCACACCAAAGTGCAGCCCTCAAACTTATTTTTAGCTAATTAAAGTATCCTCTCTCATTCTGACTCCTCCCCTCCTCCCTCTCACCTCCCTCCCTCTCTCCCCCTCTCTCTCTCTTTCATCCTACTTGCTGTTTCTTCCCGGCCTGTCCTCTCTTGACTCTTTTGTCAGACGGGATAGAGGCGATTCTCCGACTTTTACGTCATAAGTACACGCTTGACATAACCCTATTTTATAATGTGTTTAGCCACGAGTTCTTCGGTTCCGGTATCCTCCAGTCTTACAGCTTTGTGGACATGGCATGGGTGGAAACTGTGAAAGCACAAAACATGTCCGGATTTCACTAAAGAAATTGCGGTCGCTGTAATTTCTTTCTTTTTAAGCATACCCTACAGCGTGTAAAAACTATTATTCTCATCAGCGATGAATTCTACTGAAGGTCCGCTTTCACTCATCCAAGTTACGTAAGAGTTTACCACTATGTCACGGATTCGGCTTTGATTTACTATACCTGTTTGGATTTATGATAAAATAAGGAATAAAAAGAAAACAACAAACAAAAAACGACAAAGCAAAAAAACAAACGAAAAAGCATTTTTTTAAAAATTTTATTGCTGAACACTTTTTTTTTTCGACGAGTCAAATTTTCAAAATTCTCTGTAATTCGCTCGCCGCGCTTTTTGTTAAACGTGCATCGTGCAGTGGCGTAGCGTGCAATTCGGCAACGTTGTAATTTTTCAGTTTAAACCCATGAAAAAGATCGAGCTATTGGGTGTTCGGTGAACACCTTCGCATTCGACCTTTTATATTGATTTGAATGGACACAGTATAACGTTGCAAAATTGCACGTTACGCCACTGGTATTGTGAGAAGGGTCACTCATAGAAGGAGGAGGGCAAATAGTGCAATTTGCCTCAGTTACCTGCCCTCTATTAGAATTTAATGTAATTAGTTTATGATTGTGGGAAAGGATGCAGACAGATCCACGGGTTTTCTACACACCGCAAGGTCTAACAATTTTTCGAGAGAGAATGTAATAGACTGTTATACTGTCATCACAGCAGTCTCTTTAACATTGCATACAATTCCAAGAATCGCTTCTCACTATGATTTAAAAATAGATTAAAACTAATGAACACGTCCTTAAGAATTAATGATGTCACATATACTGCAGTTATAAGTTTGCAGTAAAGCACGATTCATCACTCTATGGAGCGTTCATTCCAATTCACTTGAACTCATCTCATGGGTGGATGCAGGGATTTGTCTTTCTCTCTCTCTCTCTCTGATGGTCATTTGAACACATGTGTTAGAAAAGGATAGCTCAAGGGACCATCACGTGACTTTAGCCCTTTTCTCTGTCTTTTTCTAACGCACACGTTCAAATGTAAGAGGAGAGAGAAAGACAAATTCCTGTAGCAGCCCATGCTTGAACCAAGGATGAAGTTATAGTCTGACGGTGTTGCAAACTGTCCTTCAAAATTAAAGAGATATAGTTGGTATTAGAACAAACCATTTAAACACGGTCTCATAGTTCGACGGCAAACTGCGATATAGTAGTACTGTTCTAAATATCAGTGTTAGGCTCCAAGGAGACTATGACACCTATAATTCTGTTATTGTTGCTGTATTTTCAAATTGTCAGCTACATATATGAATAAATATGTGACGGCTCAGGAATAACATTCTAAATAATTGAACTCCATCACATGTCCTGTTTGCAGTGAAGGCAAGTCGAGTTTCAAGTTACATTTTTCCTCATTCATCAAAGAGCATAAAATATTCTTTGCTCTATAGCTACAGGTAGATAATTTTTCAGACGGGGGCAGAAAGAGATGACCCTTTTTTCTGAGATAGGGAAGTTCCTTTTTTTTTTATCTTCTCTTCGCTTCTTCCTTCAATTATTTTATCCTTGATTACTTATGCTTATCCAGTTAATTACATTTACTTTTTTTCTATTCCTTACTTTTTTAGGATATATCTCTCACCAAGGGGCGTGTAGCTAGAAAATTTTTCTAGGGGGGCAAGTTTGGAAACCCCTCGAGGGGGGTCCTCCCTCGGGAAATTTTACCAATTTAGCCGCCTAAGACGTGATTTCAGGCTATCTCAACCTCGTAATTGATAAGAAGATAAACACGCGCGCAAAAAGTAATTTAATGTTCCTTTTCCATAAATAAAACGATCTAATTATAGAAAAAACTAACCCTACAGTTTCATTTTTTGGTACTCGTGAATGCAAATAATAATAAAATCGTAGAATAAAATAATGAAAAAAAGGAAAATAAGGACCTTCTGAACGGATTCTCTTCTCGATGTTTCCCGTTCAAGCACCAAAAGTTTTTCTGGGGGGGGGGGCTGCACCCCTGGCCCCATTGTAGCTACTGTCCCCCATATATCTCACCTAACGGCACATTTGAGGAACTTATTCGTTTTTTTTTGTTCATTCTAAGTGCATGTGTTAGAAGAGAAAAGGTAGAAGCTAAAATCATATGTGTTACCTTTTATTTCTATCCTTATCTAGTTCATTCATTTTGATTGACAAAGTGAGAGAGAAAGAGAGAAAGGCATGTCCCTAGCTGCGCCACTGCACCATCTGTTTTGACTGCAAACTCATTCGGGGGAAAAAACACACCGCCTTGTTTAAAAAGTGGACGGCTTCAATAGTGGTAATCCTACGGTATCTTTTTCTATACCTCTTTGGCGAGGGATTGCAGAGAAGACAAAAGAGAAAATTTTAACCCTTTATCGGTCGCTGGTTTGTTCTAAATTAGACTATAAAGTTCGTTTATCTAAGGCTCTGCAAGTCTGCAAACCTCTCTAATTTACTAAAACTTCCAGAGTTGCAGCTCACAAACTTGTAGGACTTGTAGGAACGAATTTTCACACATTATTCTTCAACTTCACTCTGCAAGAAATTTTCCGAGGAGGGAGAGATTCAGAATCTGAAAGTAGTTCGGTTAAAGAAGGTTCAGGGTCACAAATTTTTCAAGAGTCCCCAGAAAACTCGGATTACCTTACTTTAGGGAAAATTTCGATTGGAGGGGGGGGGGTGTCCATGGGTTCTGGACTTAGCTAATAGCTATGTCACTGCTCTTTTTAGGTCGGTCTTCTCTCTTATTCGTTTTCTACTGTTTTTTCTTCTCATCCTTTTTAATTAAAGAAACGTGCGACTGCTCATGGGCGAATACAGGAATTTGTTCGTCTTTCTTTCCTCTCATCATTTGAATATTTTCGTTGACAAAGGACGGAGATAGGGGCTAAAATCACCTGATGGTCCACTGTGCTATCCTTTTCTAACACATGTGCTCAAATGACTGGAGAGAGAGAAAGAGACAGAGAGAGAGAGAGAGAGAGAAAGAGACAGAGAGAGAGAAAGACAGAGAGAGAGAGAGAGAGAGAGAGAGAGAGAGAGAGAGAGAGAGAGAGAGAGAGAGAGAGAGAGAGAGAGAGAGAAGGATAGAGAGAGAGAAAGAGTGAAAAAGAGAGAGTGAGCGAGCGAGTGAGGAATAAGAAAGAGAAAGAGAGAGAGAGAGAGAGAGAGAGAGAGAGAGAGAGAGAGAGAGAGAAAGAGAGAGAGAGAGAGAGTGATTGAGAGTGAGAGTGAGAGGGAGAGAGTGAGAGGGAGAGAGGGAGAGAGTGAGAGGGAGAGAGGGAGAGAGGGAGAGAGAGAGAGAGAGAGAGAGAGAAAGACAAAATTATGCATCCGTCCTTGCAACTGCTCTCACGCTCCTCTTCTGGTGCTTAATTTTTCTCCTTCCTGGAATACGCTCAAATACATGCACTATATATATATTATTCTGATGCATAGAAAATGAGTCGAGAAAGTCTTATTACTCGGACCTGGCATTCCCAATAGTAAATCCAAGCCCCCATTTCCATCAAACACTTGCAAATTTCTCCGGCATTTGGCGGCGCATCATCGAAGACGAGGCTCGGTTCGGGTGGAATGAAGTGAGCGAGTGAGATTGGACGGAATTGACCTATGGTATGGATAGACTAACATACTTATAAATTGGAACAGACTATGAGCTCAGCGGAGCTGGTCTCAAGTTGAGCATTGAACAGAGCTGAAAATTGAGCCTGTAAACTTAGACAGGCGGGAAGTATTTATAAATAGACAAGGGAGCTTTCCGTCTTGCTCTCCGAGTTCTCTTGAGTTTGAAGTTCATTTTGAGTAAACTTTCGATACTTAAGCCTATCCTTTGACCGGCATAGACGCTGAGCGGATACCGACGCGCTGCGTCTTGCGCATATGCCCATTTCATCGCCTTTCCATTTTCTAGCGCGATTTTCCGCCGAAAGTCTTGTGTCGCCCAGTGGATCGATACATGATACTTTTCGGACATAAATACATATAATGAGCAAACCAAGGAGCTATACATTTAGCAGAGTTTATGGCAGTCTAATAATTGGGTCACATGCGTAACCACTGATGGAGGATTTTTAGGTTAGGCTTAAGGTGTAATTTTGTCCATTTATTCCCATATGTATTTTGATGACGCACAGTGGATCAAACAGTGGCGTAACATGTGATTTGGTAATGTTGCAGTTCGTCCATTTAAACCCATGAAAAATATCGAACTATTGGGTGTGCAATGAACACCTTCGCATTCGATCTATTTCATGGGTTTAAATGGACACGATCCAATGTTGCCAAATTGCACGCTACACCACTGAGAACAAATGATGTTTCAGCCAGTCTCTGTTCGTTGCATCAAAATAAAGGGGACTAAATAGAAAAAATGACAGCTCAAACCTAACCTAAAAATCCACCATGGTGGTTACGCAGATTACCCTTTGCACTGCAATTCTATAAATGTATAGCTCGTTAGAGCAAACATCCAGATTGAAAACAATAAATAGGAAAATAACAATAAAATTAATTAAACTACCAAAATTCGCAGCTTACATTGAGTCATATCATGCGCATATGGTTTTATTGTACGAAAATATCAACACTTGAACTTTTCGGAAGTGAAAAAAAAAAAAAAAAAATCATGTCCGAGAAAATTCATGCTTCGAACTGATGTGTGTCAGTCCACTCGAGAAAAAGTTTTCCTACCGTAAATTAACTTTTCATCACATATTAAATACTCCTGTGCACTGACTTCTGTCGAGTAGCCAAGCAAGGATGAATTTCTTCCCGAGCTCAGGTTTTGTAACTCTTGTGTGTACACAAAGGGGGGGGGGGGAGGGTGTATTCTCACCCCAGGCCAGTTTTCAAAGGTGACAAACTGACATTTTAACAAATCGCTTCAAGCTTCCATGTTTTTGTATGTATGAGGGTATTTACACACATGAGCTTTGTACAAAAAAATCGAAAATTTTCATCAAATTTTCCCGAATTTATAGGCAAGAAAGTCGATGGGTTGAAAATTGAAATGGGGCCTTTACACCGACAAATATTTTTAATTATTATTGGCTACATTCAAAGCATCAACAATATTAGATTACGTTAAAGGGAGCCTCATCGGAAGAAAGGTACAGAGAGATTGTTTACTATGCAAACATTTGAACTGCATGGAGAATCTATCGGTGTGTGTTGACCTAAAATTTTCAGAAATACACCCTCTGTGGAACAAATTTGAAGGAAACTTTATCACAAAAAATCGAACAAATACTATAAATGCATCATCTGTATATTTTTTTGGTTAAAACCGAGTATAAAGGAATATTCTAATAAAATTAAAGAATAATAATAACAATGAAAAAAAACCCATTCAATATTCAGAAACGGACGAGACAAGCATCGTATAACGAAATGCGCTCATTGCAACATGAAACATTTAAATAGCACTTATACGAAAATCCATATTTTCGCAATTTATAGTATAAACAAAGCACCTATTTATTTTATTTCTGAAATTTACTCACCGCGATCTTGAATTTTCAAAAGAAAGGAGGGAAAGACTGCGGGTCAATTGAATTGCGTAATTTAAGATATATTCATGCTTTGAGAACAACTTTTCTACTCTCGATACAATCTCAGGGAAAGGCAAAGCATTTCGTTTACCATAATAATTACCATAGCATTCAGCCCGGCAAAATGCACAAATACTCTTAAAAGCGCCAGGAATAAATGAAGTTGCTACAAGATACTGTTTCTACACGACGGTACCGTTTTTGCATAAACTGTAAATTGAAGGCGCACTGACGATGCCATTTAATGAGTCACAGTTTTGGAGGACTCAGCGTCCCTCGCATATATCTTTGCTTTTTGGATGGAGGTTCGTGCGGGTGCATTCAACTCTTTGTACCTTCGCATTGAATCGATGCAACTGGATGGGATGTGAATGAATAATTTGCTTTATTCAGAGATAAATACTTTTCTTTCACTGCAGGGATCACTCAACTATAAAGAATATTGTGTGCACTTAAGCAATTTTACTCAAAGCGAAAATGATTTTGAAAATTTAGATCTTATTATATCACAGCTTTGTTTAGCGTGAGTTCGGGTCAAAATATTTCGAGATCTTCGGAGAATATCGATGCATCGTTCCACTTCAAACATGATGAATTTAACCATGATCTTTAAAGAAACACTCATGCATAATTCAACAATTGATTAAAAAATATCTTCAGCGGACTCTAATTATTTTATTTTTCTATATTAAGATTTCACGCAAATGTATGAATAATACTTTCACTTTGTTTTTCCTTTAAAATGTATTCTTATTCATCTTCTTTATTGTTGGCAGGACAAAATATGGCTCTGAACTGCGGCAACAGAGGAAGTTACATTCACCCCAGAATGCACTGGTGTTGACCGTTATGATACCCAGTGTCTGGGTATCTTTTCAAACATGAAAACGTCGGTAATAGCCACACTCAACTTGCTAATGATAGGACTTATACTGCCATGTAAGTATTCAAAGCAGAATTTCAACCACGAAACGTATAGTAATTGCATGTGTATTTTGCAAGATTGATTTTTTATTTACTTTCAGCCAAAAAAGTAATGATTGCAAATATAGTCTTACAAAGATACTCACTAATAGACCTCAATTACCTGCGCCTGAAATATTACCGTTTTGCGAAGCAAATGTTTGAAGCAACCGAGAGCAAGTTTTTAGCACTTTGGCTCTTTTAGAGTTTAATGCTATATATATAGCATGGTATACATATACATATACTAATGATTATAAACTTGCACTTTTCAAGTAAGGAAGCTCATCATTAGCTTTGATGATAAAAGTCATCTTCTCGAAATTCGAGGTTTACGAGCTTGGTGGGAGCTTTCGCTTCCCCCTCCGATATAAGCTTCTGCGGCGTGATCAAGAATGAAAGGATCTAATCACGGGAGAAATATTAACATTCTCATTAAGGAGTTAGCGGGGCGGAGAGAAAATTGCGGGATTGCTCCGTCGACGCCCAGTGGGACGCGCTAACTCAAAACTCGAGACAAGGAAACTAATATCAAATCCAACGAGCTTTAGCAGTCAACAAGCTGTAGCGATTGAGAGGATTTGTGGGGCGTGATATTGAAACTTCATGATGGAAATCTCTTATGGACATTTTCACACAGGCTCGGTTTGTTTGCTTCACTTTTCATAACCTTTTAATTTAAAAAGAAAAAAGAAAAAAAAGTGTGTCAAATACATTTAAAATTGGTTGAAAATGAAAATGCAAGTGTTTTAGAGTGACTATCTAGACACAGAAATCGATATACCCAACTATTTCTTCGAGAATTTGCATTTTTTACGACCACGGAAAAAAAAACTACGGTAAAAATAACCATACGGATATCTGATTTTGGCACCTGCTAGATGTTATGGTAATGTTAACCAGAAATATACTATGTTTTGACTAGGTACTAGGTGATGTTACCTGATTGCATGTCGAATTTACTCAAAGTATCGGTAAATGTACCATACTTCTGGTCAAGTTTACCATAACATCTAGCAGGTGCCAAAATCAGGTATCCGTATGGTTATTTTCACTAATCTTTTTTTTCCGTGACAAAGAAACGGACACATGACAGGAACAAGCCAGATTTTCACACTTGGATAGTTGTATTGGAATCCTCCTGAGTCTAGATAGCCACAATAAAACACTTGCACTTTTGTTTAACACCAATAGAGCTGTTGCAAACTTTTGCCACAGGCTAATTAGGAGTTCATTAAGGGGCAAAGCCCTGTAGAAATAACGATTAGTGCATTAAAAAATCACGAAATCCACTACCAAACTCATACGATGCTTTCGAACGCGAGACCATAATGGCGGCCGTTGCCGCCCAAATCTTATGGGAATTGTATGCTTCTTCTTCTTCTTCTTGTGTGGTGTTGCGGGAACACCTCGAGTAGATGGAGCTGATTGAGAAACCATTTTGTGAGTTCAGGAGTGGATTTTGTGATTTTTTGGGGCACCAATATTTATTTTTACAGGGTTTTACCGTAAAACCCTGTAAAAATTTACCCCATATTCAATATTAATAAGCCTGTAGCAAAAGTTTGCAACAGTTCCATTTCCCCTTGATGAATTACAATTTATGATTCAAGGTTCAAAAATATGAGGCAATTAAACAAACCAGCGGGCCGATCATTTACTTTATCGTTAAACCGATCGTTATAACTGTCTACGAGTGATGCTATTGGTCGAATATTGTAAAACTTAGCCGTTGCTATGGTAACCATCGTTATAGTGTCCATTTTTCAAAGGTAACTCACGAATAGCCTTTATAAAACGAGACTCTTAACGATGGTTACCATAGCAACAACCAAGTTTTACAATTTTCGACCAATAGCATCACTCGTAGACAGTTTTAACGATCGGTTTAACGATAAAGTAAATGATCGGCCCGCAGAATCAGATCGCTCATGCTGCTTTACGTTGGGATAGTCCCTATAACATGAATGAGCCCTCCTACTGCTATAGCTCGTTGATTAAAGCCAACCTAAACCGAATCTAACCCAACTTAATCTAATCGAACCTGACCTCACCTATGTCTATAACCTCGTCTATAACCAGACTGAACCTAAAACATCAAATGAAATAAACTATAATATTTATTTCACCGACCTCGAACGTCAGTTGAAAATCACTCATTCGATCGTACAAAAAACTTTGACTGGCACTTTTCATATATTTAAATGAATATACGCACCTTGTTAAGTCCGATGTTTACGATTGTCGTTTCATTTAATCAAATCTACAGCTATTTTGGCTGTTTCAGCCATCATCATCAGGTTCTGAAAATTAATTTAAAAAATAATAAATGAAAACAGAAGGAAAACACAATACATTTTAGGAACTAAGGTTTAGAAGTTTCGCCGGTAATGTTTCCGATGAGATTCATTTATCATGTCACATAACATGTCACCTCTTGATCAAGGGAAACCAAATCTAAAGCTTTTCATAAATGTGAAAATGGGTCTGTTGCAAACTTTTGCTACAGTGATATGAAGTGTTGGTTTTGATGTAAACTCGCGTGAAAATTCCATTGGTGGCATCAACAAGTCATGATATGCAATAATAAACGCACAAGAGAAGTTTACCTGAAATTAAAGATGGCGGTAAAAGAGCAAGTCAACTTGTATACATGCTCCATGAACATCAAATATGACCAAAGCCAACAACCTCACAGCAACAAACATTTCTAGTTTGTTTAGGTTGTAAAGTCAGTGTTTACATTCTAGCGTGCGTTACGGTGTCAGCCATCTTTGACGTTCATGGTGCATGCATACAGATTGACTCGCTATCTTTTACCACCATCTTGGATGTCAGCTGAATGTCTCTTGTGAGTTTAATACACTGCATTTCATGATTTTCTGATGCCGCCAATTAATATTTCACGCAACTTTATATCAGAATTAACACTCCACATAGCTAAAGCAAAAGATTACAACAGACTCATTGAAACAAATTTCCTTGTCGGACAAAGCTTATTACATTTTTTCACCATTGTCTTCTGAGCACAGCGGTTAGGTTACAGCAGTCGATAAAGGAAGTGCGCTGTTTGTTGCAGTGGCGCTCCGCTGGGAGTATGGATCAAGTTGCGGGGTTTATGGTCCCTTTCATACATGAAATATGTTTCCTCTAATTTTTCCTCAAGTTTTTTTCCCCCTTTAGGAATCTGGTTTCTCAGAAAACTTACTGTTATTCATCAAGACCTCACTTAATATTCTTCTCTGTCAGATGTGTAGCTTGAAATTCGGCAACGTTTCATTTTGTGCATTTAAACCCATGAAAAAAATCGAACTATATTTGGTGTTCGGTAAACACCTTCACATTCGACCTTTTACATGGGTTTAAATGGACACAGTACAACGTTGCCGAATTGCACGCTACGCCACTGTCCCTTGTTCACTTACAAAAAAACAGCTCAATTATTTTAGAACTGAATTCAAAAAGGTGTGTTCAAAAAGATCGTCTATTATTTTACCACACAATGATTTGACCAGAGCTGCCGTTTTGCGTATATATTATGGAATTTTTCAATTCACCGATGATTCCACCGGTTGAGGAAAGCTCACTCAGTTCAGTTCAGTTTATGACTATTAAAGCACGAAATGACTCTGATCTGTAATCTTCTCTCAGCCGGTGGAGTCATCACTAACTTTAAAAACCTTCCGCGGATATTTTAATAATTTAACGGCGATTCCACCGATTGAGGAAAGATTACAGATCAGAGTATTTTTGAGCATTATAGTCATGATACGAACTAAACTGTGCAATCTTTCCTCGACCGGTGGAATCATCGGGGAATTGGAAAATGCCGTTAAATATACGCGAAACTGCAGCTCTGAATTTCACACGAAATTTTAAAGAAAGAAAATTAGGGAGAGAAACGAAGTCTTGATCTATCCGAGAGGAAGTTGAAACCATTCGAATATGCTTTAGCAGTAAAATAAGTGGAAAAATCCGAGGCTAAAATAGGACCTGATGATATTGAGAAGCGAGACTTCGGATGGGTTAGTGGCCAGTAGCCCGGAAAATAAAGACTAGTAGAATTTACCATCTGCATAGTTGATTTTGGATTCTGCTATCAAGTATGGTAAATGTTACCATCATATGATAAATGCAACGTACCTTGTGGTAAATTAAGATAATTTGTCGGTACATTTCACCACAAGGTACATTGAATTTACCACATGGTGATAAAATCTACCATACTTGATAGCAGAATCCAAAATCAGCCATACAGATGGTAAATTCTACACGAGTCTTTTTTTCCGTTTTTAGTTCTTTTTGTTTTTCGGTCACCAACTTAGTCATTTCGGCTTTTTGTGCGCTGGTGACACGAGGGTGTGAAAATGTTGCGGTGCGGTGGTGAAGGAGTTTATCTCGAGAACGGATACGTTGTCGAAACTTCCTTTTCCTTGAGACGGAGCAAGGCGAGAGAGAAAGAGAGAGGGTAATCATATCGGGGGAGGAAGAGAAGGATAGAGAGAGAGAGAGAGAGAAGGATAGAGAGAGAGAGTGAGAGAGAAAAATAACGAAGAGGGGCGAGAGGCTCGATTTTTGTCCCGGAAATTTGTTCTTTAGTTTCCGATACGATCGAAAATATTTCTTGTTGACTCCACGCAGAGTGGGAAATGCGATATTTTTATTCTGAGGAGGGGGGAGGTGGGAGAGCGTCTCGAGATGTGTCGTTTACAAATACAGGAGAACGAATTACAGAAGAAGCGGCGAGAAAAACACCAACGCGTTTAAAAAGACGAGTCTGATAAATAAATGGAAAGATTGGCAAATATGAAATACGACATTTTAATCGAATCATTCCTCCACTAGTGAAAAAGGGGAGAGGTTCACCCTCCGTGAATTAGCTGATACGGATTCTGCGTTTAAAAAAGCTGATATCAGTGTTACTACGAGTTTATCAAACACTGATTGATTACTCACTATCGAATGGAGGTACGAGGAAGGGTGTCCCAGAAGTACCGAGCCAAACACTCTAACTTCTAAACGAAGCAAGTTCGCGATTTGATCTTGAATTTTGTTGAAAGATCATCTCATTTACTCTTGATTGAGTCCAATACGAATACGTTTGGTTAAAAACAGACGAAAATATGACAGTTTGAAAAATCGACCACCACCTATACGGGGTTTTTTTTACGAATCTTTTCTGGTAGCAAAAAACAAAAGAGTAAATTATCCGATGCACTCGGAAGTATTTAGAAGGAAATGCGGTGTGACGGTGTCGTTTACAGATATACGGTGATTTTTCATCTCTGCTGTATAGTATTACGTCCGTGCAAATAGAGTCTACTGTCGCGTCGAGTGTAGCGCGGGCTGTTTAAAAATGAAGTGATTTCCTGAATTAATGAGTTGTTTTTGAACTTTTTAATGTGTGCATATCGTTATTTTCGCGAAATTTCACGTAAGAATTAAGGCTCTATATTGTTGTAGCAAAAGTAACCGCTCACCAGACTCATTGTAATTTTCTCGGTAATTCTTACTTGAATCAACCATTAAAAGTGGAGTTTGTTGAAATCTTTGAGTGTCTTCTTTTATCCACCAGTTGTTCCATTATTTTCTTTTATTTCAACCAACTTTCAACCAACCCGTTCGTTTATCCACCGGTGGTTTCATAATAGAAACCGTGGTTGTCAACCAACTCGTTCTTTTATCCACCAAGTGATAACCGCGGTAACTACCAGGAATCACCGCCGAATTCGGCGGTGATTCCCGGTTGTTCGTGCTAAATCACCCGCGAGATTATGAATGTAAAGTGTGTGTTCTATTTGGTAAGCTGTTATTGTTCGAATCGTGAATCTCGAGTCTCAACTGTAATCGTAACGTGTGTTTTTCGTACAATACTACAATTTTTACCGAAAATAATTAGTTATTTCATTTGTTAATTATTGTTTCATTTGAACATAATTAAAACCCAACGGAACAAACAACCAACTGCAACCAACCCGTTCTTTTATCCACCGGTGGTTTGTGGTTGATGACGTCATGAAATAGAACCGAGACTTACCGGCGGAAAAACAACAGGTGGATAAAAGAAGACGCTCTTAGAGTGCAACTGCCATACTGAGAACATCCATGGTTTATTTTCGTCTGGGAATCAGCGCACTTTGGTCCGAGATTGTCCAAAAGTGGCCTGAAATCAGGAAGTAAATTTCTCGTCAACTATATCACTTACTTATTCTTTTTCCAATTTTAATCACAGTGAACATTTTGAAAAAGTAATAATTTAATCTCCAGCTCACCAACGTGGGTCCACCACCCACCAACATTTGCTTGCTATTTTGTGCTGGTCTAGCGAGTGCGTCGCACCTGGAAACTTGACCTTTACAAAAAGCTCCACAAAAACATTGACAAAAATCGTGTCGCTAGTATTTTATTTTAAAAAAGCTTATAACTGGTCGAAATATTCGTTCTCAAGACTATATGTATCTACTAAGAAGTATTCCGCAAAATGCGCCTCACATCCATTCAGCTATAGTTTTGCTCAAGAAAAATTATAAACAAATTGTTGCGCATTGAGAGTATCAAAGATATAAATATAAAATAGTGGTTTTCATTTTATTAATCAAATTGTTGCATTGAGAGTATCAAAGATATAAATATAAAATAGTGGTTTTCATTTTATTAATTTTCTAACTATAAGTGAGCTTCAAGATTTATTGCACTTGTGAAACGTGCGTGATTCAAGGGGCCCGTTCACGCTGAACCAAACCTAAAAAGGTAATTTTTTACCTTGCCCTGCAGAATTCCATGAAATTTGGTACACTCATTCTACCCATTGAGATACGTTAAAAGTAGTTTTGTTTTCTTTTTTTCCCCTTCACTTTTCTGATCATCCGTTGATTTTGTATCAAATTTTAAAGTTTTTCCAAAAATTCCAAAATTTGGGCCGAGGCGCGAGGCCATCAGCTTGAGGAGAGCGTAGCTTGGTGGTGGCTCGTGAAATGCGGTTTATCGATGCCCACTCCATTTAAAACTAAAGAAAAGTATCGATTTATCGGGGGTTCAATTGCATCCCTTGAAGATCGATACTTTTCTATAGTTTTAAATGGAGTAGACATCGATATATCGCATTGCACAAGCCGCCACTGGCGTAGCTCCAGGCTCGTTCCTTGTGGAGCAGCCATACTGTGGTCTTGTTTGAAAGATCTTCAAACGAACTTTCCAACGATGTATGATAAAAATCAAAATTTGTTTTTAAAATTTTTAACGGAGAATATTTTAAACATTTTAAATTTTGATATCTGAAAATAGGACTCAATTAAAATTCCGAAAAAACCATGGGGAGCATTGATGAATGATGATACCTTCAAAAAGCTGTCACCAAGGTTTCGAGATGGAATCGTGATGGAATCATGAGTCACGAACAAAAAACTTGCCTCGCCTCTCGCGGAAACAAGGATCCGTGATGTGATAACGGGGGTGAAATCAATGTTATATTTAAATGTAGGTCATTTTGAACTGGAACGGTAATACGAGTAGAGACAGTCGATTGGTAATCTGAGGGCTAAAAATGTTGAAATCGATGATGTCTGATGACTATTCCTCAACTGATATTTCCAGTAATTTTTTTTACGATCTCAGACCATAGTGTAGCGGCTGAAGAAATGATGTCGGCAACACCGGTGGCTCGGTGCGGCGCGGCGCGGCGCAGCGCAGCGCGGTATAAGAGAAGCGAAGGGAAACTGGGACTTTTGCACATAGGATCTCATCCCCATGCACACAGTGCAACCAACTCCCCTTCTCCCTGGCCTCCTTCCCTTCCTCCACCCGCTTACCACCCCCCACCCGCCCCACCCACCACCCCCTGCCCTCACATTCACCCACTGGCGCGTCCTATTATCATTCTTATCTCGGAGCGGACTCATCCAACAAAGACCACTTTAATCCACTAACCATTGTGTTCACTTTCGAGAGACTTTATTTCGATAAGCCAACTGTCTTCCTCATACCGAAAACCCCTGCCCTTGTCCCCCTCACAGTCCACATCCCCTCGGTCCTGGCCCCGGTTCACCTTAAAACTCTCGGAACGAACGGAGGGAACGAAACGGAACGAAACGAAATCCATTCCGAGTGAAATAAATAGACCCGTCTCGTCTCGTCTCCTCTCTGTCTGTCTGTGTGGATCTCTGGAGCGACGAACGGAGAGACATTGAGATGCTTGCTCGCTCAACTAATTACGTATTCTTCCCTATTAAGATCGACAATTATACCTCACCCGTGCGTTATTAGAATCGTCTTCCTCTCTTGTCATAAGACGCAAATGAAAATGCTTTTGAATGAATCAAGGAATCAAGCGTAGAGCGAAGAAGAATACAATAAGAGACGTCTGGAAAGTGTGACCTAACCTGACCTGCCCCCTAACCCGGAGGGAGCGCAAATTGCCCTACAAACATTACAATCGGATTTGAACGGGTAAAGGCTTCTGAAACATTTAAACTTATACAGTGGCGCCATTTGGGGGAGGGCAGGGGGGGCAATTGCCCCCCAAGGATTTGCAATGTGGCCAAAAAATCAAGTCAGAGAGATTTTTTTTGAAGATTCGCATGGGGAAAAAAAAAAAAAAAAAGGTCATTCAAATTTTTGGAGGGCCTTGCCCCCCCCCCCCCCAAGAAAAATCTGAAATGGCGCCCCTGAACTTATATACCTAATTTATATAAGACTAATACTTTGTCCCCGTGTTAAACCTTGTGAACCCAACTTAGGGGGGGGGGGGTCAAGGTGGCAACGTCCCAAGTCAGTTTTTTTTTTTTTTTTGCGTATAAACTGTCATTTTTTACTTTCTCGTTTTAGTTTACGTTTTTGGGCCTCCTGACATTCAAGGTACGGACCTAGCCGACATTCATGCCAATTTTTACAATTTTGGACAACAATAAATTGTAGATGACATTCAAGGCATGGACCTAGTCGACATTCATGCCAATTTTCACGTTTTTTTGACAAAAACAACATGATTGGTTTTTGGACATTTGTAAGGATAGTGGAAGTGAAGCAGCAGCTGTTATTATTACCAAATGATCGTGAACCGTTCGAGTTTGTAAAATATCAAACAATAATACCCATAGAGTGAATGACATTACAAACCGACCCACTTTTAAATCCGGCAAGCTATTCAGAATACCAAAACAAGTATTTCGTTTACACTCCACGCACAGCTCATCCCATGCATCCGTAGATGAAATGAAAAAAAAAAAAAAAAAAAAAAAAAAAAAAAAAAAAAAAAAAAAATTACAGTCACCCCATAAAAAATATTATAATAGAATACAACTGCGAGAATCTGGTTCTATATATTGTATTTGCTGTAAATACTTTTGGTCATACCAACCATTTCTAGTGTTAAGGCAATAAAATCTCTCGCCCTATCTAAACGTAATGACTGCCTGAGAATGTTTATAAGCTAATCTTCTCCGACAGTCGGTCGAAAAAAAACGTGAAACACGAACTTATATACTTTCGTTAATTGCCAATTAGGCGAACGCTGTTGGTACCTAAATGAACATTGCACTGTTTCATTTCGTTTGGCGGCGAGGAAGGGGGGGGGTGTATTTCAACTTTGCAATTTTCTAACCCATTCGTCTTTGCTATAATGACGAGGGGAAAGCAGAGCAAACTCATTAAAATGATTCATTGTATCCACCAGTATCAAGCTCTCGACGAGTTTTACATACATACAGACGTACATATACATAAAAGCACAGCTTTGGAGAATTGAAACTTCCCAAGGAACATATGGATTTGTTTGCAAGGCGTCAAAGACCCCTAGGAAGTAGGAAGGAGACACGGTTTTCATTTAGTCATAAGATCATGGCTTCTTTCACATAATGTACGAAGGGTTATTTCGCGATTTTCTCATTAAATGACTGAACAATGAGGTGGGCGAAAAAGTCTTATTATAGCCCACCCTATTGAACAAGTGCAAATGCAATAAATGGCACAGAAACAAGAAAGGGGAGCGCCTTCATTCCGCAGTGTAGGCAATACCGTCTCTGCGGAGTACGAATAGTTAACTATCTGTGGCAGTAGCGCAACGAGAGTTTCTTCATCTCTCTCTTTTCTCCATTAAAAAAACGTGCGGTCGACAAGGATGGACAGCGGGATAAAACCCCCTCTTCCTGTCCTTTTCCTACTTATACATTCAAGTGGGAAATAAGAAAGATGGAAGAGATCCTGGTTGCGCCAGTGATCTATGGAATGGTCTTGACTTTCTCATGACATGACGTTTTAAACCCGTGTCAACCAAAACGAGTGTTGAAATATCTTGTTTTCCGTTAAAATACGGCTGTACGTAGGCGTTAAAGACCTATTTGTTGATAACGTCAAAAAAAAAAAAAAATGGATTGTAATAAATGCTACATCTCACTCACTCTCGGGGGGGGTTTTTTCCCCATAAGTAACAGGATCCAAATTTTCAAATGCAAGTTCGTGCTAGTAAACAATAAGTTCTCTCAGATTTTATTACACCATTGGATTCCACGTATCTTAAAATATAGGTAATCAGTAATCACGTTACATTAACATTTTTGAAACATCACGCATAAATACAATCACAGATATATCGAAGAAAGTCGTATGTTTTGTCCTTGTCCCACTCACTGTTTCTTATGAGCACACAATTTTAGGCTATAGGCTCATCGGCACCATCACACCACGTGTTATACCTTGATGGTGGTGTTATACCCTCAGAGTGGTGATACGTCCATAAGAGACCGTGAGTAAGACAAGGAAAAAACATAGAACACCTTTTCGTATAACTGTGATTGTAAATTCACTTGTGATATTTCACGAATCATGTCGGGGTGAAAAGATACTTAAAGGTTCGTCGAATTTAATGATGAGAAAATTGTTTATTTACTAGCATGAATTTGCAGTCTAAAAGGATCTGATATCTCCGAGAGTCAGTGGCGCGCCGAGAACTTTAGTTTGGTGGGGGTTTCACCTCAAATTTTCCATTTTCTGAGGCCTTAGGGGGGTTTTGAAAGAAATTTTCCCCGAAGATGACCTTTTATAGGGCAAAATCTTGATGCTTAGGGGGGGTTTTGACCCTAAAACCACCTCCTTCGGTGCGCCACTGCCGAGAGTGAGTGAGATAGAGCATTATTTTGGAACCAATTTTGATCGTGACGTCATCACTAAACAGGTCACTTTTAGTTTGAACCAACTTTTCAAATTACTCTCCATACGTAGTTGTTGATACTCGGTGGAAGATTGCTATCTTAAGAATATGCTACGATGCGCGCGTTATACGCACATAACCTCAACATTATGCTTATTAGTGCAGTCCTCAAGGAACTTTGAGCTTGCCGCTTGTGGACTCATATACATCATACATGGTCCAACTTGCCAAAGCATCGATAATATTGCTATTTGCACTTTAATTTCAGTTTTTTCGATCGCTTAATTCGTGTGTAGCAAATTGTGATTCCAAGAAGCATCCATATTTAAGTCCAGAATGTTTCAGTAAAAACCTGTAAATAATGCAGTGGTGTTATGTGAAATTTGGCAGCGTCAAAATTCTTTCGTTTAAACTACAGGAAAATGTCGAACTAGGTGCACAGTGTGTCCCTAGTAGGAATGTCACATAGGAACCCATGACATAATTCCCAGGGATTCCAATGTGAATTTGGTCACGGTTGCCCATGGGAAATATCACGACCATTCTCATGGGAACCCATGGGTATTCTTCATGATACTCATGGGTTCCCATGGGATCGATAACCCATGGAATTGGTACACGTGACCAAATTCACATGGGATCCCCTGGGAATTTTTTCATGGGTTACCAGGTGATATTTCTACTAGGGTACTTCCTTCGAATCGATATTTTACAAGGTTTTTAATGGATTACATTTTTTTTAAAGGGATTTTATAGATTTGGGATTAGCCCACAGTACATGCGTGAGTGGGTATTTGAGAGAATAATAGGAATTTCATAGTGCGGCACGGCGCTTTAGAAATGAATTTTACCCGGAGCAAAAGAAGCATGTACAGACATTCAAGAGCTGCTCATGCAATTTGACAACCGTGCTTTTTTGCGATTAAACCTATATTATAATCCTTTTTGTAATAATCTACTCTAGGGGGGTGATTACGGAGGATCGGATCGTTTTGGTATCGTTATCGTTTCCATTAAATCAAATGGGCTTGCTTCTGCGCAACTTGATCGCGCAGGTGGTACCCTCCTCACCTCTTCCTACTTCAAACGATTGAGATTACGACAGCCTCCGACTCATCGCTTCCTTTCGTCCGTTTCAATCGTTACGAGGGGCTCAAAACGATTCGATCAGTTGAGCCACCCATAAGGTTATATGTAAACGATAACGATACCAAAACGATCCGTTCCTCGGTGTCCCCCCCCCCGCCCACCCCCAGGTAAGGCACGTCGCGTCTTGGTGCCGCCTCATCTAGAATCGATCATTTTACTTGGATTTCAAAGGGTAATCAACTCGAAATGCAATTTTCTCTCATGATAAATGCTCAAATCTGACTTTTCATTTTCTAAATTCCGATGGATAAAAAAATGGGGGCAGAAATTGTTTTGATTCGGCAGTTAGAGCAGAAGCATTTTGAGTATCGGGTTCTGCCAATTATAGTGGTGCCTGTTTCCGAATTCCACCAAAGCGCATCGATTAGCGGTTAATTAGCAAACAGTCGAAACTCTATGCTAACCAATTGCTCACCGATGCATTTTGATGCAATTCGGAAGCAGGCTTGTCAGAACTCGAGACTCAAAATGCTTCTACCCTACATCATAGCCCCTTAAATTCAAAATCATTGAAGAATAAGAAAAAAACTAGACCTTGCATGCGTTCGGATATCTCAGGCTTGGATGGTTCAAATAACTTGCTCTTTAGTTTCAATGAAAGCTTCTAGCACCCTATTGAATTTTTTTCACCAGTTTTTTTCATTTTTGCGAACCACCGTAGAAAAAAAAAACAACTGAATATTTCAGAAAACTGGTAGGAAAAATTATAGAGAATTATACAATTGATGCTTTTATTTAAAAACGAGGAAAAACCCAAGAACGAAACTGGAAACATAATTGAAATTATGAAAAAAAAACAAAACAAAACAAAAAATCGAATTTTTATTTTCAGTAAAATGCACTATATCTTTTTTTTAAGATTAAATTCGAGTGCTGGAAGCGGAAGCGGAAAAGCGGAAAAACAAAATCAAACCATGAAACTTCAAACAAAAAATGCGGTTCTCGTTAAATTAAAACAAACGGTTCGTTTAAAGCTTGTTCACTCCTCTCTCTCCCGTTGAGTCCAATTCCCGTAACCTAAAAATTGGTGTTGCAATGCGGTTTAGCTACAATGAACAAGCTAGGTTGGTAATAAGTAAGGTATTCCTTCCCAGTTAAACCGGTCAGGAGTCAGCACATGTGGAGACAAAATTGGCTGTGTTATTTGTTCGTGACCGTATACAAGTGGAGATAGTGAAGTGGAGGGGGGGGGGGAAGAGGAGAGTATAGCGAAGAGATAGCGTCCGTTTATTGCCTGATGATTGTGGGAAATTATCAGAGCTTTTCTGCTACAGTGGCCGGCGGATAGTCCAGTGCACAGCGGTATACCGGCTTAATCAACTGTTGAAGCATTATTTTTGCTCGGCTACGCGACTCAAAACAACAGCAGAGAACTGAGTTGTGGGCAAAAGAGGGGATTGAGGTGGGATTGGACGAGTGTGGATTAGAAGGGTGGGAAGATGGAGGATGGTTGTGGAGGGGTGTGGGGCGAGGGGTCTTGTAGGTGGGTGCGGGAAGGGGGAGGTGGAAACAGGCTTGACAAACGGTAGTTGCCCGCTGATGCTTCTCTCAACTGCTCAACACCGTAGGATCTCTTTGTTAATAAACTGACCTCCATTCATATGAAAGGGTGTGGGTGTGAGTGAGGAGATGGATGCCGCTGGATGGCCGGTCCGGCACCCAACAATCCGAACATCCAACTAACATCCAGCATTCTCCTTCTAAATGTACCTGCTCTGGGACCCACTAATGTGTGCTGCTCGTTGTATGCCAGAGAACCGTATTTATGAAGTACCGTCCCCCGTCCCTTTCCACTGAGGGGTCTAAATGAGGAGGGATCCGCATGCCTCGAAGCAACAACGTTGAACCAAGAGATGGTTGCTGTGTTAGGAAGAGCTAGATCAACGAGCTGTAGTGATAGAGAGGCTGATACATATTATAAGTCCTATCTCAAAGTGTCACAGCATGAGCGATCTGAATCTGGTTTATTTGTCTAACTTTTTTTTTTATCCTGAACCAATTTTCAAAGTGTACCTACAGAGAATTTAAACAGAAGAGGAAGAAAAACTTCTTCAGTATAATTATGTGAGTTTTAGGCTGCTTGGAACCCTTACACATATTGGCGTGTGTGGGGTTTAAAATGTCACAAAAAGCAACGAAAGACTTCTAGAATAGAACTAATTCTTTGTATGAAATGGAGAGGTGTATTTTCCTTCCGCGTAAGTGCTTAAGTCAGGGCTATGATCAGTTTAAAAAGCTTCCTTTAATAGCCGTCGTATTTGATTGAAACTGATGAACCTTGACTTAAGCCACCTCGAACTCAAAGGAGGTTTAAGCTTTACACCCTAAGAATAGATGTAGCTCCAAACTGGATTAAGCTAGTTTCAACTGGATTAATATTAATGCGAGGTTAAAGTCGAGCGATTTGTAACTCATGGTTCTCTTAATTCCTCTTAATCCAGGGTTGAGTGAGTATAAATTAGTTGTCTTCTCTTTCGAATATCTGACTTTATCTTTAAATATCCACCTTTTATAAAAGCCGAAAAACTGAATAATAATCCCGATAAATACTTTTATCTATTATCAAGTATATATTAGTAGTGTGTGGGTTAATTTAAAAGAAGAATCATAAAAAAGGGGAGATGACTGCCCTCATTCTCTTGAAAAAAAGAAAACTTTCTATATCCCCGCCTGGAAAGTTTTCTGCTTGTGCTCTTGAGCAAACATTCAGAGGCGGCTCCTCTAGACAAACCTTCCTCGCATGTACCCTACAATTTGGCACCCAATACATTGCATAAGTAACATAACCAGTGCGTACAGAACGTTTGGACCTCCCACTCCCTTCCTTGCTAACTTTTGAACGGTTGAGATAAGAAAACGAAATTTCTTAGGTGTTCTTATGTCAATATGTCGAACTTTTGGGAAGGGTCAAAGTTTTCGGGAAGTTTCATAGGGGGCGCTAAGTTAGAGGAAGGGAGGATGCTCCTTCCGCATATCGAATATTTCTAATGGAGGGCTCATAATCTCTAATCTTGTGCTACATTTTAGAAAAAATTTGAAAAAGTGAGTTGATACCGAAATCTGCATTCTACACAATGTATACATTTTGTACATACATGTACCGTCCGAGGATTTTTGGCAAAATGCTCAATCCAGTTTCAGTGCACTTTCTATACCAAACTGTGATTGGTTGAGAGTAGCAGATTCGAACTTGTCGGAAAAAACAATGTCAACACTTTTAGAAGCCCAATTATGTTATTTTTTAAATGTTTTTCAAAACTTTTTTCCTCACCATACACATCTTTATAAAGCTCAAGTTTAGATCATGTGGATGTTCAAGGACTATCACCTTTCATGTACGTTCATGCACCGCATGACCTTCAAAAGAAAGTCTTCTCATCGAAACGGTCCTTGATAATGCTGTTCATTATTATTTTTCAAAGAGTTTTGATTTTATAAGGCAAACTTTTAAGAAAAAATGCTGCCTATGAACTCTGAAATACCTGAAAACAGCAAAAAAATTAAAACTGGTAGAGGAATGGACGAAGATTGAAAATTTCTGCCAGGATATTTTCTTTTGAAAGTTATACACAAAGTAGATGTAGAGGTGCATGAACGGATATATACAGACGTGGTAAGGTTCTGAACGGATTTTAACGAGGATAGTTATTGTAAAAAAGTAACTGAGACCTACCGACTCAAGAACCAAAAGGACCTGTCCCATTGAGGGAATTTTCTGCCCCCCTTATAGTCAAAAATTAAAAGTCTGAATAAGGTAAAAAAAAAAAAAAATAAACTGTAAATGAATTTAGTGGGTTTGAAAGGATAATTTAACACAACTTATCAATGAAAGTGGTCTTTATAATTGGTTTTCACATCCGATTCGTACATGAATATTGAATATGGCTGGTTTTATCATTTTACTTTAGAAAAAAAACTCGGCCATTTTTCACTACAAAAGAGCAAGTTTAGGTATTAGCACGAGAGAGAGACAGTTTCTGCTTCAAATATGTTGTTACCTACATTAAGATAAGTATTTTTTCTCCTGGAGAAGCTGTCATTCGCTTGTGCTCTTGCCTAAAACTTAACTTTGAAAC